>CM035443.1:90061777-90066777 GCA_020310875.1 Ceratopteris richardii
CTTGATTCTTGAATAATTAGGCTCGACGAGAATAAATCTATATAGAGGGATCGATGCGATTGGTTCCATTGATAGATTCATGGCATGGCTCGTATCTTGCACCCGCTATGGAGATCCCAAAGAAAGATGTTCGATCATGAGCTTGAAAGCACATGGACCTCATATATATGTAGATTTTATGCTCATAATGTTGATATGCCCTTTGCACTTGTGGATCAACTCTTACTATTCCGAAACTATGGGGTAGTTTTAGGAAAGAGACCGCCATGTTATGGTCTAGTAAGTTTTCACTTGTGTCTTAGCGGGAGAAATATGATCTATCCACACCTAAGTTGGTAAGAAAACTTCGATTCAATGAAATTTTGAATTGTTAGTTAATAATGATACATAAACTCATCATTCATCAACAAAGAAAGGTCCCTGAGATGCCTACTATACCTTCAAAGGAGTTGGGAATTTATAGCATGCTATATCAAGAGTTGACCGAGTTGCAACATTAGACTCGCTCCTACAAACGTGCACGATCACAACCCACAAATTATGCATTGACTTGACGGCCTCTACTAGTCGTGTCCCACATGGTAGAGAGGATCATGATGAGAATGAGGATGAGGATGAGGATGACGATGACGATGACGATGAAGATGACGATATATCAAAGAATTCATCAAATACTAAGTAAAATTCTCATCATTGACTCTTCGGGTATTTTGATTTATACTTGTATATTTATTTGGACATGACTCATTGGTCTTAGACTCTCCGGCTCGTCACTTTCGTGATCACTAATTAGGGAACTTCGATCTGCAATTATGACATTTAGATAATTTGTATTTTGATGTCAAATGATGATTGATCTATGTAGCTTGTCATATGATGGTATGATCATTGCGGAGTCATGGCTCATGGATGGTATGTATTATGATAATTAAGTCTTGATGCTTGAGGTGATTCTATCTATGTGCCATGTGGTTTATTGAAATTTGAATGGTGAATTTATTTATTTGAATTTTAATTTAGTTTTGATTTTGAAATTTGATCTTTTGCCTAACTTAATGTGCATTGTGATCTAATGTGAAATGAAGGTCACGAGTGACGACATATATATGATATGTATAAAGGGTGAAATATAATGTCTTTATGTGATTTTTTTACGTATTCAAGCATCTATAAAAAGGATTTACACACTTAGAACGCCTAAAATCTTTTCATAAGAAAATGAAAAGAAAAATGACTTGTATGAAACTTTATCGAAACTTGAGGTTTGCAACTTCATAATGTTGCTCGCATGTTGCCTACAATGGTGCCATCCCATTGCTAGCCACATTCGAGCTCTAATTACAAGATTCAATATCTTCAAGTTTCAACAGTTCAACTTCACTTTCGGACTTTATGAATTCACTAACTCACGCGCAAAATGGATTTACAACCAACTCAGATTTCGGATATTATGGTTTATCTCAAAGTCATGCAACACCTTGATATTTGAGCTGCTAGCCTATTGCCTAGAGCGGTGCCATCCCATTGCCAACCACATTCGAGCTCTCATTAACGAATTCAATATCTTCAGCTTCACTTTCAGACTTCACAATTCATTGACTAGGAGACCAAGTGGATTTACAACCAAATGGGATTTCAGATATTAAGGTTTATCTTGGAGTCATCATTCATGCAACACATTGATATTTGAGAACCAAGCTCTCTCCGAGGATCACATACCCCCAAACATATTCAAAAAAAGGCTTCTTCTCGCATGAGGGATTAAGAATCCGACACTTTCCAATAGATTTCCACCATAGACATCATAATGCACATTCTTCTAGAGAGCTCAAGATAGCTTTGTACTTGGACGGCTCCAAGGCTTTTGTCAAATTCTTTCTTTAATAATACCTTCAATTTCTCCAAAAACAAATATATATAGATGTGTTGTATATCTATATCCATATTTATGGCATGTACACACACACACACACACACACACACATATATATATATATATATATATTATTTATTGATTTATTTGAATCTCTCTCTCTCTCTCTCTCTCTCTCTCTCTCTCTCTCTCTCTCTCTCTCTCTCTCTCTCTCTCTCTCTCTCTCTCTCTCTCTCTCTCTCTCTCTCTCTCTCATATTTTATTTTCCTTTTGCAATCACAGTGGATCGGATCACGTTTACATGTTTTGTCTCATAGGCCGATTTTGGCCTCTAATAGACATTAATGGCCTCTCTCTCTCTCTCTCTCTCTCTCTCTCTCTCTCTCTCTCTCTCTCTCTCTCTCTCTCTCTCTCTCTCTCTCTCTCTCTCTCTCTCTCTCTCTCTCTCTCTCTCTCTCTCTCTCTCCCCCCTCCCCTCCCTCCCTATCTATCTATCTATCTATCTATCTATCTATCTATCTATCTATCTATATATATATATATATATATCTATCTATCTATCTATCTATATATATATATATATATATATATATATATATATATATATATATATATATATATATATATATATATATATATATATATATATATATATATATATATATATATATATATGGGCCATGGATGTATCTTTTTAGTTTTATTCATGATATGTACTCTTTTTTATATACGATATGATGATTATTTATTAATCATCTTAAATCGATGTGATCTTTTTTGACGAGATCATTGTAATATGGATGTGTTTCATTGCTTTGACCCTTAAAATTTAAATATTATCTATGGTGTATGCGCCTTGAGGTCACATGTGGTTTGTAACTTGTTCCATGTTGTCTCCCATTTAAGTGATAGCTTGATCAATGATCAAATCAGATAGCATAAGTTAGTGCTCAAAGTACATCTACAGCCGGCAGCAACACGTCACATGTCTTCATATATTTCACTTTGAAAGGCTTATTTTTACTATTTTCTTGTTTATTTGTGCTGTTATAAGCTAATAAAATCCTTATGAATGGTCTCAACTTCAAATTAGCCTTAAAATCAGCATATTTTGAGTGTCGTCTCAGATTGGTGTCCCCGTGACGGTCCAATCCCGTCACTGTCCCCGGGGCACGTCACCGACCTCGAGGCACGTCACCGACCCCGGGACACATCACCTACCCCGGGACCCGTCACCGACCCCGGGTGACTATGCTTTACTTGATGCTTGGTACATACCTTACATCATGCAAAACTAGCTCATCATTGCCATCTACAAGGAGATGCATTTTGCCAATACCTTCAATAGAACAAGCATGGTTATTCACTAGATATACATGTCCATGTCTGCCTGCATGAAAGGTAGTAAAACACTCCTTAATAGAAGTAACATGAACAATGCACCTTAATCCATAATCCATATTTGTGAGAAAGCATCATTCACAGTAAACAAGGCATCAATTAGATCCCTCTTGGTGATCTGCATATCCTGTGCATGAATATTAACAGATAACTTTGGCATGATGAGCTTCCACAGTAGCACAAAGAATATCTTCTGCATCTAATAGCTCCTCAATGACGACATAGCTCCTCAATGACGACACTAGAAGTCACATTGACCTTCTCTTTGCCCTTGTCCTTTGAATTGCTTATTCTTGGTGACCTTTTTCTTCTTGTCATATGTGTTCTTCTTTCCTTCTAGTTGGGCTTTGTAGTATTTGCAATCAAGCTTCTTGTCCGTCCACATTGGTAACAAGTCATTTCAGCCTTGCCTTTTCTTTTTCTCCTCTTCCCTTGTGCATTTCCACTTTTCTTTTTTGTTCCTCTAGCCACATTGGTTGAACCACTTCCCTCTCCATTGACTTTTCTCCTGATTTCCTCATTCAAAATAGAACCCCTTACAACATCAAAAGTAAGATTGGAGTTATTCGAAAGTGAAACAAACAATGTTTCCCATGAATCAGGTAAGGTCATCAAAAAAGAGATAGCCTTGATCTGATCATCAAATACACTTAAGTGCTCAGCTCCACTTTTCGACTCATCAAACTGCACACACACTAGCTTTCGTATAAGATGCACTTGATGTACAAGCATGGTATTTTCATAGGTACATGGTTCATGTGGTTTGCGAACCTAACCCTTGAAAGGTTCCGTTCAGTTCAGTTCGAACTAAACCTTATGAGCAGATGCGGTTCTTTAAAAGTTTTCGGCATGATGGAGCCGAATCAATTCAGTTTGGTTCGTCTGTAAGGTTCATTTTGGTGCATTTAGGTTTTTGGGTTCCCTGACAAATTGCACACTTAACCTTTACGTTACTTTGGTTCACGTTTATCTTCCATCTTGTATTGTCATTAAGTGCTAGCACCTTTCCAAAGAGCAAAGCATTTCCTAAGCATGTTTCACCACACGCACAGAGTCACACACACGTGCAGTTGCACACACACGTGACATGTCACGCACATAGACACACAAACACTTGTCATAGACACATGTCACACACATACGTGATACATATCACGCACCCATGCCACTTGTCATTGGCATAGTCACTAGGGGACGGTGAAGTGTCTCAAGAACGGTGACGTCTCGGGGCCGGGGACAAGACTTAGACAATCTCAAGCCAATACAAACGACACTCATATATGCTGATCTTTAAGCCAATTTTAAATAAACTTCATTCATTTATATTATCTTAGCTTATAAGAACACAAATAAACAAGAAAATAGTAAAAACGAACCTTCAAGTGGATTATATGAAAACATATTGTGTGCACCGTGTCGCAACTTGTTGCACTACACATAAACATTGGACAATGACTTATAAGTTATCACTAATCAAACTCTCACTCATATGAAGGACAACTTTGAACAACCACATCAATGATCATACATCATAGACAATATATACGGGCCGAAGGCTAAAACACATCTATATTACAATGATTTCATAAAAACGGATTACATCCACGTAGGACGATCAACGATCAATCAATCATCTTGGTTATTACTACATATCAAAAAGAGTATATATTATGATTAAAACCAAAAAGTACAGTCATAGCCCATATGGCATAGGTGATAGATAGCT
>CM035443.1:90074277-90099277 GCA_020310875.1 Ceratopteris richardii
ATGGTAAGAAGTAATCATAAAGAAAAACTGTCATTGAATTGAGGCTCATTGATCCCAATGAATCATTGTGATATATTGAGTAGAATAAGAATTCGTGGTTTTTAGTACTTTGACAGGCATACAACCGCATCGAAAATTCGATCTTGAAATTGTGGCACTAATAATCACATTAATTCAACAAAATTGAAAATTTCATGATTACCTCAGGTGTTGGAAGCATGAAATCGTCATGTCTCTCTTGTATGTTCATTTGAAGCTCTGCTTCAGCCTCCTCTTCTTGTTGAGCTTTCTCAATGTCAAGTGCTCTGGCTTTTCTCTCGACATCAAACTCTTCTTCACTTCCTGAATATATTAGGAAAATGGAAAGATGAAAGCACATACACACGCACAAGTATGGTAGATGCATTAACCTTGATTCTAAGGCCCATGCACACAATATCCCCAAGTCCTATGGCAAGGCAAATACTACACAGTTCATGCATATCATCTCCTCAACTCCTATGAGAATGAAAACCCCACACAAGTTCTATGCATACCACATCCTTAAGTACTGTTGCAATGTAAACAATACAGAGGCCACTCCTGTACAGGAGGTAAGAGAAATACACAGTAAGATAAAAGACTGCATATGTCAATGCAAACCACAGAATCCCTGTGGTCTTTAGCTACGTTGCTTAGATTAACTTTTACAATATCAGTGTGCTAAAGTCATGTGCAATGTGTACCACTGTCGGCATTTTCGTCATCTTCCAGCAATTGGAGCTTGGGAGCTATTTCTTGGTCTGTTGATATCTGACAAAAGATTGAAACGCGTTATAGCTCTTCATACCGGACAAGCCACATTGTAAAGATGTCATTTATCCTCTATAGCTTGAAATATGGGTTACCATCTCTTCTTTAAGAATCTTCTTTTCTTTTTTCGAAGATTTCTTCTCTTTCTTAGCATATTTCATGGCCTTGGAACTTTCTTCAAGTATTGAAGGCATGTCTTCTGAACCTTCAAGTATTGGCCTTGAAATTATCCTTTTTTCCTCTTTCGAAGATTTCTTCTCTTTCTTAGCAGATTTCATGGCCTTGGAATTGTTTTTAAGCTTTGAAGCCATGTGTAGTGTACCACCAAGTATTAGCCTTCAAAGAGCGGTTCACTCTGTTTACTCAAAGGCCCGTGTTGCACAATCGGTCCAAGTATGCCAATGAAGAGAAGCTTATAGCAACTCGCAGAAAAGTGCGAAGTAGGTGTGAGATAGAAATGTTGCCTAAAGCGCCGGGAACTGTAAACAGTTCGGATAAATCAATCGAAGAAGGAAACCATTGAACAGAAACGAGCGTTAAGTTGCAGTCTAACAAATATTGGGTATCGTATTAGATATTGAAATGACTCTATCAGTCAAAATTTTCCCGTTTATGACCCTCAGTTTTGCCCGTCCCTGGAGGCTGGACGCACTAGCAGCTGAGGTGTACAGTTGCAGGGCGCTCTGGGAGCTCTTCCACCCGATTGGCAGTCGCGCAACTATAACATAGAAAGGAGCACAATGGAATTCGCAGCAAATCTTGTATCTTCAGGTTCCAGGGCACTCAGAATCGCACCTTCGGTCTTCCTACTGCAACTCCTATTTCACTCGCACATATAAATATGTAGAAGCCTATATACGATGCGTGAACCCTCGTCCCGGGCAGGGGTTTTGTTTTTTTTTTCTTTTCAAAAGGAAGTTCGGCAGAAGCTTGCTCTCTCAAGCTTTAATAGAAATAACTGCCTCCTCTCTCAAGCTTTAATTAATAGAAATAACATCTCTACAACTGAACGGGTCTAGTATTCATGGGACTCTTCCAATTCTACAAAGCAAAGGTTGTTGATTTCTTAGTAGAGAACATTACACAGAAGGTTGATAACCTTTTCATCTCTCTCGTGTGGAGCTCACTTGCTTTTGATTTTGTTGCTCTCTAGAAAAAACACTCTATGATGTATAAAAGGCGAGGGCTTCTTACAATTAGAAATTATTTTGTCTAAACGAAAAAGAGATTTTTTGATCGACCATTCTTTCGCAAGGGATTTGTTTATCCAATTGACATTTGATCTCATCATGGTTAAAATTGACGAGAGCTGTTTTTTTTTGACAAAACTTGAAAACTTTATGTTAAATGACAAGCTGAGATTGATAATATAGAGAGAAAGAGAGGCTTTTTTATACCACATAAAAATATACCCATGAAAAGCAATCTAGAATTTTTTCTATTTTTTTTGGCCCATCAGATTTAGATGGGCTCATTTCACACATGAGATGGGCCCCTTTGTATCTTGGAGAGCCATAACACTTAACTATGCCGCTCTTGTTTGGGAGCGAGTAAAAGCAAGGAAAGAGAAAGATACAAAAAGTTCTGTTTGAAGGATATTAATTTGTTTTGAATGGCTTTCATAACTTTAAAACGGGTATTTTAATTTTCACATGATGATTTTAAACACCAAGAAGTTCTAGTTCTATCTCGTGTGAAGCCCATTGGGGGGCAAAAATACAACATAGAGTTTGGATTTATGATGAAACCCTTTGAGCTAGGGTTGAATTTCAAAAGAAGTTAACAAAAGGTCGTTTCACTCATGGAAGAGAGCTTCGATATTTTGTCAAAGTGAGCTTCATTATTGTAAGCAAGTTTGAGGTATGATTTTGTTAGTATATTAGCAATGTATCTACGCACACTTTGGATTGTTGAGGCACTTTTTTCCCCTCCTTACGATAATTTTTTCCTCTCACTTTTACATACACCCATAACTAAAGGGCTACTTATATTTGTGCATTCCATTAATTAGCAATAAATTATGTGTTGTGCTCTTAAGCTTCCTCTTCTTCTTCCTTGTGTTGTTTGTTAAAAAGCAAGCCTTAAACCTTAGTTAAATGTTCAAGGGCATGGATGACTATTGGAACTATCATTTGGAATCTTCATATCACAAATTTTAGCTCCCAAGAAGCTTCAACCACTTTTTTAAGTTGTAGCTTGCCAAAAAGTTAAGTGGTTGATTGAGAGACTCTTGCAAAATTATAGGAGCACTTTTTTTACAGCCTATATATGTATGAATCCAAGTAATGAGTGGATGTCCACGATTGCTACTCTCTTCCTAAGTTATTTTAGAGTGTAAGGAATTTGCTACATCCAGCCCCCTTGCTCAATTGGTCATTTTGTTAGCTTGTACTTCTCTGTAGTTAGCCATTGCTCACTGCCTCTGTATGGAGTGAGCTAGCTTCTAGCACCATATTGTTTTAGTTGTAACTACTTATTTCGGTATCCATTTGAAGTAATTCCACTTGTGTTTGGTTGCTCATACATTGTATTCAATGCAGTACAAGTTTCGTGATTATCCTCTAAGTGAGCTTCGAGTGAAGTTGCAGATGGTGAAGGTGTGTCTTTGGGCATAGGCAAACAGTAGCATTAACAACTAGTCTAACTTGTAGAGGTTGGTTCTCTGTGTAGAAGTATCCAAATCACGTACTTTAAAGTGATATGGATATTTGAGAGTGTCTACTTTTATTATAGAAAGCTTCTTTTTTTTTCATTTATATTTTAAGTTAGAGCCAAAATAATGTCTCTAGGTCACTATGGAAAACAACATGTGAGGTCCTATAACCTTCCAAAGCTTCATAAGGGTGTTGATTCATCCTCCCACAGTTGTATCAGAGCATTTTAAAGTATTTGGGACTCTTAAAGGAGGTCCAAACAACTGTTTGAAATCGAAGAAGTTCTCAAGAAAGGACATGTAGCAGCCTTAAAGGCTACATCAAATTTCATAAATTGATTTTGAAGCTAGGAGCAAACACCTCAATACATATCAAGGCAGGAATCTATAAAAGAACTTTGTCCATTCCATCACACTCAAGAGAAGCTTAGGAAGCATAGATGCTTAAGCAATTGTTGAGAATGCTACCCAAAAAGAGAAGTTGGAGAAAGGAAACTACCAACGTTGGAGATTTCAAGTTAGCAATTTCCTCATGGGCAAGGGACTATGGGGATTAGTTAGTGGAGGTGAACCTAGGCCTCAATGTGAAGATCCATTCACTCAAGAACAATAAAGGGAAGTGAATCAATGGATTGAAAGAGATAGGAGAGTCATATTCATCTTATCAAGGTTCAAGTCAAAGCTATGGAGCAAGGGGGATAGGAAAAACTAGAGGAAGAGGAGATCGACTTCAAGGAAGGGACTACACAAAGGAATGCTACAATTATGCAAGTTGAGACACTTTTCAAAGGATTGATTGTTACTCAAAGGAAAGCCAAGGTGGCTACAAGAAGACTCAAGGTGACTTTGCAAATACTTCAAATACATTAGAGAATGATAATCTTTTAACCATGATGCAAAGAAGTGGTGGGAAATAAGGCATAGGCATCACATGGTACATCGACCGTGGATGTTCGAGATGCAATAGAGAATTTTTTTCAATTTGCATGAACCAAGCACACAAGGGCATGTAGAAATAGGGGATGACATAGGATCACACACATAGGTGATGTTCCTTTGGATGAAAATCAAAATGCAAAGTGTCTCAAAGATGTGTTGCATGTGCCCACAATCACAAAGGAAAGATGGTATGTAGTCAAGTAATACAACAAAGGATGCTTTGTGGAAGATCCAAGGCAAGGCGACAAGTTGATATCTAAAGGCAAGAAGGAACAAAGGTTGTTCGCCATGGAGTGAAGACCACCCTCATCACATACAATCTATTTGACATTTGGAAGCAAGCATATAGCTCAAGTGGACTTGTGGTACAAGAGAATCGGCCACATAAACCTTCAAAAGAGGAAGGAGATGCAAAGGAGAGGTGTGGTAAGTGGTCTTCCAAATTTCCACTCTCAAAGTATTCAATATTTGTGTGAGGCATGTCAATTCAAGAAGAAAGTTAGGCCTCCATTCAAGAAGAGTACACAAAGGAGAAAATTTCCATTGGACCTCATTTACGCCGACATAGGGGACCAACCAAGGAGCCCTCATTGGGAGGGAATTTGTATTTTGTTGTCTTCATTGATGATCACACAAGAATGACATGGTTGTATTGCATGAAGTCAAAGGTTGATGTGTTTAGTCACTTTAAAGTTTGCAAAGCACTTGTCGAAAAGGAGATGAGGTAGGTACATAAAGATTCATAGATCTTATGGAGGAGTAGAATACCTCTCTAAGGAGTTTTCTAATTTTTTAAGTCATATGCCATCAAAAGGCAATTTACATGCAGGTATGCACCCCAACAAAATGGGGTTGTAGAGAGGGAAAATAAACACATAGTTGAAGTGGCAAGATCGACCGTCAATGAGATGAATGTGCCCAATTGCTATTGAGATGCAGCAATACAACAATCTACATTAGGTGTACATTGTCATGAGGAAGGAGAAAAGGAAGAGAGATCTCACACACTCTCTCACAATCAAAGAGGAGCACAAATAAAAATACAACAAGCGTAATTTATAAAGAATAGTACATAAGGAAAATCCTAATGTCCACGAATGAGTGAGTTGACAAGAAACAAATGTGCCATCACTCTCGGTAGATAAATCTAGTAAAGCTCAATGAAGTATCCCTGACATATATTGGTGTGACCACTATACATGTCAGAGAAATGAAAAAGTGATACGTGTCATCTTGGATCATCACATGTTGAGGTTGATATCGCAGCACTCCCCCTCAAGCTCAACATCATATCCTCTAATCCAAGCATCTTCCAAAACTTCTTCAACTTCTCTACTCCAAGAGCTTTAGTAAAAGTCTACACCAGCTTCATAAAACAATGCATAATCAAAAATAGAACTCACATAACATAGAGTGCACCTAAGAGCATCTAGATGCAGCTTTCTGGGAACCTGCATAAATTGACTTTCAATTCCAACATTGTAGCTTAGATCAAGCCTTCTAATTATGAGATATATCAAACTTTCGACAATTTTCCTATACATAGTAGCATTTTCCAATGCTTCACTTGATGTAATATCCATCTTCAAATTTTGATCTAATGGCATAGAAATGGTCTTACGATCAGCCATACCATACTTTTGCAGCATACTCAAGGCATCTTGCCTTTGCGAAATCCATATACATGTTTCTTTATGTATAAACTAAATGCCCAAGAAGTTGTACAACACACCAAGATCTTTCATGTCGAATTCTTGCACAAGGAGTTGCTTTACCTCTTTAATGTTTGTTTCATTGTCACCTCCTACAATCAATTCATCGACATAAATAGCCACAATCATGATTCCATCATCAACCTTCCTTGCATATAATGAATGATTTGCATCACACATAGAAAATCCAATGGTGGTGAAATAATCAACAATCCCTGCATGCCAAGCGCGAGGGGCTTGTTTAAGTCCATACAAAGCCTTTTGCAACTTGCAAACATATACTGGGTGCTTTGAATCTTCATATCCTTGTGGTTGGTCCATATATACTTCTTCTTATAATTCACCATGTAGGAAAGCATTCTTCACATCCATCTGATACAAATGTTGATATATTTAGGTCGTGATGTGTGTGAACACTCTAGGACCACCGAGGCACTTTTTTCCCTCTTTAGGAGGTTTTTTCCCTCGACTTCTTTGAACATTCTAGTGGTAATACATTCAGTATTGTGTGTTGTGCTCCAAGCTTCTTCTTCTTCGTTGTGCTTCTCGCGTGCTTCCGCAAATGTCTAACTCCAACAATTGGTAGCAGAGCAGGTCGCCCCTTCATCTAGGGCATCATCGACACTCTCTAATTGCAGTCTCAGAATTGTATGAATTTTGGTGAGCATACTCAGGGTGTTTCAGAGATCAAAACATCTTCGCTCTATGGTGCCAAAATCACGATGTGAGCTTGTTTCGGCCTCTGAACGCACTATCGTAGTGTTTGTGCAGGCCATTTTGTCTTATTGTGCCAAAGGTATATACCAGTTTCGGTTCACTAGTATAAGCGTCTCAAAGTCTGCTATAGGTTTAGTAGAATTCATCTGGATAATTTTGTTAAACTTTTTGACATACAATCAATTTTCTACATCAAGGTATTTTAGTCACTGGCCATGGCTGAAAGCAGTGATGTATTCCGTATGTTGGTTTTTGAGGATAAGTTGGATGGTACCAACTACCGATTATGGGCTTATATTATGCGACATGTATTGGTTGCAAAAGGACTATGGAACATTGTGTAGGGTATTGAAAAACGTCCTATCACACGTGCAACTATTACAATTGTAGGTACTAAAGTTGATGCAGAATGTGTCCAAGATTGTGATGTTCTACAGATTCTTGTTTGTGCTGCGGTTTCTGCTGCACCCACTCTAGAGCAAATTCGTTGGGATGGCAGATGCCCAAGCACATGCATTGATAGCTTTATCTGTCAAACGTGCCATTATTCCTCACATTTGCTCTTGTAGAATAGCTAAGGATGCTTGGGATACACTTACCACATTGTACCAGGCTAGGAATGAGGCTCATGTTGCTTACCTCTAAAAATAATTGGTGAGTGAGCACATGAATGAAGGTGATCCTATGGACAATTTTTTGATAAAGATCAAGGATTTGAAGGAACAATTGATTCTGTTGATGAAAAAAAGGAAGGAGAGAAAAAAGCAACACGCGCATGCACGAACGAACGAAAAAGCACACCCCTGTCCCGGTTCTGTCAAAGCTCGGTGTAAGCTAGTAGTGTGTCATGCTCAGCATGTCGAAGCTGGTGGAAGGGGCATGTGGTTATTATTCTGTCTTGAGATCTCAAAGAGCAGCCAAACTCAAGTCCTCACACATGACACTATTAAGATGTTGTGGGGTGTCTGGAAAATGTTTCATAAAGTGAGATTCAATGCCTATGTCTTAAGTTTTGTGATAGAGGTGTGTGGTTCTCTGGTCTATGATCCATGGGTTCTGGATGGTGTGTCCATTGCCCAATGATATGGGAGGGGATTGAACTTTCTTACAAGTTGCTGTGGAATTGTAATGAGTAAACTCTGCGAGTATCCCCCATGGGTTGAATTCTGACAGAGTTCAAGTTCGTGAATGTTCTAGTCTCTCTGTACTATGTTGCAGATAATACTCTGTGCATGCCAATTAAAAGTTCAGTCTCTTTAGTACTATGATATCATCTACAACATTGGACATGTCAACCCTGCAGGCTGTCTTAAAAGCATCTAGCTTATGTTGTGTTTTCTGACTCTGGTCGTTAGTACAGTCAGACTTACACAACATTGGACATTCAATCATGCAGGCTGTTTTAAAAGCATCTACCTTATGCTGTGTAAGTCTGACTGTAGCTGTGATTATGGACCATTTTGCAGCATGTCCTGCTGTATTGAGAGTTGTCAGGCCCATTCAGTCTTCCACAGCACATGCATGGTGGCATCTGTGCTCATGCATGGTGGCATCTATGCTGTGATTATGGACCATGGTGCAGCATGTCCTGCTGTATCGAGTCAGGCCCATTCAGTCTCCCACAGCTCATGCATGGTGGCATGTGCTCATACTTGAAATAAATCCTTTGTAATTGCCAATTTAATTTTTGCTATTGCAATTCAGTAGAGCTGATTATAATATAAGCTTTGAAATGGCAAGGAACCTTGTTTTACTACCTGTCTGAGTTATGATCCACCTAGAACATTAGTGTGTTTAATTAAGTCTAATGTATTACCACTTCCCATGTATCTCTTTCTGAAATGTAATGGAGTTTGAGCTACATTGTTGCAAACTTAATGGTGAAATTTGGTTCATTTACATGTCCAAAGTTGTAATATTTGCTCAGAAATTTATTTGTTGTCATGACTTACCCAGCAGTTTTATTTGAGATCACCACTGATATGCAAATGTGGTAGTTCGATGTTTTGAATATGAGGTCTTATTTATATGATAGTTTCTTCCTAAAAGCTCGCATTATGTTAATATGTCGGTTAAATTGTTTTCTGGAAGGTTTCTCATTTCACGATTATTTATGGTATTGCTGGGGACAACTCTTTTGGAGGAGTGATATGTGGGAAAGCTATGGCTTTTATAGTTTTGTACTTAGAACTACTAGCCATATATAGGGTTGTGCAGCAGGAAGGCCTCATGTACTTCTATACTTGTATTAATATGTCCAAAAGAGGGGTCAGACAGTAATGCATATCATTGATATTAGTGTGTAGAAGTGCATGAAGAGTAGGAGATTGACATGTACGATGAGTTTGGGATGCATAAGCAAGATACCTTGTGTATGGAACGAGCACAAACACTTAAAACACTTAGCCATACACTAGCCATGTCTTCATATGGTACTTAAAACTCAACTCACTAACATTCAAACTCTATTGCAAACCATGAACATGGAGCAGTTAGATATGCATAACCTTAGTGACTAAATGACCAAAGTTTCTCTTACACTAACCATGTGAAACCTTAAACCTCCATAACTTATTGGGGAAGATAGGGATATGAATAAGGAGGGGGTCTTTATTGAATGGGAGGGAGAAGGCTAGTTTGTGGGCTTTGGCATTAGTTTGCATCCCCCTATGGTGGATCCACCAAAGAAGCATGCGTAGGCTTTCAAATCTAAGATGCTATATGATCTCTGATCATTGAACTCTTTGTTTTTGGTTGAATTTGGAGTGAAAAACTATACTTTTGCTTGCTCCCAGCACGTCTAATATGGTTTCATCCTCTATAATAGACTTATCTGGTGAAGTGCCTATATAAGTTGCATTAGTCTCAAATGTTCTCTATCCTAAGCTGTATGCTGTTCCAAGTTACAATAGGCTACCTAATAAGGCACGACTCCTCATTTGATTGAGGCTAGGATCCACATCTTCAATCTTATTCCAATAGTTTATATAGCCTTTGAACTAGATCTTAGATGAAGTAGCTTGGTTGAATGGGCATAGACATTTATGGACACTTATGACTTCTTGTGAGCTAAAGAAGGGATACAAATCTAGAGAACTAAACATCTTTATTGATTTATATAGAAGATTAGTAATCCAAATGATGTTCCAGCGCCATTCTTGAGTAAGGATTTTCAATCTCCAATGTGGATGAAATTTTTTGTGACAATGGGCATTTTCACCTTGGTCTAGACTATTGCCATGCAATGCAATGACGCATGGTGTGACTGCTACAAGCCTTCTTCATGATTAGGAAAGATGATAATTTTTGAAAACTTAGAAGGGCACATATGGAGAGGAGATATTGAGTCAATGTAGAAAAGTCCAATGGTATCGTTTATGGTCAACAAGATCCCATGATCTTATAATATAGATGTTTGGGATGTTGAATACCCGAAGTAAATGAGAAATCATAAACGACATTGAGAATCCTCTTAATACATGAACTCACATAGATGCATGTATTATATGTATACATACATACATACACACATACATGCATGCATGCATACATACATACATGTTAGATAGATAGACAGATAGACATACATACATACATACATACATACATATAGATAGATAGATAGATAGATAAATAGATAGATAGACGTACCTAGATAGATGTTATAACCATGTCTAAGAGAGTGTTTAAAACACGATTCATTAATTTGTTAGATAGACGGTGTGATACTAAATTCTACAACCCCATAAGATCAATATTAAGCAAGAATTTCCTCTATGTGGGTTGTGCATGAGATTTGAGTTGATCCTTTTTTTGCTCGAAGAATGATCTTGTCACATTCCAATGGTTGATTTATCATGTATTCACATATTTTCTAATATTTCATTGCCTTTATTTGGAGAACGTCCAAAATGCCCTCCACAAGATGAAAAGTTAATATGGAATGGCTTGTCAAGCTATTGGATAAGTGGTTTTTGTGTAAGATCCACTTGAACTTGAGTAAGTGCATCTTTTTGGTTAAGAAATGCAAAATTGGGCATCTAGTCTTTGTGAAAAGAATATTGATGCATATGATGAAACAAAGGCCTTTAAAAAATGTGATAGTTGTGATGGGCATTGTTAAGATATTAAAGCCATTAGTGGATGCTCTTTCACATAAAAACTATCATAAGCCAACTTCTCTGATGGAAGAAACAACATAAGAGAAAATATATGGAATAAAATATGGATCATTTCTGCCCTAATATTCAAGTCACTATTCCCAATGGAGTGATTTGGATGCAAATAGATTTGTCCAACATTTCCATATGGTCTATGATACCTCAACCTTGTGAGTATAAAATAGAAATAAGTACCTATCTTAATAGTATGGAGAAACCACTAACACTTAAAATGAGGATATGAGAACAATTTACAAAACGAAGAGGAAAAAAACACTATCAAGTACAAAATGGATTTACATTATTTTGTATCGAATTCTCTTACATGCCTCGTAAATAAACCTCTAAATGTAGGGAATATGAATTTATAGTGATAGTTGAATTCTAAGTTGAAGTGGTTATAACAAAGAAATTAAGAGAAACCTAAAAATCAATTACTTACCATGATTGCTAATGAGCCTAGTTGACTAGATATTGAAATTTGAGCCTATCGTTATTAAACAACAAGCTCGTGAAGCAATAAGATATTAGGATTATATGAGAATGATGATAAAGGAGATTAATATTTAGAGAAATATTATATTGAAAAGATGGGCATACACAAAGAATCATCTCGTAGAGTTAGTGCTTTATATTAATTCTCAGTTGTGGCTTTCAATGAAAAATTTAGATCATCAATTCATTCAAAATTTCTCCTTTCTTTTTGTAGTGCAAAAGAAACCTAGTAAAGATTAAATATTTATAGACTGTTGGAGATAGACGTCTTTGGAAGCACGCGAACAACACAAGGAAGAAGAAGAAGCTTGGAGCACAAACACACAATACTGAATGTATTACTAGAGAATGTACAAAGATAAGTAGCCCATTAGGGCAATAGGTGTATATACAAGCCAGGGGAAAAAAATCTCCTAAAGAGGGAAAAAAGTGCCCCGACAGTCCTAGAGTGTTCACACACATCACTACCTAAATATATCAACAAATCCCCCCTGGGAGTGATGCGGTGAACAAGGAGCTGGCACTCATGTATAAGGAAGTGCCAAGCTATGTGGAAATCACTCCACAAAAGGAAGTAAGCCCAAAGCTTTGTGGAAAGCTTCAATCTTCTCCCTAGGCAGAGCCTTCGTGAAAAGGTCTGCAATGTTCTCCTGCGTGGGCACATATGCCAAGCTGATCTCCCCAGTAGAGAACCTCTCCCTGACATAGTGATAATGCACCTCAATGTGCTTAGTGCGAGCATGGAACACAGGGTTCCTCGCAACTGCCAATGCGCTCTGACTGTCAGTGAAGATGGTGGTGGCAGAAGACTGACCAACACCTAAATCAGCCATAAGGCGTCGGAGCCACACACACTCAACAGTAGCTGTGAAAGCTGCTCTATACTCAGCCTCACAACTGGAAGTGGCCATAGTAGGCTGCTTCTTACTCAACCAAGATATACATGAGCTACCAAGCATGAAGCAAAAACCACTGGTGGATACACGAGTGTCATAGCAACCAGCCCAATCTGAGTAAGCATGCAAATCAGGCGGTAGTGATCCCCCCTTGGGATAAAACAACCCAAGTAGCCGAGTACCACTCAAGCAGCGAAAGATGCGCTTAACCGCCTTCCAATGCGTGGCTCCTGGGCAATGCATAAACCTCCTCATCTGTGAGACAACAAACTGAATATCTGGCCAAGTAATGCAAAAGTAAATCAAGCATCCAACAGCCTGCTGATAGAGAACAACATCAAATGCATCTCCAGCATCATGAAGACTCAATCGTAAACCTATCTCCATAGGAGTGGCAATAGGCTTACAATCTTCAAGGCCAAAACGGTGCAATAATGTCAATATATTTCGTTTGACACAAAGCCATTCCACCATCAACTTGCATAAACTGAATGCCCAAATAGTGATGCAAATGCCCCAAATCAGACATCTCAAATGGGGCATGCAAATCAGCCTTAAAATCAACAATATGTGTCTCAATAGGACGAGTGAGCAGCATTTCATCAACATAGACAACAATGATCAGAAGCACATCATTAGCACGCTTAACATATAAGGTGCTTTCAGTTGGATTGTTCTCAAAACCATGTGCAATTAGATAGGCATGTATCTTCTCATACCAAGCACGTGGTGCTTGCTTTAAACCATATAATGCCTTCTTTAACTTGCACACCTGGTTTTCATGCCCTTTTTGCACAAAGCCACGGGGCTGAAAAACATACACTTCTTCATGCAAGTCACCATTCAAAAATGCTGTTTTAATGTCCAACTGATGTACATTCCAACCATGATGGGCTGCAAGTGCACAAATGCTCCGAACAGTAGTTATACGGCATGTAGGTGCAAAGGTCTCATCAAAATCAATGCCTCTTTCCTGTGCATAACCCTTTGCAACAAGCCTAGCCTTATACCTGTCAACTATACCATCAGGTTTACGCTTCAGCTTGTATACCCACTTAGTGCCAATGGCCTTCTTGCCAGGAGGCAAGTCACATAAAGACCATGTACCATTCTTCATGATAGCATCATATTCAGATTGCATAGCACCCATCCAATTTTCTGAATTTTGTGCTTCATCAAAAGAAACAGGCTCATTCTCATCATAGAGGCTAGACGCAGCCATAGCATAGCAATTTGATGCAAAGGAGGCACTATGAGAGTCTGAACGAGTACAATATGACAAAGGTGCATCTAATTTGCTGTCACGCAAAGTCTGCACCAGCCATTTTGGCATAGTTTTTGCCTGCTCAATATCAGCTCTCTCATCAACAAGTGCATCATGTAAATCTGCATCAGAAATGGAATGATCTGCATCATCATATGAAACCTGCAAAGGCTGAGAAGTTGCCTCATTAGGACCAGCACTAGACTGTCCACCTGTAAAAAGAGGCATCAAAGTATCATACATGTCTTTGGAGCTAACAGATGTCTCCTTAGTACATGAAAGCAATGGCTGAATAGCATCTTCCACAAAGACAACATCACGGCTAACGAGAATGCGTTTAGTCTGTGGATGATACAGACGATAGCCTTTACTTTCAGAACTGTACCCAACAAAAATACATTTTACTGCCTTATTATCCAATTTTCTGCGATGTTGTTCAGGCACTAGTGCATATGCCAAACAACCAAAAACACGTAGATGAGCAACAGATGGCTTACGGTCATGCCAAGCCTCATATGGAGTGATAGACTGCAGCGCTTTAGTGGGACACCTGTTGAGTACATATGCTGCACACATGACAGCCTCAAGCCAGAAACTGCGGTAAAGCCTGACTCTTGACCATGCACCTCGCCATCTCCATGAGTGACCTGTTCTTTCGTTCAGCAACTCCATTCTATTGAGGTGTATACGGCACTCTACAGTGGTGTTTTATCCCACGTTAAGCCAGAAATGCATTAAAATCTGAAGACGTATTCCCCCCCTCGATCAGAACGGAGGGTGCCCATTTTACATGCTGACAGATTTTCAGCCAAAACCAAAAACTGTTTGAAGCACACGAACACTTTGGACTTTGCTTTGAGTGGATATACCCATGCATGCCTGGAAAAATCATCAATGAAAGTCACGAAGTAAAGATAATTTCCAAAAGAGGGTGTCTGCATAGGACCACAGACATCACTATGTACAAGCTGCAATTTTTGCGTAGCCCGAATTGAACCATCTTTTGGAAAGGATGAAACATGTTTTCCAGGTGCCTCAAGTTTGGGCAAAGAGGACACCATTTCAGATTTCTACAGGCATAGCAAACTAGCAAAATTCAGATGACCAAAGCGTGCATGCCAAAGCTTTGCATCTGACATAGCCTGAGAATCATGAACTGCACATGCCGAATCATTCACAAACCTTTCATAGTCTATGAGCTTATACAACCCACGACATAAAATGCCAGAAGCAATAATAACATCGCCATTTGATAGATCATGAACTGTACATCTGTCATCAACAAATTTCACAACCAAGCCAATCTTGGCTAATGTAGAAACTGATAACAGATTCTTCTTGATCCCTGGCACAAATAAAGCATCCGACAAGGTGAAAGAACTACCATCAGAAGTAGTCAGAATGATCTTACAATCTCCCATAACAAGATAAGAGGAGTTATTGGCGCATGTGACAGTATTCCCTGTAGGGGAAGGCTCGAGTGAAGAGAAGAAACTGCGCTGCGAGGTAATATGTTTGGTCGCCCCACTGTCAAAGTACCAAACATCTGAGTCTACTGCAGACATGCACTGATCATGAGAAGATGGGTCAAAATTGCAGACAGTAGTAAACACCCATTCTTCTTCCTGCACAAGATTTGCAGACTCTATTTTTGGTGTAGAGGCCTCTGCAACAACCATTCCAGCCTCTTTCTTCTTTGCCTCTTTTGCAGCCAGTTTTGGACAGTTCTTTATGATATGATCATTTCCTTTACAGTACTTGCAAAACAATTTTTGCTTTTCTGATTTCTTCTCATCTTTATCCTGGTTCTTCGATTGTGCAACATTTGCAGATTTCTGCTTACTAGTAGAAGAGCTCCTTTGACAGACAAAGCTATCAATGCATGTGCTTGAGCATCTCTGCCATCCCAATGAATTTGCTCTGCAGTAGGTGCAACAGAAACAGCAGCACGAACAGGAATCTACGGAATATCATCTTCGACACCATCTTCATCAGCTCCAACACCTGTATTTGCAGTACCTGTCGTTACAGGTGTAACAAGACGTCTTTCAACACCGTGCACAATGTTCCACAGTCCTTTTGCAACCAGTACATGTCGCATCATATAAGCTCATAATGGGTAGTTGGTACCATCCAACTTATCCTCAACAGCCAACATACAGAATACATCAGTGCTTTCAGCCATGGCCAGTGACTAAAATACCTTGATGCAAAAAATTGACTGTGTCTCAAAAAGTTGAACGGAACTGCCCAGACGAGATCTGCTAGACCTGTAGCAGGCTTCGAGACGCTTAAACTGCTGAACAGAAACTGGTATATACCTTTGGCACAAAAATACAAAATAGCCTGCACAAGCACTATGATAGTGCGTTCGGAGGCCGAAACGAGCTAAGATCGCGTTTTCGGCACCGCACAGCGAAGCTGTTTTGATCTCAGAAACACGCTGAGTATGCTCACCAAAATTCGTGCGATTTTGAGACTGCAAACGAAGGAGTGTCAACGACGCCCTAGATGAAGCGAGGACCTGCTCTGATACCAATTCTTGGAGATAGACGTCTTTGGAAGCACGCGAACAACACAAGGAAGAAGAAGAAGCTTGGAGCACAAACACACAATACTGAATGTATTACTAGAGAATGTACAAAGATAAGTAGCCCATTAGGGCAATAGGCGTATATACAAGCCCGGGGAAAAAAACCTCCTGAAGAGGGAAAAAAGTGCCCCGGTAGTCCTAGAGTGTTCACACACATCACTACCTAAATATATCAACATAGACTATAAATACAAACAATTGAAGTTCTAGAATCATTAAATCCTAAGTTGAAGTGGTTACAATGAGAAAAGTAAGAGAACATAAGAATCAATTACGTACCATGATTTATAATGAGGCTAATCAACCATATATTGAGATTGGAGCCTATCGCTATTAAACAAGCTTCAAGTTTTCCATTCAATCGACTAGATGCTACCAAATATTATTGGTCATGAATTTCTATCATGTGGAGGAACAAGGTATTAGGATTCTATTAGAGTGATGATAAACGAGATTAATATTTAGAGATATATTATATTGAAAATATGGGCATACACAAAGAATCATCTCAAAGAGTTAGTGATTCGTATTAATTCTAAGTTAAGTGGCTTTCAATGAAAAATTCAGATCATCAATTCATTCAAAATTTCTTTTTTCATTTTATAATGCAAAGAAAACTAATAAAGATGAAATATTTATAGACTATAAATATAATCAAATGAAGTTCTAGAATCATTAACTAATTTTTCAAGAACTTGAGAAGCAAAGCAAGATAAAACCCCTACAAACACATGCAATTACATACAAGAAAGAGGAAACACATACATATGGATGTAGGAGCAATCTTCCTCTCCTTTTTCATCTTGTACAGAATAGAATGTACCATAATAACCTAGAACAATATAACATAATTACCCAATATATAATGTGAGTACATAACTTTCCTTGGTAACAAATAATCAGTGAATAAAGAAGTCATGTGCGCCATGTATTTGGCCTCACAACAGTAGGGAGATCAACACTTAATTTTTGCAATAAAAGAACCATGGGTTCAAATTAGAGGTTAATGATAGAAATGATCATTAAACAAGAATATATTGAATGGAAATAAAGATTTGAAATATGGAAATGAAAAAAGATCCTTTATAGGTGAGGGGATGGAATTTTGTAGTGGCCCCCTTGTGTACTAGATGTTACTTTCTACCTATATTAAAACAAGGTTTCTTCCAATAAAATGATAAAAAAATGCATGTGCAAGTTCTTGAATTCAAATGAATCTTCATAAAAAAGATAAAACAATTTTATGTATTCCTTTTCATGGCTCTCTTTTGTGCTTCTCTTACTTCATTTTCTTATCTTTGGTCATCTTCCTTATCTTCCTCCTAGATATAGTTTTCCATGATAATGGTCTAGGGATTTATTGCATAACTTCAAGGTGCTCAAAAGCCTTCTTTTTAAGCCTTAGATAGTGACTTTGGAATATGCACCAAGGAAAACTTGTACTCATCTCTTTTTTTCTCCATAGAACGTGCAAGTTTGGTTCCTTTGATGATTGTTTTGCTCTATTTTCAAACATAAATTTTGTTTTCTTACAAAATACTCTACTTTTTGACACTCAATATAGGCATCTAGTCATGTTTGAAATGAGAAACATCTTTTGATGAAGTTTTCACTATATTGCTCAAGAACCTTATCTCAAATGGATCTTCAAATGCCTACATGTAACTATATGAAGAAAACATCACCTTGCAATAGTATGCCATTAGGAAGTGACTAGTGGGTGCTCAACTTATACTAAAGTGTAGACTAGGAGGTATGAAGTGGATGACGTTAGTTTTTGTGAATGTATTCATACATACATCTAAAATGTTTGGGACCTTCAAGGCCATTTTGATGGATACATCAAGGAACTTGTCCATGGATTATTTATAAACTTCATACTTGCAACTATTCTACTTAGTTATTTTACCTTAAACTAGGGATGATAATATAATAATATAATTTTTACTTATCTTGTTCTCTATTTTTTGGTAGTAGGAAGATCTGCATGTCAATCTTTGAGTTATGAGGTAGTAAATTGGGTTCATATAAATAAAGTATGAGCATTAGATATTATCCTAAAAGATGGAAAGTGATATAGAAATATTCTTTTCCATATTATGTGATTCCTCTGATCATCCATTAAAATCTTCATCTTTGTTTAAGATCTTTATTAAATATAATAATTAAATAGTCAGAATATATTTTACTATTATTACAAAAGGCATACACATCGTTTACAAGATATCTAAATTATTATATGTGTTGAAATATGAAAAATCATTATAGGTGCTGAATAATTATAGGTGGGACTTTAGAAGACCTTTCTCTATCTCTACGCATAATTCATCTACATTGAGATCTTCCATGGGATCTTCAATTTTAGTGCAGAATATACTTGAAGAATACTCATTCGTTAACTTTATCATCTCTTGCTTCCTCATGATCCTTTGGGCTTCAACTTGGCCTTTGGCTAGAGTCTCCAAGAGGAGATGATGCATCCATGTATGTATCCATTTGGTGTAAATTCATTTAGCTCCCTTTCCCTTCCTTCCTAATATTCTTGCATTTATTTAGCACATGCCTATTGTTGGATATTAGTTTCATAAAATTCTTGAAGCTACCTATTGTTGGATAAAAAGTATGTAGTTAAGGGTCCCCACTAAATTTTCAAAGGGGATCTCAAAGTTATTGATTGTTGGACCACTTGGAAAAAATCATTTCTCCACTACTTTGGACAACCACTCCTCTTACAGTTCAGTTTTTGGATTTGATTCTCTTTTGATTGATTCTCTTTTGTCCTCCACTACTTGCTGAAGTAAATGCTTCCATTTTTCATTTTTGTATTTTTCTTCTATTTGAAGAAAATCCTTTTTGCAAAAATATATACGACCTTACTTCTTTATTTTTAACAGTCCTAACCTATATTCAACGTAAGGGGAGTGTCTTGGAACCCTTTTGGTATGTTCTTCTCTTATTAGGCTATTTTTTGTTAAGAAATGCTCCTTGTTGACTTCTTTTGGACTCTTGATTGTCACGAGGAAGGAGATAAGGAAGAGTGCTCACACACACACTCTCACAATCAAAGAGAAGCACACACTCAGATTGAGGCAAGGAGGAATAATCTTCTTCTTCTTCTTCTTCTATTACATAAAAAGGAATGTACAAGACTGACCTAAAAACAAGAATACAACAAGTGCAATATATAAAGATCAGTACATAAGGAAAAACCTAATGTCCGCGAATGAGTGAGCTGGCAAGGAACAAATGTGCCATCACTCTTGGTAGATAAATCTAATGAAGCTCAATGAAGTATCCCTGACATATATCGGCATGACCACTATACATGTCAGAGAAACAAAAAACTGATATGTCATCCCGGATCATCACATGTTGAGCTTGATATCTCAACACTCTCCCTCAAAATCAACACCATGTCCTCTAATCCAAGCATCTTCCGAAACTTCTTAAGCTTCTCTGCTCCAAGTGTCTTAGTGAAAATATCTGCAATCTGCTCATCTGTTCTCACATAAACAAGATCAATATCACCTGCTAATACCTTCTCTTTGATGAAGTGATAATGTACCTCGATATGCTTTGTTCTAGCATGAAAAACAGAATTTTGTGCTAACTGTATACTGCTAAGATTATCACAATAGATAATGATAGGCTTTTGCACTTCCACACCTAAATATGCAAGTAGCATCTCCAACCATGATGCCTCACATGCTGCCATTGCAACACCTCTATACTCAACCTCTGTACTTGACAAAGCAACAATAGTTTGCTTCTTGCTGCTCCATATAATAGCTTCACCTCCAAGTGAGAATAGAAAGCCACTAGTAGATCTTCTATCTGGAGTACTACCAGCCCAATCTGCATCAGTGTATCCATGAACCTGCAAATCTACACCAGCTTCATAAAATAATGCATAATCAAAAGTACCACTCACATAACATAAAGTGCACCTCAGAGCATCCAAATGTGGCTTCCCGGGAACTTGCATAAACTGACTTTCAAGTCCAACAGTATAGCTCAGATCACGCCTTGTAATTGTGAGATATATGAGACTTCCCACAATTTTCCTATAAATAGTAGCATTTTCCAATGCTTCACCTGATGTAGTATCCAACTTCAAATTCTGATCTAATGTCATAGAAATTGGCTTACAATCAGCCATACCATACTTTTGCAACATATTCAAGGCATATTGCCTTTGCAATATCCATATACCTGTTTCTGTATGTATAAACTCAATGCCCAAGAAGTAGCGCAACACACCAAGATCTTTCATGGCAAATTCCTGCGTAAGAAGTTTTTAACCTCTTTAATGCTTTCTTCATTATCACCACCTACAATCAAGTCATCAACATAAATAGCCACAATTGTGATGCCATCATCACCCTTCCTTACATATAGTGAATGATCTGCATCACACATAGAAAACCCAATGGTGGCTAAGTAATCAGCAATCCTTGCATGCCATGCATGAGGAGCTTGCGTTAGCCCATACAAAGCTACCTGCAAACATATTCTGGATGCTTTGAATCTTCATATCCGTGTGGTTGGTCCTTCTATACTTCTTCCTATAACTCACCATGTAAGAAAGCATTCTTCACATCCATTTGATGCAAATTCCATCCTTTTGCTGTAGCTAATGCAACAAGTGTTCTGACAGTAGACATTTTAGCTACAGGGCTGAATGTTTCCTCATAATCAATACCATATGTTTTGTGCATATCCTTTTGCTACCAATCGTGCTTTGTACCTGCTTATGCTACCATCAGCATTGTGCTTTAACTTGTAAACCCACTTGCAACCTATGGGTTCTTTCCTTGTGGCAATGGAACCAGCTTTCATGTATCATTTCCATAAAGTGCAGCCATCTCCTCATCCATAGCCTTTTCCCAATCTGCATTACCAATTGCATCGTCAAAACAAGAAGGTTCAACATCTTGTATCACCTTTGTCATGTAGGCACAATGACGAGCCATGTAACTATCATATGTCAATCGTTGCACTGAATTACGCATCCTCCCAGATCTCCTTGGTCCTGGGTCACTTCTCCTTGTATCATCTGCATATGCCTTTCTTACTCTTGGAGTCTTCACAGAGGGCAATCCAAGTTCCTCATCAAGACTCTTTTCTGAACCGCTTGAATCTCCATCAACATCTTCAAAACCCGCACATGTTTTATGACCAACAGAGAGCTTTCCTTTACCTTTCTTGGATGTGTTTGATGAATTTTCGGGACTCAAATTTCCACGCAATCTTCCACTCCATGGATTTTGAGTTGGAACTATTGCTTGGTGATGCATCCGGTCCACTCAAAACTTGAGATTTTGCACCTGATTTTTTAGCATTTTCTTTGTCATTTGGTTCAAGATTCAGTCCTTCTTTGGCATCTACATAGAAGCTTGACATTTCAGTCCTTCTTTGGCATCCTCCATAGATAGTGCTATGTTTCCTGTATGCTCAATAGGATGTGATGTGTCATCACCTGTTTCGACATATCCAGGAACTCACAATTTCAACAAAGTACTAAATCATTCTGCATGACTGGTCATGTGATTTGAAGCACCTGGATCAACATACTCAATATTATCATTTGATTTTGAAACACGAGCAGACATCGTATTCATCATGTGATGTTGAACCATGAAAAACTTCTTAGAATCATCTCCACTTGTGGATGCATAGTTGTTTTGCTGCCTTCTGTTATTTTGATTCTTCAACCTGCAATCACGTTCAAAGTGTCCAGGTTTACCACAATTCCAACATCCTTTACTATCATTACCTGAATCATTTCTTTGGAAATTTCTGCGATCTCTTTGGCTCCCCCTGCCTCAAAACTGTTCTCTTCCTCCTGCATGATTCTGTTGTTGAGCTTGGTCTTGGTTACTGTTTCCTCTTCCACTTCCGAAACCTCTACCTCTGCCTCTTCCTCTGATAGAGTAGAATACTTGCTCAGAACTGGGCTTTCCTTGGGAGTTTGAATCCTCACCAAGCTTCTTTTCTTCAATGATCAGCATGGATACCCAATCAGCAAAATTCAAAATATTTTCCTTGCTCTGTATAAAAGTTCTGAACTGCTTATATGCAGCTCCTAAACCACGAAGGCACACTTCCACCTTATCATCATCATCATCTACATTCATACCAGTAGATGCAAGTGACTCACATATGCTTTTGATTTTCAGGGTGTTGTCACTTACCGACATGCCCTTCTTCTCCAATGTATGCAGCTCATTCTGGAGTTGCAATTTTCGTGCCTTTGTATTGGTCTCATACAATGTGACCAAACTGTTCCAAGCCTCTTTTAGAGTCTTGGCATCCTGTATGTGCCCAATCATGCTATCCTGTATGCTAACGAATAGCCAGTACATTACCTTTCGTGCTCCTTGGTTCCATTCCTCATATGCGCTTAACTGGTCTGCAATCCGATTCCTCTCTTACAACTACAGAGCATTTTTGTTCTCTCCTTCGATGTATTTCCAATAGCCTTTTCCCATAAGGAAATTCTTCATTCTGAATCTCCAAGCATGGAAGTTGTTCTTGTCTAACTTATCGCTCATAAGCTGACTCATTCCATCTGTGTTTGCCATTTCTGCAACAATTCTCAACACTGCAAAACACTACAAGAAGCACTTCTGCTTGAACACTATCGCACTATGATATGATAGTTTGATCTCAGAAAAACACAATTTTCGTGTATCAACAATACACAGAATCACTTGAAATTCTAAATTTGGAATATATGAGTGTTGTCGACCACAACACAAGTTATAGTTTTTGAAACTGACCTAGTTTTTCTATGGGCCCCACCTTGCGGGCTCAAAACGGAGGTCGATATGGCTTTGAAATTTTGATATGACAAAAACAAGTGATCCTAAAGGGATAAATCTCGAAAATATTTTGAGGTCTTCTACCTTCAGGCCAATTTCGCTAGCAAATATAGGTCGTTTGTGAATCACATTTTCTCCATGCCTTGCTACGTACTCTTCACCGTCGCCTTCTCCACGAGCTCTCTACAACTAGGCTAGCTTTGATACCATGTCATGAGGAAGGAGATAAGGAAGAGAGCTCACACACACACACACACACTCACAATCAAAGAGAACCACACACTCAGATCGAGGCAAGGAAGAATAATCTTCTTCTTCTTCTATTACATAAAAAGGAATGTACAAGAATGACCTGAAAACAAGAATACAACAAGTGCAATATATAAAGATCAGTACATAAGGAAAAACCTAATGTCCGCGAATGAGTGAGTCGGCAAAGAACAAATGTGCCATCATTCTCGGTAGATAAATCTATTAAAGCTCAATGAAGTATCCTTGACATATACCAGCATGACCACTATACATGTCAGAGAAACGAAAAACTGATACGTGTCATCCTAGATCATCACATGTTGAACTTGATATCTCAACATTTATTTGTGTTGAAACATGTCTATGTGCACTTGATTAGGTTACTACTTGGTTTGACAGTTAGGCATGTTGATCCAACCACTTGATGCCGATGAGCCTCTTGTTGGCATTATGTTCATGGATCTATGAAACATCTTTGGTTCCATTTGTGTGGATTCATGCACAGACATCAACGTGTTCCATAAATGGTGTCCAAGAGAAGTGAAAAATTGAAAAGGGGTAACTCAAGCAAGACAAATTAGTAACACTACGACTTAACTTAGTACAAAAATATTTGAGCATGATTTCTTATGAGCATAAATAATTATCTCCAGTTCCAATCAAGCATTGAGTCCTCAAAAAATGTGTGTTGATATTCTTTATGTTACTTAGGTCAAGGAACATTTTGAGGAAATCACGATCTCGAAGTTGTGTACCTACCAAGGATTGAGACATTGTCTCATCCAAAAGAAGTGCAACTTCTTCCAATCCCGGACTTATCTCTACGGAAAGAATAAAAAGAAAGTGGCCCAAGAAGCTAGCAAAATTAGAAGGTAGATTGAAAGAGGCCAAGGCAAAGATTATAGGATTGACTATCTAACTATCTATCTATCTATCTATCTATCTATCTATCTATCTATCTATCTATCTATCTATCTATCTATCTATCTATCTATCTATCTATCTATCTATCTATCTATCTATCTATCTATCTATCTATCTATCTATCTATCTATCTATCTATCTATCTATCTATCTATCTATCTATCTATCCATCTATCTATCTATCCATATATCCATCCATCTATCTATCTATCTATCTATCTAACAATCTATCTATCTATCTATCTATCTATCTATCTATCTATCTATCTATCTATCTATCTATCTATCTATCTATCTATCTATCTATCTATCTATCTATCTATCTATCTATCTATCTATCTATCTATCTATCTATCTATCTATCTATCTATCTATCTATCTATCTATCTATCTATCTATCTATCTATCTATCTATCTATCTATCTATCTATCTATCTTCTATCTATCTATGTATCTATCTATCTATCTATCTATCTATCTATCTATCTATCTATCTATCTATCTATCTATCTATCTATCTATCTATCTATCTATCTATCTATCTATCTATCTATCTATCTATCTATCTATCTATCTATCTATCTATCTATCTATCTATCTATCTATCTATCTATCTATCTATCTATCTATCTATCTATCTATCTATCTATCTATCTATCTGTCTGTCTGTCTATCTGTCTATTTCTCTATCTGTCTATCTGTCTATTTGTCTATCTGTCTATCTTTCTATCTCTCTATCTGTCTATCTGTCTATCTACCTACCTGTCTATCTATCCATC
>CM035443.1:90137581-90160081 GCA_020310875.1 Ceratopteris richardii
GCAACCAGCCCAATCAGAGTCAGAAAAAGCATGCAAATCTGGCAGTAGTGATCCCCCCTTGGGATAAAACAACCCAAGTAGCCGAGTACCACTCAAGTAGCAAAAGATGCGCTTCACCGCCTGCCAATGCTTGACTCCTGGGCAATGCATAAATTTGCTCATCTCTGAGACAACAAACTGAATATCTGGCCGAGTAATGCATAAGTAAATCAAGCATCCAGCAGCCTGCTGATAGAGAACAAAATCAAATGCATCTCCAACATCATGAAGACTCAATCGTAAACCTGTCTCCATAGGAGTGGCAATAGGCTTACAGTCTTCAAGGCCAAAATGCTGCAACAGTGTGTCAATATATTTCGTTTGACACAAAGCCATTCCACCATCAACGTGCATAAACTGAATGCCCAAATAATGATGCAAATGCCCCAAATCAGACATCTCAAATGAGGCATGCAAATCAGCCTTAAAATCAGCAATATGCCTCTCATGAGGACCAATGAGCAGCATGTCATCAACATAAACCACAATGATCAGAAGTACATCATTAGCACGCTTAACATATAAGGTGCTTTCAGTTGGACTGTTCTCAAAACCATGTGCAATCCGATAGGCATGTATCTTTTCATACCAAGCACGTGGTGCTTGCTTTAAACCATATAATGCCTTCTTTAACCTGCACACCTGGTTGTCATGCCCTTTCTGCACAAAGCCATGGGGCTGAAAAACATACACTTCTTCATGCAGGTCACCATTCAGAAATGCAGTTTTAATGTCCAACTGATGTACATTCCAACCATGATGGGATGCAAGTGCACAGATGCTCCGAACAGTAGTCATATGGCATGTAGGTGCAAAGGTCTCATCAAAATCAATGCCTCTTTCCTGTGCATAACCCTTTGCAACAAGCCTAGCCTTATACTTGTCAACTGTACCATCAGGTTTACACTTCAGCTTGTATACCCATTTAGTGCAAATGGCCTTCTTGCCAGGAGGAAAGTCACATAAAGACCAAGTACCATTCTTCATTATTGCATCATATTCAGATTGCATAGCAGCCATCCAATTTTCTGAATTTTGTGCTTCATCAAACGAAACAGGCTCAGTCTCATCACAATGACTAGATGTAGCCATAACATAGCAATCTGATGCAAAAGAGACACTATGAGAGCCTGATTGAGTACGATATGACAGAGGTGCATCTAATTTGCTGTCACGCAAGATCTGCACCAGCCATTTTGGCATAGTTCTTGCCTACTCAATATCATCTCTCTCATCAATAAGTGCATCATGTAAATCTGCATCAGAAATGGAATTGTCTGCATCATCACATGAAACCTGTAAAGGCTGAGAAGTTGCCTCATTAGGACCAACACTAGACTGTCCACCTGTAAAAAGAGGCAGCAAAGTATCATACATGTCTTTGGAGCTAACATATGTCTCCTTAGTACATGAAAGCAATGGCTAAATAACATCTTCCACAAAAACATCACGGCTAACCAAAATGCGTTTAGTCTGTGGATGATACAAATGATAGCCTTTACTTTCAGAAATGTACCCAACAAAAATACATTTTATTGCTTTATCATCCAATTTTTTGTGATGTTGTTCAGGCACTAATGCATATGCCAAACAACCAAACACACGCAAATGAGCAACAGATGTCTTGCAGTCATGCCAAGCCTCATATGGAGTGATAGACTGCAACGCTTTAGTGGGACACCTGAGTACATATGCTGCACACATGACGGCCTCAAGCCAGAAACTATGTGGTAAAGCCTGACTCTTGACCATACACCTCGCCATCTCCATGAGAGACCTGTTCTTCCGTTCAACAACTCCAGTCTATTAAGGTGTATACGACATTGTACAATGGTGTTTTATCCCACATTCAGTCAAAAATGAATTAAAATCAGAAGACATATATTCCCCCCATCGATCAGAACTGAGGGTGCCCATTTTACATGCTAACAGATTTTCAGCCAAAACCAAAACCTCTTTGAAGCACATGAACACTTCAGACTTTTCCTTCAATGGATATACCCATGCATGCCTAGAAAAATCATCAATGAAAGTCACGAAGTAGAGATGATTTCCAAAAGAAGGTGTCTGCATAGGACCACATACATCACTATGTACAAGCTGCAATTTCTGAGTAGCCCGAAGTGAACCATCTTTTGGAAAGGACGAATGCTGCATTTTGCCCAAAATACAGCCTTCACAAACATGTTTTCCAGGTGCCTCAAGTTTGGGCAAAGAGGACACCATTTCAGATTTCTGCAGGCGTAGCAAACTAGCAAAATTCAGATGACCAAAGCGTGCATGCCAAAGCTTTGCATCTGACATAGCCTAAGAATCATTTACTGCACATGCCAAATCATTTCCAGATCTTTCATAGTCTATGAGCTTATACAGCCCACGACATAAAATGTGAGAAGCAATAATCACATCGCCATTTGACAGATCATGAACTGTACACTTGTCATCAATAAATTTCACAACCAAGACAATCTTGGCTAATGCAAAAACTGATAACACGTTCTTCTTGATCCCTGGCACAAATAAAGCATTTGACAAAGTGAAAGAACGACCATCAGCAGTAGACAAAATGATCTTACCAACTCCCATAACAGGATAAGAGGAGTTGTTGGCGCATGTAACAGTATTCCCTGTAGGGGCAGGCTCAAGTGAAGAGAAGAAAATGCGCTGCGAGGTAATATGTTTGGTTGCCCCACTATCAAAATACTGCAAACATCTGAGTCTACTGCAGACATGCACTGATCATGAGAAGATGGGTCAAAACTGCAAACAGTAGTAAACACCCATTCTTCTTCCTGCACAAGATTAGCAGACTCCGTTTTTGGTGTAGAGGCTTCTGCAACAACCATTCTAGCCTCTTTCTTCTTTGCCTCTTTTGCAGCCAGTTTTGGACAGTTCTTTATGATGTGATCATTCCCTTTATAGTACTTACAAAACAATTTCTGCTTTTCTGATTTTTTCTCATCTTTGTCTTGGTTCTTCGAATGTGCAACATTTGCAGATTTCTGCTTACTAGTAGAAGAGCTCCATTTTCCTTTGCCTTTTTGACTAGCCAAGAAAGCTTGATCTGCAACACGCATAATGGACCTGTTCTACCTAGACTGATCTTCTTGTAATAGAACAAAGACTAACTCATCAAATGACAAGGCATTTGGATTGCCTTTCATCATCAACCGAAGAGTAGAAGCAAAAATATGATATGAATCAGGAAGAACATTCAGAACGGTCTGCACAAGTGAGTTATCTGGTATAACCTCATTGTAGAGCCCTAGTGAAACTAAAGGTGCAAAGTATTTTTCCTCTTAAGGTTCAAAGGATAAATTTAAAATCTTAAGGTGCAAAAGTAAAGAATTAAAAAGAAAGGTGAAGGTGGAAGGCCGCGTACGCAAAGGTGGAAATAGGCCGCCCAATCAAAATTTTTATTTTAAAAGTCACTCTTGTTCTAAAGTCACTACAGGACAAAGTAGCGAATTGTTGAGGACCAGTTCAAAAAGACAATCTTGGGACATTGAAAGGACACCAAGATTGTATTGCAGTTAGAGTGCGCGAACCAGCGGACTCTAAACAAAAGAAGGACAAAGGCTATTCTTGGACACATTGAGAGCTAGGAGCAAGAGAGAGCTTCAGAGGAAGCGAGAGAGGAAGCAAGAAGAGCCTCCAGTGTGCGACGACATTCAAGAGTGCAAGAGGTGTCAAGAGGAAAGTGTGCAGAGAAGGCGGGTTGGATTCCAAGAGTTCCAAGGTCTATTGCGTGTGCGCCGTGATACCAATTCCTTAGCTTGGCGGAAGCTTAGTGCAAGGTGTGCACAAGGGAAGCGGGAAGCAGGTGAAGGATTGGTGCACGAGAGGCCGCTGCTAGAGGGCTTGAGATAATTGGTCTTCAGTAATTGATATTCTCTGAATTGGTATTTAGTCATTGATTAGACTGTGCGCAGTCATTGTAATTGTTGAAGGATAATCAATATTCAAGGTTTCCAAGGGTATTCCCTTGCAGAAGTTCTCACTGTTATTCCATTTTTATCATTTCCTTTTTCTCCTACAAACCCTCAAACTCCTTCTTGTCCACGAATCCCCAACAAATTTGGCACACACGGTGGGACTTCCAAGGAGCTTTGAGCATAGGAGACTATATATTGCCATTGGAGGACAATATTCCAGTGTCGACAACATTACTCCAGTGGGCCAAAAGGTACATACTTTTATCAAGTGTCTCATTTTAAGTGGACTATGAATAGCTCATGACCGCGACCCGGTCACAAACCTTGAGAATCAAGTGCAAGCAGACAAGAAGAAAGACGAACAGAAGATCATCGAGTCCAATTTCATCGACTTCATCGGTAGGAAGCATGGCAGGACAGGTGGACCTAGAAATCTTGCTCTCCAGATTAAACATAAAATTTCCCTCCTTCAGAGGTTTAGCCCATGAGGACCCAGATGAGCACATTCGACGATTTCTTGCATTATGTAAGACTAGGGGACTAATGGGTAGGGAAGATGCTTTCTTGATACTCTTCCCCGCCACATTGGAAGGTCTGGCAGACAAGTGGTTTAGCCAGTTTGCTGAAAATCACTTTACCTCTTGGGATTTGATGAAAGAGGCCTTTAAGAATCAATTTCAGCATGGCAACACGGCTGAGATCATTATAGAAGAATTGGAAAACTTGAAGTTGGGTCCAGGAGAGAAGTTCCCCGAATTCGTGACCAGGGCCAAAGCATTAATGGCTAAACTACCGGATCCACCACACGACTTCTTCGTCAAGAAGTGGTTAGCCAAACCTTTACCTGTGGTCACCCAATGCAAAATAAAAGAGTTAGTGCTACCTACTGCCTCTGTTGAGGAATTCATCAATACGGCCACCCGCTTGGAACAGATAAGGCACCAGTATGGTGCAACTTCTTCCCAACCATCATATGGCACAAAACTGGAAGACCCAGTGAGCCAGTTAAGAAGGGAACTGGAGGGCTTGAAAAGGAATAAGCCCTATACAGAGGAGGAGACTACTGTAGCTCAGCTGAGAAGAGAGATTGAAGCCCTCAAGCTCCAAAAGGAAGAGGAAGCCCAAGCAGAGGAACTGGCTCAGCTGAGGCAGGAGTTGCAAGAACTAAAAGGAGGCGGCATTAAAAACGGACTATGGTGCTCCATGTGCAGCAAGCAAGGACACATAGTCAGTGAATGTCCTTTGCTAAATGTGACTTGTCAATTATGCAGGAAGATTGGGCATGAGGCCCATGAATGCCAATCAAGGGGAATGCCGACAACGACATACTGGACACAAGGCGGGCTCTTGCCACCAGCAAATGTAATGACAGCAGCAACAAACCAAGGTAATAACTATAATCCTAGACCGAGAACTAACCTTGCAAATGGGCCTAGAAGGCCAATTATTTGCTTCAGATGTGGAGAATGTGGGCACTACCAATCTAGGTGCACCCTTCCGGAAAATGCACCTCCTTGCAGGAATTGTCCAGAGGCTAGAGATCACTATACAAACTGTTGTCCTAAGAATCAAGCCTCTACTTCCGGACCCCATCTCCAAATGATCTCTGTATTCAAGGAGGAGATATTACCTCAGGTGAATGAACCCTCACCATCCACTAGAGTGGTACAATTAGAAGAACTCGAATCTTTTGCAGTACAGACAAGAAGCAAGGGAACGGCAAAAGTGGTAGAAAATCAAGAATTGATAATTAAGGAATCGAACAAAGACAGAGTTGCAATTGAAGACAAAGATACTACAAGTACAGACACAAACCACAATGAATGTCTTACAGGCACCAGCGATGCCATTGGGCATGCCTTCAAAAGGGCTCAAGAAGAGTTTGGCAAAGCAAATGAAGCTCACTTTCTTAAAGAGTCAGAGGCTTCAAAACTACTCAAGTCAATTAAGAAGGAGGTTAGTATTTTTGATTTAATAAAGATGGATGGGAAATTCAGGTCAGAATTATTGCAGATAATTGATGAGGCTTCGACGACAAGCTTAGTGGCTAAGACTGCTATCTTACATCAAGGGATAATTAGGGGGGAAGCACCCCTTATAGATTATAAAAGCCCTCGGCTTACAATATCAATCAAGGGCCATGAATTTCAAGGTGTTATTGTAGATGGTGGTTCTGGCATTAATTTGATGCCTGAACATACCATGAAAAGGATTGGACTCCACCCTTCAAGACCTGCAAATTTCACGGTTACTTTGGCAGATCAGAGCAAAGTAAGGCCCTTGGGGGTAATCCCAAAAGTTCCACTTGAAGTACAAGGTAATCTATTTATCCTGGATTTTGTGGTTTTAAGATTGCCCCAGGTTGAAGGAGGATTTCCTCTCTTAATTGGAAGACCTTGGCTGAGGCATGCCAGTGTCATTCATGATTGGGGTAAGGACACCATGTGGGTACAAAAGAAAGGGCACGAGCTGACACAAATTCATTTAGAAGAAGGCCCAGACAATCAAGGAAACACTAGTATGATGCAAACAGTGAGCATTTGCATGGAAACAGAAGCGGAGGATCAACCCCAAATAGATTTTGAGGAAGAAGAGGATATTTTAAGTTGGCTTCATGCCGGCAACTCTTCTTCTTGTTTTGGAATTTTTCTTGATAATCCTGGTACAATTGGAGGCTATGATGAAGACAAAGGAAAGGTCCAGGTTGATGGATTGGGAGAGCCCATCACTGACCACAGAAGGGGCAGGAAGATACCCCTCAAATACAAATTGGAGGAGGATGTGTCAACATCAGATAACGAAGTTTCCAAAGCTAAAAGCAAGGTAAAAAATTCTGAGGTTGAATGTTCTTTCCCAATTCAAGAAATCCCTGCAGGATGGATGCAGGACAAGGAGGAAAACATTGAAGTTCAAAATACACCTGCTTATGAAGCAATGCACGAAAAGCTAGTAGAAGAAGACAAGGAAGCAGATGCACAATAAGATAATATGGTAACAAGAAATCCGGTCCAAGGAGTACATGTATGCACCCAAAACAATAATCAACCAGTTCTAGTGGCCACTTGGTTGTGGAGCCACCCACAGCTCCTGGAAAAGGTAAAATCATTCTTGACCCAGTATGCAGATGTTTTTGCCTGGCATTATAAAGACTTAGAAGGAGTGCCTGCATCTTATGGAGAGCACAGAATTCCTCTGGTTGAGGGAGCCAGACCCATCAGAGGAAGGAGTTATAGACTTAATCCAAAGTATGCTGAAGCTGTCTATGTGGAAATCCAAAAGATGGAAGATGCAGGAATCATCATTCATGTGGAACACTCAGAGTGGCTCTCGCCTATGGTTATAGTACCAAAGAAGAATACTAATAAAATCAGAATTTGTGTGGACTTTAGAGCTCTCAACAAGGTGACCATTCCAGACGGGTTCCCTATGCCTTTTGCAGAACAGGTCATTGAAGAAGTGGCTGGGCATGCACTATATAGTTTTATGGATGGCTTCAGTGGTTATAATCAAATATCAATACACTCAGAGGATCGTGAAAAGACTGCTTTTATCACACCATGGGGAACGTATGTGTATGTAAAAATGCCATTTGGGCTCAGAAATGCTCCAACCACATTTAACAGAACGGTCAATCTCATTTTTGGCCCCTTATTGCTGGAATCACTTAGAATTTTCATGGATGACTTCTCTTCATTTTCAGGATCTCACAAGGAAACTCATCTAGATTGTTTGGACCAGCACCTGAGGCAACTGCAGAATATTTTCCAAAGATGCAGAGAAACTAAGTTAAAGCTCAACCCAAATAAATGTCATTTCCTTGTGACAGAAGGAACCCTTTTAGGACATGTGGTATCCGCTAAAGGTATGGCCCCAGATCCTGACAAAATTCTCTCTATATTAAAGTTACCTAAACCTAAAACTCCTAAAGAGATCCAGAGTTTTTTGGGGCATACCGGTTATCATAGAAGGTTTATAAAAATGTATGCAGAGATAGCTAGACCTCTGACTAGACTCACAGGTAAAGAAGTATCTTTCAAATGGGAAGAAGAGGAGGAAAAAGCATATCAGACATTAAGGTCACGGTTAGTGTGTGCTCCTATCTTGGTCACCCCGGAGTGGTAAAAAATCTTTCATATACATGTCGATGCCAGTGCATATGCAGTGGGAGCAGTTCTGACTCAACCCAGTGAAGAATTTAAAATGGACAGGCCAATTCAATATGCCAGTAGAATCTTGACCAAGGCTGAAAGGAATTACAGTACTACCGAAAGGGAAGCACTAGCAATGGTATTTGACGTTCAAAAATTCCGCCATTACTTATTGGGGGTAAAATTTATTATTATATCAGATCACCAACCTCTCAAGTACTTACTCAACAAACCACATGCTACGGGTAGAATATGGAGGTGGTTACTGTTATTCCAAGAGTTCGATTTCTCGGTAATCCATAAGCCAGGAAGAGAGAATGTGATGGCGGATCACTTGTCCAGAATAAATAGGAGGGATCAAACCAGTGGTATCAATGATGATTTTCCTGATGCACAATTGTTTGCTATACAAGCTAAAGGATGGTATGATGATATCAAACAGTTCATTAATACTGGATTGTATCCAGAAAGTGCTAATGCTGTACTAAGAAAGAGACTGCTTATCAAGAGTAGACCATATACTTTCATTGAGGGTAAACTCTACAGACAGGGCAAGGATGACAGGATTAGGAAATGTTTAGAGGAAGATGAAGTGAGGGAAATACTGCAATTTGCACATGAAGGAACAGGTGGTGGGCACCTTCCAGGGCATATCATGAGCCAGAGAATACTAGATGCTGGTCTATGGTGGCCTACACTCTTTAGGGATGCAGATGATTGGAGAAAAACATGTGATGTGTGCCAGAGGTGTGGACCTAAACCCACCAAGCAAAGACATTACCCTTTGGTAGTTTCCACTTCTTGGCAGCCCTTTGAGAAGTGGGGATTAGACTTTGTTGGGCCTATATACCCTGCGGCACTTCCAAAAAGGGAAAAGTACTTACTAATAGCCACGGACTACGCAACAAAATGGGCTGAAGCTATTGCATCAACGGACTGCTCTGCACAAACAGTGGCTGACTTTTTGTATTGTAACATCATTTGCAGATTTGGATGCCCGCTTGAAATCTGTACCGATCAGGGTACTCATTTTGTTAACAAAGTACTGCAGGAAATTTCCAACAGGTATCGCATTTTACACAAGACTTCTTGTGCATACTACCCACGAGCTAATGGACAAGCCGAGTCAACGAACAAAGTATTAATTTCAATGTTACGAAAAGAATGCATGTTACAGCCGACCTCTTGGGGACAGGCCTATCTGGGTACATTATGGGCATACATATTGGCCTATAAAGAGACTGGGTATTCTCCCTTTCAATTAGTTTATGGTTTGGTTCCTATTGAACCATTTGAATTCATCAAAGGCTCTATAAGAACGGAAAGACTAGAGAAAAAGGGGATGGAAGTTCCAGCACGACTGACTGCTTTGCATAAACTGGAAGAATCGAGAATTTTAGCCTCCAAACAGTTAGAGGATATTCAAATAAAGAGGAAGAAGAACCATGACAAAAGTTTATGGCAAAACAAATTGAAGCCCGGTCATTTAGCACTATTACACAGGCCACAATTTTCTAATCAAAACAAAGGGAAATGGATCCCTCACTGGGAAGGCCCTTTTCGCATTACGAAGATGCTGCAGTGGGGTGCAGTGCAATTGGAAACACTCGATAGCAACACCCTACCTTTAGTAAACATTTCTAGACTCAAGGCTTATTATCAAGTGTCGTAACCATTGTAGTTTCATTTATTTTGTTCCTGATGGTTTTGGGTTGGTTTATTAGGTAACAAAACTCAAAAAAAAAAAAAAAAAAAAAAATCACGCGTTTTCATTTTTTCGACGCCAATTTTTTTTTTTTTATTTTCTTCATTTATTTTATCCAAGTAATCTTTTCAAATCCACCGTTAAATAAATTTGGGCGCAAAAGTTTTTTGGATGGCTCTTACTGCTGCACAAGAACTTTCATTAATACCCATTTCTTTGTTCTCCCTTGAATGGCTAAGATTAAGAGTTGCATCTCCTCTCTTTTGAGCACCCTTTCATGGACAACCATTCTTGCTTAGGAGGTGCTCCTTCATTCCTCATTGCTATATAATATGCCTTCTCTTCATTCTTGCTCCCTTCAGTTCTCCCGGATTTTCAGGCAGGTTGCAAGCTTCCTTTGTCCATATCGGGTGCAAGATTTCTTGGCCCGGGTCTCAAAGAGAAGCCTGGAGACTAGCGAACGCAATTTCATCACCCCACTCCATCCTAACCCTGTCCCTCCCCCTCGACCCCTCCACCCCTCCATCCCCCTCAGGCCGCCCCACCCCCACTCCTCCCCACATCTAAACCCCCGCACACCACCGCCCCTCCCTCCCCCTCGATCCCTCCATCCCCCTCCATTCCCCTCGACCCCTCCACCCCTCCATCCCCCTCAGGCCACCCCACCCCCCCTCCTCCCACATCTCAACCCCCGCACACCACCGCCCCCTCCCTCCCCCTCCATCCCCCGCGCGCCCCCCCCCTCTTCCTACCACACTCCACCCCCCTCTCCTACCATCTGCCCCCCTCGGCGCCCCCTCTTCCAACCCCCTCACACCCTCGCACCCTCTGCCGCTGCCCCGCCATCGCCGCCCCACCCCCCCTCCTCCCACATCTCAACCCCCGCACACCACCGCCCCCTCCCTCCCCCTCGATCCCTCCATCCCCCTCCATTCCCCTCGACCCCTCCACCCCTTCATCCCCCACAGGCCACCCCACCCCCCCTCCTCCCACATCTCAACCCCCGCACACCACCGCCCCCTCCCTCCCCCTCGATCCCCCGCGCGCCCCCCCCCCCCCTCTTCCTACCACACTCCACCCCCCCTCCTACCATCTGCCCCCCTCGGCGCCCCCTCTTCCAACCCCCTCACACTACACCGCACCCCCTCCCTCCTCCTCGACCCCCCGCGCGCCCCCCCCCCCTCTTCCTACCACACTCCACCCCCTCGCCTACCATCTGCCCCCCTCGGCGCCCCCTCTTCCAACCCCCTCACACCCTCGCACCCTCTGCCGCTGCCCCGCCATCGCCGCCCCACCCCCCCTCCTCCCACATCTCAACCCCCGCACACCACCGCCCCCTCCCTCCCCCTCGATCCCTCCATCCCCCTCCATTCCTCTCGACCCCTCCACCCCTCCATCCCCCACAGGCCACCCCACCCCCCCTCCTCCCACATCTCAACCCCCGCACACCACCGCTCCCTCCCTCCCCCTCGATCCCCCGCGCGCCCCCCCCCCCCCCCTCTTCCTACCACACTCCACCCCCTCTCCTACCATCTGCCCCCCTCGGCGCCCCCTCTTCCAACCCCCTCACACCCTCGCACCCTCTGCCGCTGCCCCGCCATCGCCGCCCCACCCCCCCTCCTCCCACATCTCAACCCCCGCACACCACCGCCCCCTCCCTCCCCCTCGATCCCTCCATCCCCCTCCATTCCCCTCGACCCCTCCACCCCTCCATCCCCCTCAGGCCACCACACCCCCCCTCCTCCCACATCTCAACCCCCGCACACCACCGCCCCCTCCCTCCCCCTCGATCCCCCGCGCGCCCCCCCCCCCTCTTCCTACCACACTCCACCCCCTCTCCTACCATCTGCCCCCCTAGCGCCCCCTCTTCCAACCCCCTCACACTACACCGCACCCCCTCCCTCCCCCTCGATCCCCCGCGCGCCCCCCCCCCCCTCTTCCTACCACACTTCACCCCCTCTCCTACCATCTGCCCCCCTCGGCGCCCCCTCTTCCAACCCCCTCACACTACACCGCACCCCCTCCCTCCTCCTCGACCCCCCGCGCGCCCCCCCCCCTCTTCCTACCACACTCCACCCCCTCTCCTACCATCTGCCCCCCTCGGAGCCCCTTCTTCCAACCCCCTCACACCCTCGCACCCTCTGCCGCTGCCCCGCCATCGCCGCCCCACCCCCCCTCCTCCCACATCTCAACCCTCGCACACCACCGCCCCCTCCCTCCCCCTCGATCCCTCCATCCCCCTCCATTCCCCTCGACCCCTCGACCCCTCCATCCCCCTCAGGCCACCCCACCCCCCCTCCTCCCACATCTCAACCCCCGCACACCACCGCCCCCTCCCTCCCCCTCGATCCCCCGCGCGCCCCCCCCCTCTTCCTACCACACTCCACCCCCTCTCCTACCATCTGCCCCCCTCGGCGCCCCCTCTTCCAACCCCCTCACACTACACCGTACCCCCTCCCTCCTCCTCGACCCCCCCGCGCGCCCCCCCCCTCTTCCTACCACCCCTCCACCCCCTCTCCAATCATCTGCCCCCCGAGGCACCTAATTCCAACCTCCTCAACCCATCTCCCCCAAACTCCCCTCGGCGCCCCTCAAACCACCACCCCCTCACCCCCTCTGTCACAATATCGCATGAAGCGAGCCTCCTCTTATGAGGAGAGTGTCATATGCCACAAGGGGTAGAAGAGAAGAGGGGAGAGTTGATCATTACCCTCACAAGTATCTTAAGAGGAGGTCTCATGAATGAGACTCAAGAAGAGAGCTCGGCGGTTGGGCGGCAAATCAGAAAACGCATCTCTCTGTGTAGGGCGTGTGGTAGCTCCGTACATGCAGGATTTTCATGGCAGGAGCTTAAAAGATATAGCATTGGTATCAGAGCAATCGATCGTGGGAATCGAACTCGTGCCATGGCGTCCATAAGTGACTGCGCTATCCAGCCCACCATTTCTCATATGTTGGACGTCTATTCTTAGAACCTGGGTCTGTTTTCGCGTTACAGACATGACTTGTACCTTCCACAATCATGACTTGTACCTCGTCGAAGGGCTTCTTGGAAGTTTGCTCTTGGCCACAAGCAACAATGGAATACTTGCGCATGCTGTTGTTCTTGAGTTGACACAGTTGAACATTTGTTGTGTGTGAGGTTGTCACCATGTCGACGTGCGCAAGGTTGAGGCAAGGGCGCAGATGGGCTTATCTATTCTAGTGGTCTCAAGCTTGAGACGTTGCAAATAAATAAGCCCAAGTAGAGAACAAGTCGACGAGTGTGCAGCAATGGCGGTGTTCAATAAGAAGGTCTCTCTCACTCCCATAGTTGAAAGAGTATTTCGCGCACGGGATATCAGAAAAGCGATGGTGCTGCTTCAGTTGAATGAAGATTCCACTATTTAGGATTGTGGAGAAGTTCAGAGCACGCATCTGCTTTACTATCCGGTAGCGAGCCTCAGCCCCGCACACAAAGGACTGCATACACATGTATTCTACATGTGTATGATTCAGAGCTCAGAGCGGAGCTTCTCTTGCCGTTTTGCTTCATCGGGTGCTCGCACATGGATGTGAGAAGGATGAGAAGATCATCAAAGCAACAAGGAGCAATCAAAAGTGATACCTCCCTCTACGTGAATTAGCAAGGAGTTATAAGCTCACTCTCCAGGTTTGAATGCTTTGAAATTTCTGTAAGAATTTCTATTTTTGAGAATGATAACGAAGCATTAGGGGGCCAAGATTTTGGAGGGAAATCATATGTACGGAGAGTATGAGACATGTACTCTCACCTATAGTTAAGGATTCCCTCAAAATACACCAAAGATTAAGTTTTAGGCACCTCCAAAGTAGCCTAGTTCTATGATTTTCACATAAATTTCAGGAGCTATTTTGGATAAATAGCCATTTTGGGAAGGCAAAAAGAGGAGGTATTTTTCATAGTTTTATGGAAAAAACCATGCACACCTATAGTCTAGCATATTGACTTCCATGCAAGATCAAGAAATCCAAAAGATACCTCAGTTTGATGGGAGTTTGAAGCTCCACAAAACCCCCTTCCATCACAGTTTGAGAAAAAATTTCAGCACCTAAATCTAGGAATTTCCCATTTTTGAAGAGGGAAAAAGAGGTGCAATAGTTATGGATGGATGGGAAAAAGTATATTTACTGAGAGTATGGTGCATGGACTTCTTAGGCGAATCAGTAGATTCATCAAAATGATAAGTTAAGGAGGGATTTTCGTTCCTCAAAGACCCCCTTCCCGCACTTTTTGGAAAAATTCAGAAATTAATCTTTTGCCAAACTCCATTTCTTGGAGTAAGAAAAAGATCATTTAGAGGTTTCCCATGGATTATTGTATATAATCCAAGAGAAATCCACATTTAGAGTGGATTAGAAGCTTGCTAAGAGCTCCCATTTAAGTTTTTGCATAAAAGCAAAATCTTGATTTAGGCCTCTTTTGGGGAGTGAATTAGCATGCACTAAGGGAGGATTTGGAAAGGTAAAAAATGGCTCAAGCATCTTCATATACCACTCTCTGAGGTTATGGAGAGAATTTTAGGATTTGCATCATGGAAGAATGCTTTTGGGCACCCCAAAAATCACATTTTTACACTTTTTCCAGCCCCTCCAACAGTCCACTAGTTTGGCATGTCCCACTTGGAATGGCCATATCTTGGGCTAGGAAACTCCAAATTGGACGTGCTACGGCTCGTTTCGAAGAGCACAAGGTCTACTTTTAGTTTATGAGAAAAAAATTTGGAAAGTAAAAATTTTTGCAGGTCTGAACAGGTCTGCAAAGTCTGAACAGATTTTGGCGATTACCTTCCGCGAGCCATATCTTTCAAACCGGGAAGGCGATTTGAGTAATTTCACTTAGACCTATTTGCACATGCTTTATATTTCAGTTTATGAAAAATTGCAGGTCCTAAAGTGGTTTTTGCAGGTCTAAAGAAGGATTACTAATGCATTTTTGAGCTAAATTTGCATTATTTTTGTAATCACCTGACCATGCTTTATGTTTTGAGGAGTGCTCCGATATTTTCGGACACTTCAAAGTGTATGTTAGGACCTGAGGAGGAAGGTGCAGAGGTCTCAAAACTTGTCGAGAGCGACTGGATGCATGCAATTCCAAAATCAGACTACTCAGGGATGTATATTTTATGCTTTCTGGCATTTTATTTATGTTATGGCATGTTCTGTACCTACATGCATGAAGGGAATTGCATACATCAAATGTTGATCATTGTTTAAGCTCTTAAAAGTATGGATCAACATGCAGGAAGTATACTTTTTGATTGTTTGCAGGAAAGAAGATTACAGAAACCATATGGCTATGCAACACCGGGAATGGTTGTTAGCAAATACTTTTGTGTTTTTGCAGGTCATGGAATCCATATATAAGTTTATGGCGTGCATGCCATGGGCCTGTCAAGCCCTATGTTTTTGGGTGGCCTGAGTGCCACTGAGCTATGGTTTAAATTTTTTTGAAATTCCATTTCCTGGGGAAATGCTGTCGAAATTTTTCCTACCGCATGGCGTTATATACGCACTTGCTTTTAGGTAGGAATGTTATGGCATAGTAACATGCCTTTCTGCAAACATCAATAAGTTTTAGGCATGCTTATAAGCATGTATTTGATGGACTTAGGACCATCAGAGTATTATATATAAGGCAACTTCGGTAGTAGCAGGATCCCTATATATAATCCTTATGGATTTAGACCATAGGATTGCTAACGGAAGGAGCTACACCTTCACCATTAGTAATGTGCACAAGTAATCCTATAGGTTCAGGAAGTTGCATTCAGGCTCGGGAGATACATTTAGGATAATCTCCAAGGTAGTGAAGATTTATTTATCTTCACAAGAGTCTCACAGTAGAATTAAGAGACTATGGGGTATCATGATGAATACCCAAAGAGTGACTAGTTTCACTCATGCACATCACTTGACCAAGTAGTGAAGCATTTTTGCTACACTACTAAGGAAACCAAATGGATGGGATCATAAAGATGGGTTTCATGAGATAGCATCGACGGATGCTTATGTGATTCAAGTGATGGTTAGGAAGGCCACAGGCATGGCACTGGCTCTATGACTCAGAGCATAGATCCCTTACTCAGGAATAGTTGGGGTACCCAATACATACATATGTATCTTGGGATCTACAGAAAGGTACCTAGACTTAGTCTTTGTACCTAGGAACAAGTTGGTTTGGAACACAAAGGGATATCCGTTGTCACATTGTTGACTAGAACCAAACTAACTAGTTCAAGGACATGGGACTTATTTCAGTCCACTGATATGATTTTAGTATATGGGATTCATTGGAGTCCACCTATATATATATTCCATTATATGGAATAGATATTTGGTTTAGTGTAGGTATGACACCGTGAATTGGAAGAAGTTTTCACTGGTATGGGACGGTGGAAACGACTTCCCTTTGAGCACTCTTCTTCTATGGCCAGGAAGAAAAGGACTCATCATTCATGGCATCATGTCTCACTAGATCAGAGGAGAGCTCTTAGTAGACATTTCCTTAAGATTGGGAGTTATCTTTCACAGTATGGGAAGATTTATTCTTCCAATAGAGAATGTGATAGGTGATTTTATCACCATTGGTATCACATACTCATTTTTTAGTTTTCAGGAAGGATAATTCCATCAGTTTGATTGGATCCTATAGATCCATGCACAGAGTATGATTGGCAGAGATAGTTCTTTACTACGGATACACATGTGTTTACGGTATCATGTCACATCATTGCTGACCATTTTAGTAGAGGGCTTTGACCCTTATTAGGAATTTATTTTCTCCACTCTTCACTACATACACCTTCATTAGTTAGCGGAGATCTGTTCTCCATCTTCATAGGAATATGTGATGAGGGATTATGTATTAGTTATGGAAGAGAGGACTAAATAAATTCATGAGTTTCTCTTTTAAGGTAAGGAGAAAGTGGGAATCAGCTCAGAGATCCATGAGGGATCTTATTTTAGTTCAGTACTCTCACTTTAGCTCCGATACTTTGGGAGAGAAAGAAGGAAAGGAAAACATAATTTCTTCATAAGGGGAAGAATAGAGTATGTTTTTCTTTAGATAGAAGAGGTGTTTTGAAAACATCTCTTAATCTATATTTGAGAAGGAATTCATTTCCTCTACTTTTCCATCTAATTTCCTTCATATGGGAGTATGATTCTCCACTATTTTAGAAGGAAAAACATGGAGAACTTATGTGCATGTTCTCAGTCATGGATGAGTAGAGTTAACGAATTCAAAAGAATCTCTTTCAAAGGGAAAGGGAAAGTGGAATAGATTCCACTACTAGAACTCTTTTCCTTAGAGGAGATTATAGAGAGAGATCAGTTAGTCATGATGGTTAGATTGAGTCTCACTTGTAGACTCTAGAGAGAAGTAGTTATGTTTATTTCCAGTGATGGTCTTTGACTAGATGAGATGATCTAGATATTGACATTAGTTAGGCTGGGAGTAGATTGATGATATTTCTCTTTTGAGTTTCCAGGAGATAGGGATATATCTAACCTATTGGGGTACCAAACTCTTAATTGGTGTTACATCATGAGTATGATGAGTAAACATCAGTTAGGAGGATGGGTACTTAGGGATTATCTGAATCTCAAAGGGAATGCTTTCTGCATTCATATGGCAAACTACAGGGAAGAGAATATTTTAGAGTTTGCACTAGTGCCAATAAATGCTCTTCCAATAGAACTTAGTCCAATGATAAAGGATGACAAACCACATAGTTCTTGGTGGGTGAAATGTATAGATTACATTTTACTACCAAGAAATTCTTATATATGAACTAGATGATGGATTTGCATAGATCACAAGGTAGTTTAGATTGAACTATTACTGTGAATACACTCAAGGTTAGAGAGACCTAGAGTGGTATGATGGCAATCTATCATTTAGTCTTAAACGGGTTTGGGGTCACTTGTTATGGGACTTTGTTCTATATTTCATAGGATTCTATGGTTTATTATCTCCATTATAATACGGTCAAACTTATAAGTTTGGCACTTTACACTTTCTTTTCATATTATTACTCCATAGAGGATACATCATATGGACTTAGGTCATTTGGATGATGTAGTAGGTTATGGGAGTGATAGTTTGGAGGTGGAGTGTATATGGGAGATAGTAGGCACCACTCAGACGGTTTCCCACCTTTGAGATGATCTCATATGAGACTTCTTAAGGGGAAGGATACGGGGAAACAACACACAGAGATGACCATGTACACAGAGTACATGGGGTTCAGGGGAGTCCGAGCATTCACTTCTACCATTACGGACATTTCATCTACATTTTCGAGGACGAAAATGCTTTCAAGGGGAAGGAAATGTCACAATATCGCATGAAGCGAGCCTCCTCTTATGAGGAGAGTGTCATATGCCACAAGGGGTAGAAGAGAAGAGGGGAGAGTTGATCATTACCCTCACAAGTATCTTAAGAGGAGGTCTCATGAATAAGACTCAAGAAGAGAGCTCGGCGGTTGGGCGGCAAATCAGAAAACGCATCTCTCTGTGTAGGGCGTGTGGTAGCTCCGTACGTGCAGGATTTTCATGGCAGGAGCTTAAAAGATATAGCACCCTCCAACCCCCTCACTCATCTTCCCCACCCTCCCCTCTGCACCCCGCATCCTACCCCCCCTCCCCCCCTCCAACCCCCTCAACCCACCTTCCCCAACCTCCCCTCGGCGCCCCCTCCACCACTCTCGCTCCGCCTCAAACCCCTCCCACCCCCTCCACCACCGACTACCCCACCGCCAACTACCTCCATGGCTGAACCCCCCGCTCCGGGTGCGCGTTCCGATCCTCCATCCCAGCTGCCTCCAAACCTTCACAATCCATCCTCTCTCACCTCCGCGGTTCCCTCTGACAATCCCAATCCTCCTCCTCCCTCATCGGCAGAACAATCTGTTCAAGCTAATCCAACACCGCCTCCGGCCCTTGATCTTCCCATTTATTCCATACACTCTGATTCCACCGACCTTTATTCCCCACCTCCCCTCCCGCACCCTCCTTCTCCTTCCCAATCTATGTCTCATTCATCCCACCCAACTTCACCAACCGGGGATTATATGCGCCTGTTTCTCCCACCGGACTTAAACCTGCAAATCCGAATGCATCTATCCCTACCTACCATTGCCCTTCGTCAAATGTTTTCCATTGAGGATCTTCAGCAGGCGGGCTTGTGGGGCTTGGCTAATGTTTTCTTCAATAACCCCGCCAATTTTACCCAGGTTTATGAAGCTATCCGCCTCTTCCCGCATTTTAGAACCGGCACTCTCTTCATCCCAGACATTGCCGCCAGTATTGGGTCCCCCCTAATACATTTTCGATTTCCCCCTTTCCTATACTCTGGACTGTCCGCCTCGGCTACTATTGCCTTTTGTACCACACACTTTCAAAGTAATGCTAGGTTTTCGCTCCGCATGACCACCCTTCTCAATGCATTCATCTTTTTCTTCTTACTACGCAGTCAAACTTCTTCGCTTCCCTGGTCAGATATTCGTATCGCCGATCCGCTTTTTTGCTTTCTCCATAGCCGTCCTTACCCTTACGCAACCCTCATTTATAGTTCCTTGACTTTGCGCTCCCGTCGACTCCGCGAGGCTATCTCTAGAGGCTCTCATGCATTTTCCATCTATTCTGCACCCTTCTTAGCTTGGCTCTATCACATTCCTGCACACTCTGCCCACAATGTTGCTTATCTCCCTACCCACCCTGGACCTTCCATTGCTCCATCTCCCTCCCCCCCTCTAATCTCAATTGACTCAGCTTCAGCATCGACACCCGCATCCGCGCCCCCTGATGTAACTTCCTTCCCTCCCCAATCTTCTTCACCTATCCCTCCTGCATCTACCACCTCTCCATTCATAACTAACCCCCCTGATGTAACCTCCATCCCTCCCCAATCTTCTTCACCTATCCCTCCTGCATCTACCACCTCTCCATTCATGAATAATCCCCCTGATGTAACCTCCTTCCCTCCCCAATCTTCTTCACCTATCCCTCCGGCATCCACCAACTCTCCATTCATGACTAATCCCCCTGATGTAACCTCATTCCCTGCCCAATCTTCTTCTCCTATCCCTCCTGCATCTACCATCTCTCCATTCATGACTACCCCCCCTCACGTCCCCTCCTTCACTACCCAATCTTCTTCCCCTTTCCCTCCTGAATCTACCACTTCTCCATCCATGCCTACCCCTCCCATTATCCCTAGACCTCCCCTCTCTTCAGCTTTCACGCCACTCATTCAAACACAACTCAACCCTCAAAACCCCACCTGTATGCCCCCAATTCACCCGGATTACACTTCACCCTCTATCAGTAACATCCCTGTCAGTCGACCGCTCCCTTCCCCCAATCCTTCACTTCCCACTCCATCTGCCACTCCAACCCTTCATCCTCCTCTGCAGTATATTCCCCCTTCCCCTCCCCCTCCTGCTCCAACGGCCAATCCCACTCCGCTTTTTGACCTACCATCAACCCCTTCATTTTTGCAATTACTACAGGACGTGAGTGTAGTCGCTCTCGGCAATGCTCAGGCCTCCCAGATTTCCTTGGATTCGGTTTCCGCAGCAGCTTCGGTTCATCAACAGTATATCTCAACAATAGAAAACATCAATCGCATGGCAACCTCTCAATGGCACTCCCTCACCGAAACAGCGCGATTGCTCAAAGCAGAGAGAGATCATTATCGCGATATGGCCGACTCTGCGATGAAAGCCTTAGAAGATCTTCAGAATCGCTCCACCTTAGGGCTTTGTGCTAATGCTGCATGCCGATGTATCCGCCGAGAGAGGGATCATTTTAGGCAATGCCTTAGTTCGCTACAGCTTACGATCGAACAAGCTTCTGCTCCCTTACCCCCTTCTCCATCAACCTCGGCTGACACTCTCAATCAACCTCCACAATAAATTGCCATCCACAGTATCAATAAATTGCTCATTCACAGTCATAATAATTGCTCTTAGATTCCATTATCGCTTTGTCAATAATTTACTCATCCCTTTGTTTCTAAATAATTCTTGTAGGGTGCCTTATGTTTTTTCTTTCCTCAATAATATACACACCCTTTACCTTTTTTCTTGCCTCCGTTTCATTGTTTTCATGTCTGTGTCTTTGCAATTTCTCAGTTTTGTATCGCCGTTGTCTCTCCGGGACGGAGAGATCTTTAGGTGGTGGGCATCTGTAGAGCCCTAGTGAAACTAAAGGTGCAAAGTATTTTTCCTCTTAAGGTTCAAAGGATAAATTTAAAATCTTAAGGTGCAAAAGTAAAGAATTAAAAAGAAAGGTGAAGGTGGAAGGCCGCGTACGCAAAGGTGGAAATAGGCCGCCCAATCAAAAATTTTATTTTAAAAGTCACTCTTGTTCTAAAGTCACTACAGGACAAAGTAGCGAATTGTTGAGGACCAGTTCAAAAAGACAATCTTGGGACATTGAAAGGACACCAAGATTGTATTGCAGTTAGAGTGCGCGAACCGGCGGACTCTAAACAAAAGAAGGACAAAGGCTATTCTTGGACACATTGAGAGCTAGGAGCAAGAGAGAGCTTCAGAGGAAGCGAGAGAGGAAGCAAGAAGAGCCTCCAGTGTGCGACGACATTCAAGAGTGCAAGAGGTGTCAAGAGGAAAGTGTGCAGAGAAGGCGGGTTGGATTCCAAGAGTTCCAAGGTCTATTGCGTGTGCGCCGTGATACCAATTCCTTAGCTTGGCGGAAGCTTAGTGCAAGGTGTGCACAAGGGAAGCGGGAATTAGGTGAAGGATTGGTGCACGAGAGGCCGCTGCTAGAGGGCTTGAGATAATTGGTCTTCAGTAATTGATATTCTCTGAATTGGTATTTAGTCATTGATTAGACTGTGCGCAGTCATTGTAATTGTTGAAGGATAATCAATATTCAAGGTTTCCAAGGGTATTCCCTTGCAGAAGTTCTCACTGTTATTCCATTTTTATCATTTCCTTTTTCTCCTACAAACCCTCAAACTCCTTCTTGTCCACGAATCCCCAACACTCATCAACAGAAATCAACTATTCCTTCAAGTCTTTGATCTTTGTTAGGAAATTGTCCATAGAATCACCTTCATTCATGCACTCACTCTCCAACTATTTTCGGAGGTAAGCAACACGAGCCTCATTCCTAGCTTGGTACAATGTGTAAGTGTATCCCAAGCATCCTTAGCTGTTCTGCAAGAGTGAATGTGAGGAATAATGGCACGTTTGACAGACAAGGCTATCAAAGCATGTGCCTGGGCATCTCTTCCATCCCAGCGAATTTGCTCTATAGTAGGTGCAGCAGAAACCGTAGCACAAACAGGAATATGCAGAATATCATCATCTTCGACACCTTTTGCATCAACTTCAGTACCTGTAGTTGTAACAATTGCAGGTGTGATAAGACGTTTTTCGACACCCTGCACAATGTTCCATAGTCCTTTTGCAACCAACACATGTCGCATCATAGAAGCCCATAATGGGTAGTTGGTACCATCCAACTTATGCTCAAAATCCAACATACGGAATACATCACTGCTTTCAGCCATGGCCAGTGAGTAAAATACCTTGATGCAGAAAATTGACTGTATCTCAAAAAGTTGAACGGAACTCCCCCTGATAAATTCTGCTAGACCTGTAGCAGACTTCGAGACGCTTAT
>CM035443.1:90165081-90167581 GCA_020310875.1 Ceratopteris richardii
ACCACCCTATTTTATATTCACATTAATGTGTGGGTGATACTTATCCTAAAGTCTAAACATATCTTTATAGAGTACCTTCTCACTTCAACTCTTTAAAAGAATTTTGAAGTTTCAGGCATTACCTCTAACTTGATATTCTATGTTTTGATTCCGTCACATGATCATTGCACGATCTTGTACTTTCTTTTGGGAACTTGAAAACCACTTGATAGAATATCTATTCTTCTTTGCTCGGATTTTCAAATGAAAAACACTTAGAATTCCAAGTACTTGAATTTTATCAATTCAAGTCTTATTGGTTATACTTGAACAATTTTGTAGTGACAAGAGCTTTTCACTTCTTGTCTTTAGATTCCTTTCTAACTAAAGCTTCAAGTAGCTACCTCAAGGATTTTTATAGGAATCTATCTACTGCTTAAGTCTAAGCATCCGATCATGCCTTTTTGGATTTCACCTTTAAGAAATCCCTTTAAGGATAGGTAAACTTTAAGTTATACCTTCCATAGACTTAATTACTGTTATCATGGTTGCATACTACATACTTGGAATTTTCACTCTACTCAGACTTGGAACAACTTACTATTTCAATTTCCAATACTTGGGAAAACATCAAAGTAGTTCCAATTGCAAGTTCTTGGACAAACCGTGCCAAGATTGATCAAGTCTTGTTGATCTTGCAACAAAAATAAAGATGTATTCTTTATCTTTAAGATCTCTCAAACTTTTCTAAGCTTTTTGGCTTACCTGCAGGATTTTTAGAGATCTTTCCCCTACTCAAGTCCAAGCATATACTAATGCCTTTTAGATTCTAAAGCTAAGAATCTTTGATACTTTAAGTACCACTTCTGGTGGTTTGGGACTTCTGGGGAACTACTTATTATTTAAAGAGTATGAAGAATCTCATTCTCACTACTTGGGAGAATGTTATTCTTCAAGGTCTTGAGATTCTTTCCAGGGAATCAATTAACTTGAGCAAATGATTCATTCTCGAATCTTTTGCAATGTTGAAAGGATATTAGAAAGAAATTCTTAGACTTTCAAACAATATCTAAAATCTTGACTAATTCATTTGTGTTCATTTCAAACTAAGAATAAAAATCACCTTTAGGATATGGTTTTCCATTCCACTCAATGAAAGCTTGACTTGAACTTTCATTTATGTGATATTGGTTCCTCTTCTTGAATTTGTTACAAGATTCATTATTATTGGTCAATCTTTAGATGTTAGTAGAGTACTTTAAACATATTTCGACAATCAAAATTATGTTTAAAGTCCAAGCATCTTTTGATGATTCATCCAATAGTAATGCTATGATGAACACATAACTTTGAACTTTGTAACTTGTTTAGGAAAAGTTAATGGATTGGAGATCCATTTCTTGGAACTTTGTATTCCTAAATGAAAAGTTCACTATTTGATTCAAGTCTTTAGGAACTTATCTCATTTCCTAAAGATTACTTACTTTGGTTTCCTCGTGAAGCTTCAATTAGCTTGAACGAAACCAAAAGTTAACTCTCTAAAAAAGTTCTTTCATGTTTCCATGATTGCTTAGCAAGTTGCATCGTTACCAGAGATGCAACTATATAACCTAACATCCTCCTATTGAGCTCAAAGATAAATTGATGTTGAGGTCCAACCATTTATTTCCATCACTCCTTGGGATGAAATCAAATGAAAACTTACAAAAGTTTCATAGTTTTTTCTTGGAACTTTGCATCCTTACTAGGGATGCTACTCATGGAATAGAATAACTATCTTGTGAACTTTAAAAGTTCAGCCAGTGTAAGTTCCATTCAGCTTTATTTGATTTTGACCACATCTTGGGATAAAATATCAAATAAAGGCATTCATTAAGAAGTGCTCAAGCATCTAAAGAAACTCTTTTCATCATTCTTGGATGTAAGATTTCTTAGATCCAAGCTAATGGCTACATCTGGGCTTGTCGTTAGGAATGTCTAAGTTTTCTCCTAAACTTAGCTTCATCATGGAAACTTTCAAGCAGCCCTATTTTCTTGCCACTTCGATGAGCAAGAAAATTGAACACTTGACTTTCAAAAGGCCTACTTTTCCTAATTGAGACTCCTAATTTGTGATACCTAAGTATCACGTTTGAGAAAAAAAACCAGCTACTTGAGTTACATGGCAACCAGGAGACTTGCAACTACCTAGTTTGTTATTTTCCCTAGCTATCTAAGTCAAGTTAGAAAAAAGAGGTAACGAAAGTATAAGTATTCAACTACTTAACAAACAACCATGCATATGCGAATGCCTGTTCTTGCATGCAAATGCATGTGAGTGCATGCACGTGTTGCCATTCTCCTTTCATGCATCAAACTTAAATCAAGCAATTCTTGAGCTTGAAAATGCATGTTCCCAATCATCCATGCACAAATATTCTTGCTAGCTTTTTAAAAAGACATAACCGTTCATATGCATAAACTTGAGCATTAACTATCTTTTTCAAGCAAGAAGAAAACATGTTTTGTGTATGAAAACATT
>CM035443.1:90190081-90200081 GCA_020310875.1 Ceratopteris richardii
ATCCTGACTTCCTGCCCAATCTGAATCACTATATGCTCTCAACCTTATATCTGATGTAAAAGGATAATATAATCCTTCTTTCAAAGTTCCTTTGATATATCTAAGAACTCTTTGACTTGCAATCCAATGTGGATCCTTTGGACAATGCATGAACTGAGAAAGAACTCCCACTGCATAGCTAAGATCAGGTCTTGTTAGTGTAGCATAAATCAAGCTTCCCACTAAAGATTGATACTTTCTCATATCTTTGAACTCTGCACCATCATATCTACTGAGTTTATGATTGACCTCTAATGGTGTTGATGCCTCTCTGCAATTCTCCATGTTAAACTTCTTTAAAAGATTCAATAGATACCTTTCTTGTGATACATATATGCCATGTTTTGCATAAGTGATTTCCATTCCAAGAAAATATGACAATTTTCCTAGATCACTGATCTTGAATTCCTTCTCAAGTAACCTCTTCACCTCCTTGATTCCTTCATTTGAGGTACCTGTAATTATAATGTCATCTACATAAATACAAATGTAGATCATACCTTCATCTGTTCTCTTGATACGTAAACTTGCATCTGCCTTTGAACTTTGATATCCAACTTAGATCATTAAGATACTTCACAAGTCTATAGTTCCAAGCTCTTGGAGCTTGCTTCAAACCATAAAGTGCTCTTCTCAATCTGCAAACATAATTTGGAAACTTGTAATCTACAAACCCTTGAGGTTGCTCCATGTAAACCTCATCTGATATATACCCATTCAAAAATGCATTCTTTATATCTAATTGACTCAATGTCCATCCTTTTGATGCTGCAATAGCTATGATTGTCCTTATGGTTGACATCTTTGCTACAGGACTGAATGTCTCATCATAATCTATGCCATGAGTTTGAGCATAGCCTTTAACCACCAATCTGGCTTTGTATCTGGCTATTCTTCCATCTGCATGCTTCTTTATTTTGTAGACCCATTTATTTCCAATCACTTTCTTACCATTAGGTTTTGGAACAAGTTCCCAAGTTTTATTTTCTTCAAGTGCATCAAACTCTTCCTTCATTGCTTCTTCCCATTGTCTCTTACCTTTTGCTTCATCATAGCTTTGGGGCTCTTCATCTTCCTTAATCAAGTAAGCATAGTTTTTCTGAGTCAAATAAGAAGTATCATAAGAATACCTTGTAGGTTGTTTCCTCATTCTGGTTGATCTTCTTGGTTCACACTCTTCATGTGTATCTAGATATACTTCTTCATCAAATCTTGGTTCATCTTCATTTCTTCTATATGATCCAACTCTAGATGTGCTTGCTTGCATATGATCTTCATCTCCATCTACCTGCATATGTGATTTACCTCTTTCACTTCTTCTTACCTCTTCTTCAAATGTTTCAAGGTTACAATCTTTATCTGCATACCAACTCTTCTATTCATCAAATGTCACATCTCTGGAAACAATAAATTGTTTAGTTAGAGGATTCCATAGCCTATAACCCATATGCTTTTCATCACACCCAATAAATACATATTTTTCAGCCTTTGGTTCAAGCTTATGTCTGAGCTGTGATGGTACATAAGCATAGGCAATTGATCCAAACACCTTACAATGATCAAGTGTTGGTTTTTTACCCCACCATGCTTCATAAGGGGTCATTCCATTTAGAGCTGCACATGGTAACCTATTCACAAGATATGTAGTTGTATTTACAGCCTCAGCCCAAAGATAATTAGGGCAATTCTTTTCTTTTAACATTGCTCTTGCAAACTCAACCAATGTTCTATTCCTTCTTTCTGCAACCCCATTGTGTTGAGGTGTATACCTGCAAGTTATTTCTCTCTTGATACCTGCATTCCAAAGATAATCATTGAATTCTTGGGAGAAGTATTCTCCCCCTCCATCAGACCTTATCCTCTTGAGCTTTTGACCTGTAACTCTTTCTGCATAAGCATGAAAATGTTTGAAAGCTCCAAATACTTCTGAACTTTCCTTTAGAACATAAATGGTTATCCACCTTGTAGCATCATCAATGAAAAGAACATAATACCTAGACCCATTGATTGATCCTTCTTTTGTTGGTCCCCATACATCTGTATGTATGAGCTCTAGCAAACCATCATGCTTGAAACCTTTCTTCTGAAATGATAATCTATGTGCCTTACCCATTTGACAAGCTTCACACTTATAGATCATATGTTGACTTTTTACATTTGGTAGCCCTATTACAGATTGATTCTCCACCATGGTTTTAATTCCTCTTTCATTGAAGTTTCCTAACCTCTTATGCCAAAGATCTAACTCTGTAAGTACTCCATCACCATGTGTGATTAGGGCTTGACCAACATTCCCTTGCACTTTGAGAGTAAAAAGTCTACCTTCCTTCTTACCACAAACAATTTGATTGTATCCATTCTCTGGATCTTCAACAAATACCCCTTCATTTGTAAATCTGACTTGAAAACCTTTTTCCACTATTTGTCCCACACTAATCAGATTCTTGTTGGTGCATGACAATCATCAATTGAAGAATTATGGAGAAATGAAGTCAAGAAGTCAAGAAGAGAACAAATTCAGATGGTTGAAGGAAGGGCATATTCAGAAAATCCAAAGACATGTACACATATGTACATTAGCTGACTTATATCTTTGTTTAGTCATACACTTGTATATATTCATCTATAAATATGTTTGAAAATGTCGGGCAAGTAGAGCTGTAGAAGATTTGAGAATAGAGAGAGAGAAATTAGTGTCATTAGACACATGAAAAGTGAGTGAATTGTCCATCCTCACTTAGATGTAAATTTTCTGAGAAATCGAGAATTTTTGCGCCCGATATTTTGCTGTTTACTCCCTCTGTGTTTAATCTTTTGAGAAATCCTTTTGCACGTATCTAAGTCCATAGCTAATCTATCTATGGCTAGAATTTGAGAAGTTAATTGTAATCAGGCTGTGAGAATTTTGATTAGGAACATTCATATGTAAGAATGTTCTAACAGTCGAGAAATCTGGCGCACATTTCATCTTTAATGAAATGATCATTGCTCAGTCCACAGTGTAAAGTTTTACACAAGTGAGGGCTTAAAATCTAAGTTGAAAGGTAAGCCATCTATGGCTAGAAGATCTTGATGAAACGGGTTTAGAGTTGGGAGAACCAGTGCTAAGAAGTTGCAGGTGTCAAAGTCGCCATTGCAGAGAAGCACTTTCAGACATAGGTAACGTGTTGCACACATTTCTCAGTGTGTACTTAATCTTTTTGAAAGATTTAACTTGGCAAAGTTGCGCAATCTCAAGGCGAAGTGTTGTGCAAAGTTTTATCAAAAACTTTACAGAATTGATTAGTCAATGAGTAACTAATCTGCAGCAGACTTTTCTGAGAAGTTGATTTTTTCAGAATTTTCAATATTTCTGATAATTTGGTGGATGATCTCTAAGTTTGGTGGAGTCTAAGGTTGACCTTGATATAGAAGTGATCTAACTTCAAGGTTAACTTGTTCTTTTGGAGATTAACACTCTCCATCAGTGGTATCAGAGCAGGTTGTGTCAAAATTGAAGTGAAGAAGACTCCGACTATTGCAGAAATACAAAACTTTACATTTTGAAGGAGCAGAAGGATAAAGGTTGAAGAAAGATTGAAGGAAGACATACAAAGAGCATCAAAAGGATCAGAAGGAGCAACATTCGAAGTAAAGGTACATTTATTATTTGTAAAGGTTAAAGATTTGAAGCTACAGGAGAAGTAAAGATGGGAGATAGTCTCCAAATTGAGAAGCTGGATAGAGAGAACTATCCTGCATGGTCTATGAGGATGGAAGCTCACCTTATGAGCAAAGATCTGATAGGATACATCACAGGAGATGAAGAAAAGCCAGAATTCAGAGATTCTAGTGTTCCAACTAGGGAAGAGCTTGCAGATTTGAAGAATTGGATGAAGAAGGATGCTCAAGCAAGAAGCATCATCTACATGGCAGTCAATGACTATTTGCTTCCTCACATTAGAGGACTTGAGAGTGCTTGTGACATTTGGAATGCTTTGGAAGAGCATTTCCAAAATACAACCAAGTCAAGGAAGGCTTCACTATGGGCAGAGTTTACTACCTTCAAGAAGAAGACCTCACAATCAATTTCTGATTATGTGACAAAGATGAAGGACATTGCAGATTCTTTAGGTGCAGTGGATGAAGACATTGAAGAAGACAAATTGGTAAGACAAATACTCACAGGACTAAGAGGAGATGAGAAATGGAAGCCTTTCATTTTATCTACAGAACTTTCATTAGATCACTTTACTCCTGATTTGAATCAATTATTAGGTCATATGCTAACTTTTGAGAATGATATCAAAGGAGATGTTGATAAGAGTGCAGGTCATGCAATGTATTCTAAAGACAAGAAGAAAGCCAACAAAGGGAAGCAACAATCAGGTGAAGAAGAAGGTACTTCAAACCAAGCAAACTTCATGAGAGGAAGAGGAAATGGCAGAAGTAGAGGAAGAGGCAGAAACAACAAAGAGAATGCAAGAGCTTGTTGGATATGTGGTAAGACCAATCATCTATCTCATGATTGTTGGCATAATAATCAAAACAATGGTAACTATCAGAACTTTAATCAAAGAGCAAGAGGTGGTAGATTTCAGAGAGGAAATTTCAGAGGTAGAGGTGGTAGGAATTCTTTTGGAAGAGGTGGAGGAAGAAGCTTCCAAAATCAATCCTATAATAACACCTACTACAACTATGCATCAGATCAAAAGGAGGATTCGACTCTCATTATGAATACATGTGAAACCTCACATGAGGACATGAGAGTGTTCTATATTGATTCAGGATGTAGTAATCATTTAAGTGGAAATATTGCTTTGATGACTGACCTAGATCATAATGCAATTAATCATACAGTGCAGACAGGTGATAATACAAAGCATAAGGTAAAGTCAATTGGTTCAGTCAAGGCTAAGGATGGGAGCACTCTTCTGAGTAAGGTACTTTATGTTCCCACAATTCCAAAGAATTTGATCAGTGTAGGTCAAATTGTGGAAAAAGGATATGAGGTAAGGTTCACAAATGATGGAGTTTATGTGGAAGACCCTAGTCAAGGGTATAAACAAGTTATTGCAGGAAAGAAAGAAGGAAGGCTTTTCACATTGAAGGTACAAGGAAATGTTGGACATGCTATGTTCACATATGGAGAGCAGAAGGTGTCAGAATTGGATCTTTGGCACAAAAGACTTGGACACTTTAATGAAAGAGGTATCAAAGAAATGATTAACAATGATTCAGTGCTTGGAATGCCTAACATTGCAGGTCAGCACATGACATACAGATGTGAGGCATGTCAATTAGGTAAGGCTCATAAGCAATCCTATTCCAAGCATGGATTTATGTATTCAGAAAGACTTGAATTGGTGCATACAGATGTGTGGGGTCCTTCAAAGGACTTTAGTATAAATGGTTCAAGATATTATGTTATATATGTTGATGATGCTACCAGGTGGATCACAATTTATGTGATTAAGGAAAAGTCAGAAGTGTTTAATACATTTAAACACTATCATGTATATGCAGAAAGGATTACAGGTCAAAAATTGAAGAGACTAAGGTCAGATGGAGGGGGAGAGTATTTTTCAAATGAGTTCAATGATTATTTGTGGAATGCAGGTATAAAGAGAGAAGTTACTTGCAGGTACTCTCCTCAACAAAATGGGGTAGCAGAAAGAAGAAATAGGACTCTTCTTGAGTTTGCAAGGTCCATGATGAAAGAGAAGAATTGCCCAAATTATTTGTGGGCTGAGGCTGTTAATACAGCTACATATTTGGTTAATAGATTGCCTTGTAAAGCTTTGCAGGGTATGACACCATATGAAGCTTGGTGGGGTAAGAAACCTACCTTGGATCATTGCAGAATATTTGGATGCTTGGCATATGCATATGTGCCATCTCAATTGAGGCATAAGTTGGAGCCTAAGGCAGAGAAGTATGTATTCATTGGTTATGATGATAAGCAAATGGGATACAGGTTGTGGAGTCCATCCACAAAGCAATTTATTGTATCCAAGGATGTTACATTTGATGAGCAAGGTACTTGGTATGCAGGTAAATATAATGTACATGCAGATGATGAAGAAGTGGTGGATCAAAGGAAAGGTAAAGCAAAGGTTCAGTTATTTGATGAAAGTGAGAGTAATGAAGTGCAGGTTGAAGTTGAAGAGAGACCAAGGTTTGATCCAGAATGTGATGAACCAGAAACTTCAAGAAGTGCAGAAGTTAGGAGGTCATCTAGGCACAAATGGCAACCTACAAGGTATAGCTATGACACTTCATTCTTAACTACTAAAGATTATGCTTATTTGGTAAAAGCAGATGAAGACCCTTCTACATATGAAGAAGCCAAAGGGAAGAAGAATTGGGAAGATGCTATGCAAGAGGAGTATGATGCATTGATAGAGAATCAAACATGGGATTTGGTTCCTAAACCTAATAGTCAAAAGATTATTGGATGTAAGTGGGTTTACAAAACAAAGAGATTTGCAGATGGAAGTGTGTCTAGGTACAAAGCTAGACTTGTTGTGAAAGGGTATGCACAGACATATGGAGTGGACTATGATGAGACTTATAGTCCTGTGGCAAAGATGACAACTATCAGGACACTCATTGCAATTGCTGCTTGTAAAGGTTGGAAGTTGTCTCAATTAGATGTTAAAAATGCTTTCTTAAATGGTTACATTTCAGATGAAGTCTACATGGAGCAACCAGATGGGTTCAAAGATCAAGTGAGTCCAAATTATGTGTGTAAGCTCAAGAGAGCTTTGTATGGGTTGAAGCAAGCCCCAAGGGCTTGGAATTATAGGCTTGTGAAATTCTTGAATGATCTTGGATTTCAAGCATCAAAGGCAGATAGTAGCTTGCTAGTCAAAGCAAGTGAAAATGGATTCATTTATGTGTGTATTTATGTTGATGACATAATACTTACAGGAACAGATGATAAGGGGATACAAATGATCAAGAAGCAGATGGAAAAAGAGTTCAAAATCAGTGATTTGGGGAACCTATCATTCTTCTTGGGAATGGAGATCTTTTATACTCAACATGGAGTATATGTGACCCAAGAAAGGTATCTTAAAAATTTGCTAACCAAATTTAAAATGGAAGATTGCAGGGTTGCACCTACACCTTTGGAAGTGAACCATAAATTGTCTAGGTTTGGAGGAGAAGAGTTCAGAGATATGAAACTCTATCAAAGTTTGGTTGGTAGCTTGATTTATGCTACATTGACAAGGCCTGACTTGTCATATGCAGTTGGTATGCTTTCACAATTCATGCATTGTCCTAGAAAGGAACATTGGATTGCAGGACAAAGAGTACTTAGGTACATCAAGGGTACACTCAAAGAAGGATTGTACTATGGGTTTACTTCAGATACAAGAATCAAGATATATAGTGATGCAGATTGGGCAGGTAATGTGGATGATAGAAGATCAACACATGGATACTTGTGCTATGTAGGAGACAAATTGATTTCATGGTGTTCCAAGAAGCAACATACAGTTGCTTTGTCATCTACAGAGGCAGAATATAAAGGTATGGTGGAAGCTGCAAAAGAGGTAATATGGCTAAAGACACTTTTGAAAGTTTTTGATGTGATTCAGAGTACTCCTATTATTTGTGGAGACAATATGAGTTCATTATACTTGGCAGCTAATCCTGTATTTCATGCTAGAACTAAGCATATTGAAATACAGTATCATTTTCTGAGAGAGAAGGTCATTGAGAAAGAGATTGAAGTCATACACACTCCCACAAAAGATCAAGTTGCAGATATGATGACAAAAAGTCTAGATGGATCAAAACTACAAAGATTCAAGGATATGGCTGGAGTAAAGAAGATAGAGAAGAACCTCAATTAATGATTGAGGGGGAGCTGTTGGTGCATGACAATCATCAATTGAAGAATTATGGAGAAATGAAGTCAAGAAGTCAAGAAGAGAACAAATTCAGATGGTTGAAGGAAGGGCATATTCAGAAAATCCAAAGACATGTACACATATGTACATTAGCTGACTTATATCTTTGTTTAGTCATACACTTGTATATATTCATCTATAAATATGTTTGAAAATGTCGGGCAAGTAGAGCTGTAGAAGATTTGAGAATAGAGAGAGAGAAATTAGTGTCATTAGACACATGAAAAGTGAGTGAATTGTCCATCCTCACTTAGATGTAAATTTTCTGAGAAATCGAGAATTTTTGCGCCCGATATTTTGCTGTTTACTCCCTCTGTGTTTAATCTTTTGAGAAATCCTTTTGCACGTATCTAAGTCCATAGCTAATCTATCTATGGCTAGAATTTGAGAAGTTAATTGTAATCAGGCTGTGAGAATTTTGATTAGGAACATTCATATGTAAGAATGTTCTAACAGTCGAGAAATCTGGCGCACATTTCATCTTTAATGAAATGATCATTGCTCAGTCCACAGTGTAAAGTTTTACACAAGTGAGGGCTTAAAATCTAAGTTGAAAGGTAAGCCATCTATGGCTAGAAGATCTTGATGAAACGGGTTTAGAGTTGGGAGAACCAGTGCTAAGAAGTTGCAGGTGTCAAAGTCGCCATTGCAGAGAAGCACTTTCAGACATAGGTAACGTGTTGCACACATTTCTCAGTGTGTACTTAATCTTTTTGAAAGATTTAACTTGGCAAAGTTGCGCAATCTCAAGGCGAAGTGTTGTGCAAAGTTTTATCAAAAACTTTACAGAATTGATTAGTCAATGAGTAACTAATCTGCAGCAGACTTTTCTGAGAAGTTGATTTTTTCAGAATTTTCAATATTTCTGATAATTTGGTGGATGATCTCTAAGTTTGGTGGAGTCTAAGGTTGACCTTGATATAGAAGTGATCTAACTTCAAGGTTAACTTGTTCTTTTGGAGATTAACACTCTCCATCAATTCTTTGGTATTGTTGGAACATACAAAACATTTGTTAACAAATCAGCTCCACTCCTGCACTTCACTTTTCCAATTGAATGTACATTATGTTTTGTATTGTCACCTGTTTGTATTGTATGAATTGAATTACCTTCTTCCAATTCTGACAACAATTCTATATTACCTGACAAATGATTTGAACAACCAGAATCAATATAAAATACCTTGAGATCCTCCTTCTCTGATGTACTTATTGAATTCATCATCAATGTTGTATGACTATCATTCTGTGTATCATTTGCATAATTGTAATAGGTAGTGTTATAAAACTGATTCTGATTCCAATTTCTTCCACCACCTCTACCAAAACCTCCTCTTGAATTATGTCTTCCTCTTTGAAATTGATTATGAAACCTTCCACCTCTTCCTCTGCCATTATTGGTTTGATTTTGATTCGACCCTTGTTGGTTATGCCAACAATCATATGCTAGATGATTGCTCAATCCACAAATCCAACATGCTTTTTTGTTATTGTTCTGATTACCTCTACCTCTTCCATTTCCTCGACCTTTACCTCTGCCAATACCTCTTCCTCTTACATAATTTGCTTGAGTAGTAACCTCTTCTTCATCCTTTGCTTTACGTTTCTCATTTTTCTTCTTATTCTTTGCATACATAGCTGAACTATATCCTTTATCTCCATCTGATTTCAAGTCTTGCTCAAATGTGAGCATTAATCCAAGCAATTGATTCAATTATGGCACATAATGATTTAATGAGAGTTCAGTTGAGAGTACAAAAGGTTTCCACCTTTCATCTCCTCTCAACCCTGCAAGTAATTGTGCTATCAACCTATGATCTTCAATATCCTCATCAATAGATCCAAGGCTATCTGCCAAGTCCTTCATCTTAGTGACATAATCACTAATGCTCTGATTTTGCTTTTTCTTAAATGTAGTGAATTCTGACCATAAGCTAGCCTTCCTAGCTTTAGTAGTGTTTTGGAAGTGATCTTCCAAGGCATTCCATATATCTTCAGCTGTTTCTAATCCTCTGATATGTGGTAACAAATGATCTGTGATAGTGTTATATATATAAGCC
>CM035443.1:90222581-90232581 GCA_020310875.1 Ceratopteris richardii
AGGCATCGACTTTATGCTAAAACTCGATGCCAGGCATCGAGTTGCTCCACAAACCTCATGTTTTTAAAAGATTCAACAACAAGTAACACACAGAGAATGAAAATAATGACTTATCAGCACAAACTCGATGCCAGGCATTGAATTGCTTGGAAAACTTGAACTTTTGAATTCATCACAGAGTAGGCAAGCATGGAGATGATGGAGAGAGACTCATACACAGAACTTTACTCAGTTCTTTCTCATAGCTATGAAAACTCAGAAGTTTTACAGATGCTTTCTCACTCAGAGAAGCCCGACTATACTCAGTCGTAAATGAACTCCTTCTCTCTTCCTATCACTCTCTTCCACTTCTTCTCTCTCTCTCTCTCTCTCTCTCTCTCCGCGTCAGTGAATACAAACTAACTTATATAGATTTTCGTATTCTCGTGATTTTAAAAAACTTCTAGAACTAAAGTGAACTAACTTTACAAATATGATACACTTGTGAATTTGTCCCTTCACATAGGCATGGGGTTTTCTTCCTAAGATTTGACCTTCAAATATATGTCCAATTAGTGATTGTTTCTCCAACAGCTCCTCCTCAATCACTAATTGACATTCCCTGTTTCTTCATATCATCTTCTTTTCTTTTACTCCTGCCATGCTTTTGAATCTGCTGGTCTTCACACCATCCAAGCTCTTTGTCATTATGTCTGTTATCTGATATTTAGTAGAAATGTACTCCACTTCAATCTCCTTCTCCATTACCTTTTCTCTAAGAAAATGATACTGTATCTCTATGTGCTTTGTCCTTGCATGAAAAACTGGATTTGCTGCAAGATAAAGTGAACTCATATTATCTCCATGTATTGTAGGTGTACCTTGATCAATGCCCAAGCTTTTGAGCAATGTCTGCATCCATATGACCTCCTTAGCTGCTTCCACAAGTCCTTTAACTCAGCTTCAGTTGATGATAATGCTACTGTATGTTGTTTCTTTGAACACCAACTTACAAGCTTATCACCAATGTATATCATGTAACCATGAGTTGATCTTCTGTCATCTTGATTACCTGCCCAGTCTGAGTCACTATAGGCTCTCAACTTCAAATCTGATGTAAACGGATAATATAATCCTTCCTTTATAGTTCCTTTGATATATCTGAGAACTCTTTGACCTGCAATCCAATGTGGGTCCTTTGGACAATGCATGAATTGTGACAAGACTCCCACTGCATAACTAAGATCAAGTCTTGTTAGTGTAGCATAAATCAGACTACCCACAAGAGATTGATACTTCCTCATATCTTTGTATTCTGCACCATCATATTTACTGAGCTTGTGATTAACTTCAAGTGGAGTTGAAGCTTCTCTACAATTTTCCATATCAAACTTCTTCAATAGATTCAGAAGATACCTTTCTTGTGATACATATATGCCATGATTTGTATAAGTGACTTCCATTCCAAGAAAGTATGACAACTTTCCTAGGTCACTTATCTTGAACTCTTTCTCAAGTAATCTCTTTACCTCCTTGATTCCTTCATCTGAAGTACCTGTGATTATAATGTCATCTACATAAATACAAATGTAGATTGTACCTTCCTCTGTTCTTTTGATAAGTAGACTTGAATCTGCTTTTGAACTTTGATATCCAAGATCATTGAGATACTTCACCAGTCTATAGTTCCAAGCTCTCGGAGCTTGCTTCAATCCATACAATGCTCTTCTCAACCTGCAAACAAAATTTGGATACCTGGAATCTATAAACCCTTGAGGTTGTTCCATGTATACCTCATTTGATATGTATCCATTCAAGAATGCATTCTTTATATCCAATTGACTTAGGGTCCATCCTTTTGAAGCTGCAATAGCAATGATTGTCCTTATAGTTGACATCTTAGCTACATGACTGAATGTCTCATCATAATCTATGCCATAGGTTTGGGCATAGCCTTTCACCACCAGTCTAGCTTTGTATCTGGCTACACTTCCATCTGCAAGCTTCTTCACTTTATAAACCCATTTATTTCCAATTACTTTCTTACCATTTGGTTTAGGAACAAGTTCCCATGTCTTGTTCTCCTCCAGTGCATTGAATTCTTTCTTCATTGCTTCTTCCCATTACTTCTTACCTTTAGCTTCATCATAGTTCTGAGGTTCTTCATCATCTTTCACCATATATGCATAGTTCTTCTGAGTTATGTAAGAAGTATCATAAGAATACCTTTCTGGTTGTCTTCTAGTCCTGCTTGACCTTCTTGGTTCACATTCTTCATAAGTTTTTGGATACACCTCTTCATCAAATATAGGAGCTTCTTCATTCCTTCTTGTTAATCCACTTCTGGATGTACTTGCTTGCATATAGTCTTCATCTCTATTTACCTGCACAATTGATTTTCCTTTCTCACATCTTCTTACCTCTTCTTCAAATTCTTCAGCTGTATGACTTTGATCTGCATACCAACTTTTCTGTTCATCAAATGCAACATCTCTAGAAACAATAAATTGTTTGGTTAGAGGATTCCACAATCTGTAACCCATCTGCTTTTCATCATAACCAATGAACACATATTTTTCTGCCTTTGGTTCAAGTTTATGCCTAAGCTGTTGTTGGTGCAATTCAAGCCATCACACTTGGCTTGGAACTTTGGAAACTTGTTTTGAAACCTTGGAAGCTTAGTTCATTTGAAGAAAGGACCATGTGAACTTATGCTTATAAGTTCCTACTTCTTTACCCTTTGTAAAAGTCTAAAATGACTTGGCATATGTATGAGTACACCTACTTGATTAGTCGTGGAAATTTAGAGGGCTTAATGGAGAGAATATCTCCCTACTTTTAGAGGAGATATTCTAGGGAGCCTTGGATTTGAATTTCAAAATTCAAATGATCACTCAACCTCTATAAAAGATGAAGGAAAAAAAGTCGCGGATGTGATCCTCACTTCAGCTCATTTCCCGAGGCATTTTACCATTGTATCTCTGTGTGTGTGAGTGCTACATCTTAGCCTACACCACAATACCTCATTTAGCTATGCTTATCATGCTAATGAGATTGTACAATTACATCAATCAATAGATACATTCATACTTTTCAACTCTGTGTTTTTCTGAGTTATCTTCTCCAAGTCTGTCAACTTCCAAGAGGCATATCTCAGTGCCTACTGAACCAAATCAAGTGATTCAAAGCTTTTTGGAACCAGATTCAAGCATACTACATGCCTACAAAATTTGAAGGTCATTGAATCAGCCATCTCGGAGAAATCTTGCTCAAAGCGGTCTCTGGTATTTCTCTGCACATCTCCTAAAAAGTCGTAGGTGACTCTAATTTTGCTAAACTTATTTCTCAGTGCATAGATTATCAATTTGAGTGATTCCACTTGCAAATGGTAGCTTGGTAAGCTAATTGAATAAATCTAGGAGGAATTGTTCCAATTGTAAGTGTGCTGGTTACATTGAGCAAAACTCTGAGCAGGTGTCAGTACAAAAATAGCAAGTTTTCTTGGATTTGTGAAGTATCAAGTAGTCTGTTTTGATTTGATCATTACACACATCATTTGCAAAGTACATATATGATCTGTTGGTGTCATTTGGAAGCTAAGCAAGTGTACTAATCAACTCTGAAGCAAGGAGGGCTGGTACAAAGCAGGTCTAGCAGTACCAACTCAATCTTCTAGGTGAATCCAACCATTTCTCCCAACAGTGGTATCAGAGCAAATAAGGTAACATGGGAGATGGTTTTCCTTCATTCATTGACAAATTGGACAGGAACAATTACCAAGCTTGGTCTCTAAGGATGAAGACCTATCTACAAGGAAGAAGCTTATTTGGATTCATCTCAGGAGATGAGGAATCGCCCTCATTCAAAGCAAGAGGACTACCCACCAAGGATGAACAAGAGAGGCTCAACACATGGTGTGCAAAAGATGCATTAGCAAGGTCTTATCTTCTTAACTCTATATCTGATTTCCTTTTACCTCATATTAGGAACTGTAAGACTTCCCAAGAGACTTGGGAAACCCTGTCATCATACTTCTGTTCCAACACAAGGGCCAGGAAGAATCAACTGTGGATTGAATTCACAACCCTTAGGAAGCAGCCCAAGCAATCAGTCTCAGAGTATATGACCAAGATTAAAGATGTGGCAGACCAATTAGCAAGCATTGGAGAGGAGATTGAAGAGGAACAAATAGTAAGGCAAATAACAAATGGACTCAGGGCAGATGATAAATGGGAAAGCTTCACCACTGCAATGGATCTCTACATGGACATGCATACCCCAGATCTCACAACTCTCATGGGCCAACTATTCACACATGAAGCAAAGTTTACAAAGGCTGGAGATCAATCAAAAGGTAACAACCCCTCTGCTCTATATACTGATAAGAAGATTAAGGATAAAGGTAAAGGGAAGAAGCAAGAAGAAGAAGGCTCTACCTCCCAAGCTAACTATGCAGGGAGAGGTAGATCTTCAAGAGGTAGAGGCAGAGGAGGTAAGTCAGGTAGGGGGAGACCCTACAACTCATCACCATGCAACATTTGTGGATTATCTAACCATACCACAGATGAGTGCTACAGAAACTATAAGAATCAGAGAGGAAGAGGCTATCAAAGAGGTGGATACTCTCAAGGTAGAGGCAGGTTCAACCAACACCAAGGCTACACTGGATACAACAATCAGTACAACAACAATTACAACCACAACCACAATAATAACTACCAAGGTGGATTCAGAAATAGAAGGGATTACAACAACTACACAGAGGAGCAAATGACTCCCTATTGATCATGAATATGACCTCCAAGGCAGGAACAAATGATGATCATTTATTTTATATTGATTCAGGGTGCTCTAACCATGTAGCTGGTAATGTGGCACTACTCTCTGATTTGGAAGAACCCAAGGGCAAACATCAGGTACAGACAGGTGATGATACTAAACATTCTGTTATAAAGATTGGAAATGTGAAAACTTGTGATGGTAACCAAAACCTATTGAGCAGGGTACTTTATGTACGAACCATTACCAAAAACCTAATGAGTGTTGGTCAGATTGTGGAGAAAGGTTTGCAGGTCAGGTTCAATCAACATGGAGCATATGTGGAGGACCCAAAACATGGATTCAAAAGGATAGCCAAGGGAGAGAAATCAGGTAGATTATTTACTTTTGAGCTAGAAGACACCAAAAACATTGCTTTATACAATTACAAGGATCAAACACTTTCAGAGTTAGAAATATGGCACAAGAGGCTAGGCCACATAGGTGAAAGGACTTTGAAGCAAATGTGCAGGGATCAATGTGTGCTTGGGATACCTAATGTGTCCAAGCAACACATGATTTACAAGTGTGGTGCTTGTCAGTTTGGTAAGTCTCACAGATTGCCCTATTCAAGGAAAGGCTTTATGCATGAAGAATACCTAGACTTGGTACACACAGATGTTTGGGGACCTAGCAAGGATCCCTCCATTTCAGGTTCAAGGTACTATGTGTCTTTCATTGATGATTATAGCAGATGGACTGTCTTATACTTTATGAAGCATAAGGATGAAGTGTTTAACTGTTTCAAGAGATATCTTGCACTTGTTGAAAACCAAACAGGAAGAAACTTGAAGAGGCTAAGGTCAGATGGAGGAGGTGAATACTTCTCAAATGAGTTTGAAGATATCTTGCAGGAAAGAGGCATCAAAAGGGAGATAACCACAAGGTACTCACCTGAACAAAATGGAGTAGCTGAAAGAAGGAATAGGCTTATTGTTGAAACAGCTAGGTCTATGCTTAATGAAAAGAAGTTACCAAATTATCTTTGGGCAGAGAGTGTATCTACTGCCACCTATCTCATAAACAGGTTGCCATCAAAGTCTCTTGATGGCATGACACCATATGAAGCTTGGCATGGTAAGAGACCATCTTTGGATCATTGCAAAATCTTTGGTTGTGTAGCATATGTGCATATTCCCTCACAGGTAAGGGGAAAGCTAGACCCTAAAGCTGAAAAATGTATCTTCATTGGTTATGATTTGAATAAAAAAGGGTACAGATTCTACAACCCAACAAACAAAGGCTTCAAGGTAAGCAGAGATGTCATCTTTGATGAGAATGACTCATGGTATGAAAATGAATGCAGGAAGGTTAGTCTACCTTATGATTTGGAAGAGGAGTTTCCAAAGCTAATCAAAGTGGAACCAAATAAGGAAGAAGACTCAAGTTCAGAGGATGATGACACAATCAACCTTGAAGAATTCAAAGCATGGAAGTCCAAAGGAAAGATGAAGATGAAGCAACTAGAGGATATTCCAGAATCCTCAAATTAGTCAATCAGGAGATCTAAGAGAGAAAGCAAAAAACCAATCAGATTTGGGTATGATACATCTCTTATAACTAAGCATTTTGTATACCTTGCAAAGGATGTGTTGAATGAAGAACCAGGTACATATGAAGAGGCAATCACCAAATCAGAATGGAAAGGAGCTATGGATGAAGAAATGGAAGCTCTCAAGGAGAGTGACACATGGGACTTAGTACCCAAGAAGGACTCTATGAAGGTGATAGGATCCAGATGGATCTACAAGCTAAAGAGGAACTCTGATGGAACAATCAACAGGTACAAAGCTAGGTTGGTAGCCAAGGGTTTTGCACAAACCCAAGGCATTGATTATGAGGAGACATTTTCACCTGTGGCTAAGATGCCAACAATCAGAGTACTAGTGAGTGTAGCTGCATCCAAGAATTGGAACATGTACCAACTAGATGTCAAGAATGATTTCTTGAATGGATGGATATCTGAAGAAGTCTACATGTCACAACCACCTGGCTATGAAGATCACAAGAAGGTAAATTATGTTTGTAAATTGAAGAAGGCTCTATATGGATTGAAGCAGGCACCTAGAGCATGGAATTACAGGTTGACAACATGCCTCCAAGACCAAGGATTTGTGATGAGTAAAGCAGACACTTCTCTCTTCATAAAAAGGAGTAGTATAGAGGTAATATACTTGTGTGTTTATGTTGATGACATCATCATTATAGGAAATGATGTCAATGGAATCAGAAGCATAAAGAATCAGATGATGAAGGAGTTCAAGATAAATGATCTTGGATTATTGAAGTACTTCTTAGGTCTTGAATTAGTGTATACTAATTCAGGTATATATATTACTCAAAAGAAGTATGTACAGGATATGGTCAAGAAGTTTAATTTGCAGGAAGCTAAAGTCTCAAGCACTCCAATGGAGGTCAACCTATTGCTAACTGCTCATGAAGGGGATGAAGTCCAAGACATTACAGGATATCAAAGTATGGTAGGTAGTTTGAATTATGCTACCTTGACAAGAATTGACATAGCATATGGAGTTAGTGTGCTAAGTCAATTCATGCACAAACCAAGAGTACCTCACCTAGAGGCAGCAAAGAAGATCTTGAAGTATCTAAAGGGAACTCTAAACCATGGTTTGTACTTTCCTTATACATCAGATATTGACATTAAAGTATATTCAGTTGCAGATTGGGCAGGATGCAAGGATGATAAGAGCACATCAGGATACATATGTTTTGCAGGTGACAAACCTATTTCTTGGTCAGCCAAGAAGCAACCAACAGTGGCATTATCATCCACTGAAGCAGAGTATAGAGGGCTAGCCAATGCTACTCAAGAAGCTATTTGGTTAAAGCTTTTGTATACAGATTTAGGCCTATATACTAGACCTCCAATCATCTTTGGAGATAACACAAGCTCTCTTCACCTTGCAGCTAATCCAATATATCATGCTAGGACAAAGCACATAGAGGTTCATTACCACTATGTGAGAGAAAAGTTGCTAAGCAAAGACATTCAATTGACTTATGTGTCCACTAATATGCAATGTGTAGATTTACTTACTAAAGCTTTGGATGGAAGTAAGTTATGCAGATTCAAATCCATGATTGGATTGCAGGATGTGATTGAAGATTGAAGATGAAGACTTAAGCCAAAGTGTTTGGCTTGAGGGGGAGCTGTTGGTGCAATTCAAGCCATCACACTTGGCTTGGAACTTTGGAAACTTGTTTTGAAACCTTGGAAGCTTAATTCATTTGAAGAAAGGACCATGTGAACTTATGCTTATAAGTTCCTACTTCTTTACCCTTTGTAAAAGTCTAAAATGACTTGGCATATGTATGAGTACACCTACTTGATTAGTCGTGGAAATTTAGAGGACTTAATGGAGAGAATATCTCCCTACTTTTAGAGGAGATATTCTAGGGAGCCTTGGATTTGAATTTCAAAATTCAAATGATCACTCAACCTCTATAAAAGATGAAGGAAAAAAAGTCGCGGATGTGATCCTCACTTCAGCTCATTTCCCGAGGCATTTTACCATTGTATCTCTGTGTGTGTGAGTGCTACATCTTAGCCTACACCACAATACCTCATTTAGCTATGCTTATCATGCTAATGAGATTGTACAATTACATCAATCAATAGATACATTCATACTTTTCAACTCTGTGTTTTTCTGAGTTATCTTCTCCAAGTGTGTCAACTTCCAAGAGGCATATCTCAGTGCCTACTCAACCAAATCAAGTGATTCAAAGCTTCTTGGAACCAACTCCAAGCATACTACATGCCTACAAAATTTGAAGGTCATTGGATCAGCCATCTCGGAGAAATCTTGCTCGAAGCGGTCTCTGGTATTTCTCTGCACATCTCCTAAAAAGTCGGGGGTGACTCTAATTTTGCTAAACTTATTTCTCAGTGCATAGATTATCAATTTGAGTGATTCCACTTTAAAATGGTAGCTTGGTAAGCTAATTGAATAACTCTAGGAGGAATTGTTCCAATTGTAAGTGTGCTGGTTACATTGAGCAAAACTCTGAGCAGGAGTCAGTACAAAAATAGCAAGTTTTCTTGGATTTGTGAAGTATCAAGTAGTCTGTTTTGATTTGATCATTACACACATCATTTGCAAAGTACATATATGATCTGTTGGTGTCATTTGGAAGCTAAGCAAGTGTACTAATCAACTCTGAAGCAAGGAGGGCTGGTACAAAGCAGGTCTAGCAGTACCAACTCAATCTTCTAGGTGAATCCAACCATTTCTCCCAACAGTTGTGATGGCACATAAGCATGTGCAATTGATCCAAACACTCTACAATGATCTAGTGTTGGTTTCTTACCCCACCAAGCTTCATATGGAGTCATTCCATTTAGAGCTGCACATGGTAATCTATTCACAAGATATGTAGCTGTATTTACAGCCTCAACCCAAAGGTAATTTGGACAGTTCTTCTCCTTTAGCATAGCTCTAGCAAACTCAACCAAAGTCCTGTTCCTTCTTTCGCATACACCATTTTGTTGTGGTGTATACCTGCAGGTTATTTCTCTCTTAATACCTGCATTCCAAAGATAATCATTGAACTCTTGGGAGAAGTATTCTCCCCCTCCATTAGACCTCAGTCTCTTAAGCTTTTGACCTGTGACTCTCTCTGCATATGCATGAAAATGCTTGAAAGCTCCAAAAACTTTTGATCTTTCCTTCAAAACATATAATGTTATCCATCTTGTAGCATCATCAATGAAAAGAACATAATACCTTGAGCCACTAATACATCCTTCTTTTGTTGGTCCCCATACATCTGTATGAATGAGCTCAAGTACTCCATCATGTTTGAAACCTTTCTTTTGAAATGGTAACCTGTGTGCTTTACCCATTTGACATGCTTCACATTTATAAACCATATGTTGACTTTGCACATTTGGTAATCCTAGTACAGACTGATTAGCAACCATAGCTTTAATTCCTCTTTCATTGAAATGACCTAATCTCTTATGCCAGAGATCAAGTTCTGTAATCACTCCTTCACCATGTGTGAGCAAAGCTTGACCAATGTTCCCTTGTACTCTTAAAGTAAAGAGTCTACCTTCTTTCTTACCAGAGACAATCTGATTATACCCATTCTCTGGATCTTCAACAAATACTCCTTCATTTGTAAACCTGACTTGAAAACCTTTTTCAACTATCTGTCCCACACTAATCAAGTTTTTAGG
>CM035443.1:90245081-90330081 GCA_020310875.1 Ceratopteris richardii
GGAAGGGATTCATATAGATCCTGAGAAAGTTAAAAGCATAGTTGACTGGCCTACACCCAAATGTGTGAGGGATGTGAGAAGCTTCCTTGGTTTGGCACAATATGAGAGGGCACACATTAGGGAGTTTTCTCGAATTGCAAATCCTCTTCCAGAATTGACAAAGAAAAATAGAGAGTTCACATGGAACGATGAGTGTCAAAAGGCGTTTGACGAATTAAAACAGAAAGTTATCGAAAATTGTGTGCTAAAGATACCTGAGTTAGGGAAGCCTTTTATTGTTGCATGTGATGCTAGTGGAAGCCAAATCGGATGCGTTCTTTCACAAGAAGGGAGGGTAGTGGCTTATGAGTCAAGCAAATTAAGGAAACATGAACTAAATTATACAACACATGACTTAGAAATGCTTGCAGTTGTTCACGCACTTAAACATTGGAGACACTTATTGCTAGGAGTAAAGTTTGAATTAAGAATAGATCATCAGAGCCTTAAATACATATTTACTCAACCTTTACTTAACAATAGACAAAAACGATGGATCCAATTGCTAAGTGAATATGATTTTGATATTAAATACTTAGCAGGAAATAAAAACAAGGTGGCCGATGCTTTGAGTCGTAAACCCCTATGCAGTTCAATTTCTATTTTATCCTCTGATTTTGATATTGGAAAAGAATTAAAAGAAGATTTATTTTATGCAACAATCTTGGAATTTTTGGGTATGAATCCAGGTTCTATGTTATAGGGAAAATTTCATTTGAGAAATAATGATTTGTATTGTAATTCTCATTTATGTATTTCTTCAGAATCTGTTTTGAAAGAAAAGATCCTGCATGACTGTCATGATGCACCTTTCTCTGCACACCGTGGTTTTTCTAGAACTTATGCAAAAGTGAAAGCTTCATATTACTCGCCACGTATGAAATATGATATTAAGAGGTATGTCGAAGAATGTCTGAAATGTCAACAGGTTAAGAACGAATTTAAAAGGAGTCCTGGCATGTTACAACCATTAGATGTGCCTGATAAAAAATGGGAATCCATCTCTATGGATTTCATAACAAAGTTGCCTGTGACTAGAAGTGGGCATGATACCATCTTTGTTGTCATGGACCGTCTTACAAAGATGGCACATTTTCTTACCATGAGGAAAATTGATACAACTTTGCATGTTGCTCAACTTTTCATGAAAGAAATTTTTAGGTTACATGGTATACCCAAAAGTATAATTTCTGATAGGGATGCAAGGTTCACATCTAATTTTTGGAAAGCAAAATTTCAATCCATAGGAACAGAATTACGCATGAGTACTGCATTTCATCCTCAAACCGATGGTGAGACCGAGAGGGTTAACAGGGTGCTTGAGGATATGTTACGCATGTATGTGAATGATAAGCAAAACAATTGGACTGAATATTTGCCCTTGGTTGAGTATGCATATAATAGTGCATGGCATTCCTCTATTAAGATGACACCTTTTGAAGCAATGTATGGTTATAGTTTCTTGCTGCCGCATTCATTTTTCAATTCACAGAATCAGGTTGAAATATCCAAACAGATGCTTGAAAACATGGATTTGGAGCTAAATAAGGTAAGGAGAAACATGAAAGATGCACGGAAACGTCAGAAATTATATCATGATCTCAAAAAATGGCCCTTGGAATTTAGAACAAATGATCTGGTTTTTTTGAAAGTGAGTCCTTCTAAATCAAATCTGGTTTTAGGCAAAGATCGTCGATTGTCTCCTCGTTATGATGGTCCTTTCAAAATCTTAAAGAAAATTGGTTCTGTTTCATATTTACTTGACCTACCTAATACTTTGAAAATTCATCCAGTCTTCCATGTTGGATTACTTAAAAAGTATGTTCCTAATGCTGATCATGTTTTGCAGGACAAATCTAAGTTGAAGGAAGATGCCACTTTTGAACTTGAACCAGAAGTTATATTGGATAGGAGAGTTAGACATCTTAGGAATCGTGAAATAGTGGAAATTGTAGTAAAGTGGTTTGCATATCCTATTGAAGATTCAACATGGGTTGGTTTAGATGAGTTTATGGAACATTATCCTTCTTTCCAACTCTGAGGACAAAGTTCTTTAAAGAGGGGGAGAATTGTAAGATGCCATGTTGATTTTCCACCTGGAAAAAAAAAAGATGTGTAGGTAATAATGAAATTTTATGTTTAGGATATTTTGATCATGTCTGCAAAATTTTGTAGCAATAAGTTTTTACATTCTCTCTCTAGAAAGTTGTCGCATGAAATTTGTATGTTAATTTCGAGCATGAAGATGAAGGAATCTCAAAAAGTGTTGTATGAGAGAAAGGTAGAGTATTATTAGTAGAAAAACTTTACTTGATTGAATTTTTTGTAGTTCCTATGTTTTATGTCTCATTTGGTTCCATGAAGATAGGTTAATGAAGAGATTTTGCATGTTTTTTCATCTCTCTCCAGAATTTTTGATTTTGCAGGGCCCAAAAGTGATATCTAGAAGCAGATTTGGACCTGAGGTGTCTCTAACATTATTGTAGAGATTTAAGAACTGAACATTTTTGTCTCTCACAAGCTCAAGCTGATTCCTCACTGTTTTTGAGTTACAGGGTTTTGAAAAGTGCCGTTTTCCAACACTTAAAAAAAAAGAAAAAAAGAAAAAAAAAGAGAAGCCCTCATTCATTCATCTTATTCATGTTCACGGATTTAGAAAACACACATGGGTATATGGGTTATTTTTGGGTGATTGACGTGTGTGTGAGTGCGTTGCAGGGATTACCTCTATTTTTGCAGGTACGATTCTTGATGGTGGACATGAAAAGTAGATGCATGGGTGGTCCGGAAGTCTTGCATGAGACATGCAAAAATATGCTATCTTGGAGCATGCAGATTCTAAAAGTGCGGGTCTAGAAGGCGTGATTGGTCGTGCGCTGGCGAAAGGCAGAGATCCCAAAAAGACGAAGACTGAGAGATAGAAAAGGATGATGGTCGTACAGTCATTACGATCGTTTTTCGGCTTCTGGAATTGCGATTGAGATTGAGATTGAGATTGAGATTGAGATTGTGATTGTGATTGAGATTGGGATTGAGATTGTGATTATGATTGAGATTGGGATTGAGATCAGCTCGGGGGTGGTCGGGTGGATGAGGCTTCACATTGAAGCAATCTGATAGATTTTGTAACGCAGATCAGAACTACTTGTAAATCTGCACAGATGATAAAATTCTCTCTCTTCTTGTTCTGCGTATACTCTGTTTGCCTTGTTTATATCTTGTGGTGTCGAAACCCATTATTCTGTGTGAGATTGTGACTCAATTTTAAGAGACTTGTTACAAGTGGTAGCAGAGTTGGATTCCAGGACAAGATGCAGGCTTTGAAGAAGAAGATAGAAGAACAAGAGGAGCTTATCCGTAGATTGAATGCAGAACTACATAAAGAAAGATCCAACAAACAAAAATAGGCTACTGCAAATGCTTTCATGGACCTCAATGTTGAAGGTGGTAATGGTGCGGGCACATCAAACGCACGTAGAGCTAGACGACAACGTGAACCTGAAGAGGATGATGATGCAGGTGAATCTGCACTCAAGCAAGTGTTCAAAAGAGCAAAATTAAATGAATTTGTTGGTGAGAAGAAAACTGGAGAGGATCCTGAAACATGGATTGAGGAACTTGAAGATTTCTTTGACCTGCACGTATTTAGTGAGGAATCAAAAGCAAAGGTGGCAATTCTGCATCTGCGAGGAGTCGCAAAACTGTGGTGGAAATCTTATATACAGACAAGAACACGTGAAGGTCCGATCCTCTGGAAAGAATTTCGAGAGCAAGCACAGAATCGTTATTGTTCTCCACATTATCGGATGGAAAAGAAAATGGAATTCTACTCTTTCGAGCAACATGAGGATGATAGATATAACTTGTCTGTTGAAGAATATAAGGAGAAATTTTTGCGTTTACATAAGTATGGACTAGAAGTTTCTGGAGATGCGTTGAAAAGCAAGTTTATTAAGGGTTTGCGGGAAGAGCTTCGCTATCAAGTAAAGGGGTCCGGATGTGTAGATTTTCTTGATGCGTTTGCAAAAGCAGAAAACTTTGAGAAGATGGAGAAGTTTACCGTGAAAAAGGCATTCAAATCAAGGTTTATCTCAACAGGACATCGACCCCCAAGACCTATTTGAATAAATCAAAATGGATAGAGATCAACTAACTCTATTAACGGTCAAGGAGGAAGACCAAAGCCGAAGCAAACGGATACACCTAAGAAGCAAGAAGTTATGCACTGGCAACGTGATTTCTGATTTCTTGGAGCGGGCTAAGAGGCTGGGACTTTGTTTTCGATGTGAAGAACAAGGACATCGCACTTTTGAATGTCCAAACAAGGCCATCAACAGTTCTATTCAAGCGAAGATAGCTCATCTACAAGAAGAAAACATGACAATTGAGGAAGTGGATGATCAAGGTAAGTGTTCTAGCCCTAGACTTCAATGCATGAAAACTTCTTCTCATTCAAGGGCATCGGTGATTAGGATTATGGGGGACATATCCTCATGTAAGGTTAGTTTCTTGATTGATTCAGGTAGTACAAATTGTTTCCTTTCACTTAAGATGGCAGAAGCTTTAGGGTTGCATACTGAGATGCAGAATAAAAGACCTGTACAGATGGATAATGGTAGGATACACTATACTCGAGGCTGTATTGAGGATCTTGATTTTATGTTAGGAGAACATACGTTTTTGGGTACCTTCCATGTAATTGAAATGAGAGAATGTGATGTAATCATTGGAATGGACTGGTTAGTTCATAACAGTGTCGTGATTGATTGTGAAAGCGGGATCCTTACTTTGAAAATAGAAGGGAAGGAACATCGTCTTGCAGGCAAGTGTAATTCAAGTTTTTCTCGTATTTCTGCAATAAAGTTGATTAGGGGTATTCCACAGGGTTGTGAGACATATTTGGTTTATGTGCATGACCTTCAGGAGAAGAAGAAAGAAGAGGAAATACCGGAATATGTTAAAAAACTTTTAGATGAGTACCCAGATGTATTTCCTGATGATCTACCGGGCATGCCTCCTCCTAGTAAAATTGACCATGCTATAGACCTTTATCCAGGAAGTGAGCCTTATTCTAGAGCACCTTATAGGTTCAATATTGATGAATTGAAAGAGTTGAAGCTCCAATTGGATGATCTATTGAAGAAGGAGTTGATAAGACCTAGTGTTTCACCTTGGGGAGCACCTGTTTTGTTTCAGAAAAAGAAAGATGGTTCATATAGACTTTGTATTGACTATAGGGGATTGAACAAGAAAACCATTAAGAACAAGTATCCACTACCACACATAGATGAACTGCTGAGTCAATTGAGTGGTGCCACAGTATTCACTAAAATTGACTTAAGATCGGGATATCATCAAATTAGAGTAAAGTCTGAGGACATACCCAAAACCGCTTTTAGAACACGATATGGTCATAACGAGTTCATAGTTTTGCCTTTTGGATTAACAAATGCTCCTCGAACATTTATGTGTTTGATGAATAATGTGTTTCATGAATATCTCGATGAATTTATATTAGTTTTTTTGACGATATTTTTGTGTATTCTAAGGATGATGATGAACATGCATTGCATCTCAGGAAGACTTTACAAAAACTAAGAGAGCATAAACTATATGGTAAGATGAGTAAATGCTTTTTTGCAAAAGGGGAAGTGAATTATTTGGGGAGAGTTTTTTCTAAGGAAGGGATTCATATAGATCTTGAGAAAGTTAAAAGCATAGTTGACTGGCCTACACCCAAATTTGTGAGGGATGTGAGAAGCTTCCTTGGTTTGGCACAATATGAGAGGGCACACATTAGGGAGTTTTCTCGAATTGCAAATCCTCTTACATAATTGAAAAAGAAAAATAGAGAGTTCACATGGAACGATGAGTGTCAAAAGGCGTTTGACGAATTAAAACAGAAAGTTATCGAAAATTGTGTGCTAAAGATACCTGAGTTAGGGAAGCCTTTTATTGTTGCATGTGATGCTAGTGGAAGCCAAATCGGATGCATTCTTTCACAAGAAGGGAGGGTAGTGGCTTATGAGTCAAGGAAATTAAGGAAATATGAACTAAATTATACAACACATGACTTAGAAATGCTTGCAGTTGTTCACGCACTTAAACATTGGAGACACTTATTGTTAGGAGTAAAGTTTGAATTAAGAACAGATCACTAGAGCCTTAAATACATATTTACTCAACCTTTAGTTAACAATAGACAAAAACGATGGATCCAATTGCTAAGTGAATATGATTTTGATATTAAATACTTAGCAGGAAAAGAAAACAAGGTGGCCGATGCTTTGAGTCGTAAACCCCTATGCAGTTCAATTTCTATTTTATCCTCTGATTTTGATATTGGAAAAGAATTAAAAGAAGATTTATTTTATGCTGCAATCTTGGATTTTTTGGGTATGAATCCAGGTTCTATGTTTCAGGGAAAATTTCATTTGAGAAATAATGATTTGTATTCTAATTCTCGTTTATGTATTTCTTCAGAATGTGTTTTGAAAGAAAAGATCCTGCATGACTGTCATGATGCACCTTTCTTTGCACACCGTGGTTTTTCTAGAACTTATGCAAAAGTGAAAGCTTCATATTACTAGCCACGTATGAAATATGATATTAAGAGGTATGTCGAAGAATGTCTGAAATGTCAACAGATTAAGAACGAATTTAAAAGGAGTCCTGGCATGTTACAACCATTAGATGTGCCTGATAAAAAATGGGAATCCATCTCTATGGATTTCATAACAAAGTTGCCTATGACCAGAAGTGGGCATGATACCATCTTTGTTGTCGTGGACCGTCTTACAAAGATGGCACATTTTCTTCCCATGAGGAAAACTGATACAGCTTTGCATGTTGCTAAACTTTTTGTAAAAGAAATTTCTAGGTTACATGGTATACCCAAAAGTATAATTTCTAATAGGGATGCAAGTTTCACATCTAATTTTTGGAAAGCAACATTTGAATCCATAGGAACAGAATTACGCATGAGTACTGCATTTCATCCTCAAACCGATGGTGAGACCGAGAGGGTTAACAGGGTGCTTGAGGATATGTTACGCATGTATGTGAATGATAAGCAAAACAATTGGACTGAATATTTTCCCTTGGTTGAGTATGCATATAATAGTGCATGGCATTCCGCTATTAAGATGACACCTTTTGAAGCAATGTATGGTTATAATTGCTTGCTGCCACATTCATTTTTTAATTCATAGAATCAGGTTGAAATATCCAAAAAGATGCTTGAAAACATGGATTTGGAGCTAAATAAGGTAAGGAAAAACATGAAAGATGCACAGAAACGTCAGAAATTATATCATGATCTCAAAAAGAGGCCCTTGGAATTTAGAACAAATGATCTGGTTTTTTTGAAAGTGAGTCCTTCTAAATCAAATCTGGTTTTAGGCAAAGATCGTCGATTGTCTCCTGGTTATGCTGGTCCTTTCAAAATCTTAAAGAAAATTGGTTCTGTTGCATATTTACTTGACCTACCTAATACTTTGAAAATTCATCCAGTCTTCCATGTTGGATTACTTAAAAAGTATGTTCCTAATGCTGATCATGTTTTGCATGAGAAATCTAAGTTGAAGGAAGATGCCACTTTTGAACTTGAACCAGAAGTTATATTGGATAGGAGAGTTAGACATCTTAGGAATCGTGAAATAGTGGAAATTTTAGTAAAGTGGTTTACATATCCTATTGAAGATTCAACATGGGTTGGTTTAGATGAGTTTATGGAACATTATCGTTCTTTCCAACTCTGAGAATAGAGTTCTTTAAAGAGGGGGAGAATTGTAAGATGCCACGTTGATTTTCCACCTGGAAAAAAAAAAAGATGTGTAGGTAATAATGAAATTTTATGTTTAGGATATTTTGATCATGTCTGCAAAATTTTGTAGCAATAAGTTTTTACATTCTCTCTTTAGAAAGTTGTCGCATGAAATTTGTATGTTAATTTTGAGCATGAAGATGAAGGAATCTGAAAAAGTGTTGTATGAGAGAAAGGTAGAGTATTCTTAGTAGAAAAACTTTACTTGATTGAATTTTTTGTAGTTCCTATGTTTGATGTCTCATTTGGTTCCATGAAGATAGGTTAATGAAGAGATTTTTCATGTTCTTTCATCTCTCTCTAGAATTTTTGATTTTGCAGGGGCCAAAAGTGATATCTGAAAGCAGATTTGGACCTGAGGCATCTCTAACATTATTGTAGAGATTTAAGAACTGAATATTTTTGTCTCTCACAAGCTCAAGCTGATTCCTCACTGTTTTTGAGTTACAGGGTTTTGAAAAGTGCCGTTTTCCAACACTTAAAAAAAAAAGACAAAAAAAGAGAAGCCTTCATTCATTCATCTTATTCATGTTCGCGGATTTAGAAAACGCACATGGGTATATGGGTTAGTTTTGGGTGATTGACGTGTGTGTGAGTGCGTTGCAGGGATTACCTCTATTTTTGCAGGTACGATTCTTGATGGTGGACATGAAAAGTAGATGCATGGGTGGTCCGGAAGTCTTGCATGAGACATGAGAAAAGACGCTATGTTGGAGCATGCAGATTCTAAAAGTGTGGGTCTAGGAAGGCGTGATTGGTCGTGCGCTGGTGAAAGGCGGAGATCCCAAAAAGACGAGGACTGAGAGATAGAAAAGGATGATGGTCGTACTGTCATTATGATCGTTTTTCGGCTTCTGGAATTGCGATTGAGATTGAGATTGAGATTGAGATTGTGATTGTGATTGAGATTGGGATTGAGATTGTGATTGTGATTGAGATTGGGATTGAGATCAGCTCGGGGGTGGTCGGGTGGATGAGGCTTCACATTGAAGCAATCTGATAGATTTTGTAACGCAGATCAGAACTACTTGTAAATCTGCACCGATAATAAAGTTCTCTCTCTTCTTGTACTGCGTATACTCTGTTTGCCTTCTTTATATCTTGTGGTGTCGAAACCCATTATTATGTGCGAGATTGTGACTCAAGTTTAGGAGACTTGTTACAAGTGGTATCAGAGTAGAGTTGCATTCCGGGACAAGATGCAGGCTTTGAAGAAGAAGATAGAAGAACAAGAGGAGCTTATCCGTAGATTGAATGTAGAATTACATAAAGAAAGATCCAACAAACAAAAAGAGGCTACTGCAAATGCTTTCATGGACCTCAATGTTGAAGGTGGTAATGGTGCGGGCACATCAAACGCACGTCGAGCTAGACGGCAATGTGAACCTGAAGAGGACGATGATGCAGGTGAATCTGCACTCAAGCAAGTGTTCAAAAGAGCAAATTTAAATGAATTTGATGGTGAGAAGAAAACTGGAGAGGATCTTGAAGCATGGATTGAGGAACTTGAAGATTTCTTTGACCTGCGTGTATTTAGTGAGGAATCAAAAGCAAAGGTGGCAATTCTGCATCTGCGAGGAGTCGCAAAACTGTGGTGGAAATCTTATATACAGACAAGAACACGTGAAGGTCTGATCCTCTGGAAAGAATTTCGAGAGCAAGCAGAGAATCGTTATTGTTCTCCACATTATCAAATGGAAAAGAAAATGGAATTCTACTCTTTCAAGCAGCATGAGGATGATAGATATAACTTGTCCGTTGAAGAATATAAGGAGAAATTTTTGCGTTTACATAAGTATGCACTAGAAGTTTCTGGAGATGCGTTGAAAAGCAAGTTTATTGAGGGTTTGCGGGAAGAGCTTCGCTATCAAGTAAAGGGGTCCGTATGTGTAGGTTTTCTTGATGCGGTTGCAAAAGTAGAAAACTTTGAGAAGATGGAGAAGTTTACCACGAAAAAGGCATTCAAATCAAGGTTTATCTCAATAGTGCATCGACCCCCAAGACTTATTTCAATAAATCAAAATGGATAGAGATCGACTAACTCTATTAACGGTCAAGGAGGTAGACCAAAGCCGAAGCAAACGGATACACCTAAGAAGCAAGAAGTTATGCACTCGCAACGTGATTCTGATTTCCTGGAGCGGGCTAAGAGGCTGGGACTTTGTTTTCGATGTGGAGAACAAGGACATCGCACTTTTGAATGTCCAAACAAGGCCATCAACCGTTCTATGCAAGCGAAGATAGCTCATCTACAAGAAGAAAACATGACAATTGAGGAAGTGGATGATCAAGGTAAGTGTTCTAGCCCTAGACTTCAATGCATGAAAACTTCTTCTCATTCAAGGGCATCGGTGATTAGGATTATGGGGGACATATCCTCACGTAAGGTTAGTTTCTTGATTGATTCGGGTAGTACAAATTGTTTCCTTTCACTTAAGATGGCAGAAGCTTTAGGGTTGCATATTGAGATGCAGACTAAAAGACTTGTACAGATGGCTAATGGTAGGATACACTATACTCGAGGCTGTATTGAGAATCTTGATTTTATGTTAGGAGAACATAAGTCTTTGGGTACCTTCCATGTAATTGAAATGAGAGAATGTGATGTAATCATTGGAATGGACTGGTTAGTTCATAACAGTGTCGTGATTGATTGTGAAAGCGGGATCCTTACTTTGAAAATAGAAGGGAAGGAACATCGTCTTGCAGGCAAGTGTAATTCAAGTTTTTCTCCTATTTCTGCAATAAAGTTGATTAGGGGTATTCGACAGGGTTGTGAGACATATTTTGTTTATGTGCATGACCTTCAGGAGAAGAAGAAAGAAGAGGAAATACCGGAATATGTTAAAAAACTTTTAGATGAGTACGCAGATGTATTTCCTGATGATCTACCGGGCATGCCTCCTCCTAGGAAATAATGACCATGCTATAGACCTTTATCCAGGAAGTGAGCCTTATTCTAGAGCACCTTATAGGTTCAATATTGATGAATTGAAAGAGTTGAAGCTCTAATTGGATGATCTATTGAAGAAGGAGTTGATAAGACCTAGTGTTTCACCTTGGGGAGCACAAGTTTTGTTTCAGAAAAAGAAAGATGGTTCATACAGACTTTGTATTGACTATATGGGATTGAACAAGAAAACCATTAAGAACAAGTATCCACTGCCACACATAGATGAACTGCTGAGTCAATTGCGTGGTGCCACAGTATTCACTAAAATTGACTCAAGATTAAGATATCATCAAATTAGAGTAAAGTCTGAGGACATACCCAAAACCGCTTTTAGAACACGATATGGTCATTACGAGTTCACAGTTTTGCCTTTTGGATTAACAAATGCTCCTGCAACATTTATGTGTTTGATGAATAATGTGTTTCATGAATATCTCGATGAATTTATATTAGTTTTTTTGACGATATTTTTGTGTATTCTAAGGATGATGATGAACATGCATTGCATCTCAGGAAGACTTTACAAAAACTAAGAGAGCATAAACTATATGGTAAGATGAGTAAATGTTTTTTTGCAAAAGGGGAAGTGACTTATTTGGGGAGAGTTGTTTCTAAGGAAGGGATTCATATAGATCCTAAGAAAGTTAAAAGCTACACCCAAATGTGTGAGGGATGTGAGAAGCTTCCTTGGTTTGGCACAATATGAGAGGGCACACATTAGGGAGTTTTCTCGAATTGCAAATCCTCTTACAGAATTGACAAAGAAAAATAGAGAGTTCACATGGAACGATGAGTGTCAAAAGGCGTTTGACGAATTAAAACAGAAAGTTATCGAAAATTGTGTGCTAAAGATACCTGAGTTAGGGAAGCCTTTTATTGTTGCATGTGATGCTAGTGGAAGCCAAATCGGATGCGTTTTTTCACAAGAAGGGAGGGTAGTGGCTTATGAGTCAAGGAAATTAAGGAAACATGAACTAAATTATACAACACATGACTTAGAAATGCTTGCAGTTGTTCACGCACTTAAACATTGGAGACACTTATTGCTAGGAGTAAAGTTTGAATTAAGAACAGATCATCAGAGCCTTAATACATATTTACTCAAACTTTACTTAACAATAGACAAAAACGATGGATCCAATTGCAAAGTGAATATGATTTTGATATTAAATACTTAGCAGGAAAAGAAAACAAGGTGGCCGATGCTTTGAGTCGTAAACCCCTATGCAGTTCAATTTCTATTTTATCCTCTGATTTTGATATTGGAAAAGAATTAAAAGAAGATTTATTTTATGCAGCAATCTTGGAATTTTTGGGTATGAATCCAGGTTCTATGTTTCAGGGAAAATTTCATTTGAGAAATAATGATTTGTATTGTAATTCTCGTTTATGTATTTCTTCAGAATCTGTTTTGAAAGAAAAGATCCTGTATGACTATCATGATGCACCTTTCTCTGCACACCCTGGTTTTTCTAGAACTTATGCAAAAGTGAAAGCTTCATATTACTGGCCACGTATGAAATATGATATTAAGAGGTATGTCGAAGAATGTCTGAAATGTCAACAGGTTAAGAACGAATTTAAAAGGAGTCCTGGCATGTTACAACCATTAGATGTGCCTGATAAAAAATGGGAATCCATCTCTATGGATTTCATAACAAAGTTGCCTGTGACCAGAAGTGGGCATGATACCATCTTTGTTGTCATGGACAGTCTTACAAAGATGGCACATTTTCTTCCCATGAGGAAAACTGATACAGCTTTGCATGTTGCTAAACTTTTCATAAAAGAAATTTTTAGGTTACATGGTATACCCAAAAGTATAATTTCTGATAGGGATGCAAGGTTCACATCTAATTTTTGGAAAGCAACATTTCAATCCATAGGAACATAATTACACATGAGTACTGCATTTCATCCTCAAACCGATGGTGAGACCGAGAGGGTTAACAGGGTGCTTGAGGATATGTTACGCATGTATGTGAATGATAAGCAAAACAATTGGACTGAATATTTGCCCTTGGTTGAGTATGCATATAATAGTGCATGTCATTCCTGTATTAAGATGACACCTTTTGAAGCAATGTATGGTTATAATTGCTTGCTGCCGCATTCATTTTTTAATTCACAGAATCAAGTTGAAATATTCAAACAGATGCTTGAAAACATGGATTTGGAGCTAAATAAGGTAAGAAAAAACATGAAAGATGCACATAAACGTCAGAAATTATATCATGATCTCAAAAAGAGGCCCTTGTAATTTAGAACAAATGATCTGGTTTTTTTGAAAGTGAGTCCTTCTAAATCAAATCTGGTTTTAGGCAAAGATCGTCGATTGTCTCCTCGTTATGCTGGTCCTTTCAAAATCTTAAAGAAAATTGGTTCTGTTGCATATTTACTTGACCTACCTAATACTTTGAAAATTCATCCAGTCTTCCATGTTGGATTACTTAAAAAGTATGTTCCTAATGTTGATCATGTTTTGCAGGAGAAATATAAGTTGAAGGAAGATGCTACTTTTGAACTTGAACCAGAAGTTATATTGGATAGGAGAGTTAGACATCTTAGGAATCGTGAAATAGTGGAAATTTTAGTAAAGTGGATTGCATATCCTATTGAAGATTCAACATGGGTTGGTTTAGATGAGTTTATGGAACATTATCCTTCTTTCCAACTCTGAGGACAAAGTTCTTTAAAGAGGGGGAGAATTGTAAGATGGCACGTTGATTTTCCATCTGGAAAAAAAAAAAAGATGTGTAGGTAATAATGAAATTTTATGTTTAGGATATTTTGATCATGTCTGCAAAATTTTGTAGCAATAAGTTTTTACATTCTCTCTCTAGAAAGTTGTCGCATGAAATTTGTATGTTGATTTCGAGCATGAAGATGAAGGAATCTAAAAAAGTGTTGTATGAGAGAAAGGTAGAGTATTCTTAGTAGAAATACTTTACCTGATTGAATTTTTTGTAGTTCCTATGTTTTATGTCTCATTTGGTTCCATGAAGATAGGTTAATGAAGAGATTTTTCATGTTTTTTCATCTCTCTCTAGAATTTTCGATTTTGCAGGGCCCAAAAATGATATTTGGAAGCAGATTTGGACCTGAGGCGTCTCTAACATTATTGTAGAGATTTAAGAACTGAATATTTTTGTCTCTCACAAGCTCAAGCTGATTCCTCACTGTTTTTGAGTTACAGGGTTTTGAAAAGTGCCGTTTTCCAACACTTAAAAAAAAAAGAAAAAAAAAAGAGAAGCCTTCATTCATTCATCTTATTCATGTTCGTGGATTTAGAAAACGCACATGGGTATATGGGTTATTTTTGGGTGATTGACGTGTGTGTGAGTGCGTTGCAGGGATTACCTTTATTTTTGCAGGTACGATTCTTGATGGTGGACATGAAAAGTGGATGCATGGGTGGTCCGGAAGTCTTGCATGAGACATGCGAAAAGACGCTATCTTGGAGCATGCAGATTCTAAAAGTGTGGGTCTAGGAAGGCGTGATTGGTCGTGTGCTGGCAAAAGGCGGAGATCCCAAAAAGACGAAGACTGAGAGATAGAAAATGATGATGGTCGTACAGTCATTACGATCGTTTTTCGGCTTCTGGAATTGCGATTGAGATTGAGATTGAGATTGAGATTGAGATTGTGATTGTGATTGAGATTGGGATTGAGATTGTGATTGTGATTGAGATTGGGATTGAGATCAGCTCGGGGGTGGTCGGGTGGATGAGGCTTCACATTGAAGCAATCTGATAGATTTTGTAACTCAGATCAGAACTACTTGTAAATCTGCACAGATAATAAAATTCTCTCTCTTCTTGTTTTGCGTATACTCTGTTTGCCTTCTTTATATCTTGTGGTGTCGAAACCCATTATTCTGTGTGAGATTGTGACTCAAGTTTAGGAGACTTGTTACACTGTCCACCTATAAAAAGAGGAAGCAACATATCATACATGTCTTTCGAGGTAACAGATGTCTCCTTAGTACATGAAAGCAATGGCTGATTAGCATCTTCCACAAAAACAACATCACGGCTAACCAAAATGCGTTTATTCTGTGGATGATATAGCTGATAGGCTTTGCTTTCAGAACTGTACCCAACAAAAATACATTTTACTACTTTATCATCCAATTTTCTGCGATGTTGTTCAGGCACTAATGCATATGCCAGACAACCAAAAACACGCAGATGAGCAACAGATGGTTTGCGGTCATGCCAAGCCTCATATGGAGTGATAGACTGCAACACTTTAGTGGGACACCTATTAAGTACATATGCTGCACACATGATAACCTCAAGCCAAAAACTATGTGGTAAAGCCTGACTCTTGACCATACACCTCGCCATCTCCATGAGTGACCTATTCTTTCGTTCAGCAACTCCATTCTGTTCTAGCAACGAGTTTTGGAGAGTTCTTTATGATATGATCATTTCCTTTACAGTACTTGCAAAACAATTTTTGCTTTTCTGATTTCTTTTCATCTTTATCTTCCCTCTTCGATTGTGCAGAATTAGCAAATTTTTGCTTACTACTTGAAGAGCTCCATTTTCCTTTGCCCTTCTGACTAGCTAGGAAAGCTTGATCTACAACACACATAATGGACCTGTTCTGCCTGAACTGATCCTCCTGCAACAGAATAGAGACTAGCTCCTCAAAAGACAAGGCATTTGTATTGCCTTTCATCATCAACCAAAGAGTAGAAGCAAAACTCTGATATGAATCAAGAAGACCATTCAAAACAGTCTGCACAAGTGAGCTATATGGTATAACCTCATCAGCAGAAATCAACTATTCCTTCAAGTCTTTGATCTTTGTTAGAAAACTGTCCATAGAATCACCTTCATTCATGTGCCCACTCTCCAACTGTTTCGGAGGTAAGCAACACGAGCCTCATTCCTAGCTTGATACAATGTGGTAAGTGTATCCCAAGCATCCTTAGTTGTTCTACAAGAGTGAATGTGAGGAATAATGGCACGTTTGACAGACAAAGCTATCAATGCATGTGCCTAGGCATCTCTGCCATCCCAACGAATTGGCTCTATAGTAGGTGCAACAAAAACTGCAACACAAACAAGAATATGCAAAATATCATCATCTTTGAGACCTTCTGCATCAGCTTCAGTACTTGTAGTTGTAACAGTTCCACGTGTGATAGGACGTTTTTCAACACCCTGCACAATGTTCCACAATCCTTTTGCAACCAATACATGTCGCATCATATAAGCCCATAATGGTAGTTGGTACCATCCATCTTATCCTCAATAGGCAACATACGGAATACATCACTGCTTTCAGCCATGGCCAGTGAATAAAATACCTTGATGCAGAAAATTGACTATATCTCAAAAAGTTGAACAGAACTCCCCAGACAAATTTTGCTAGACCTATAGCAGACTTCGAGACGCTTATAGTGGCGGACTGAAACCAGTATATACCTTTGGCACAAAAAGATGAAATAGCCTACACCAATGCTGTGATAGGGTGTTTGGAGGCCAAAACGAGCTCAGATTGCCATTTTGGCACCACAGAGTGAAGAAGTTTTGATCTCGAAAACACGTTAAGTACGCTCACCAAAATTCGTGGGATTCTGAGACTGCGATCGGAGGAGTGACGACGATGCCCTAGATGAAGCGGCTACCTACTCTGATACCAATTGTTGGAGTTAGACGTCTACAAAAGCACGCGAACAGCACAAGGAAGAAGAAGAAGCTTGGAGCACAACACAAAATACTGAATGTATTACCACTAGAATGTACAAAGATAAGTAGCCCGTTAGGGCAATAGGCATATATACAAGCAAGGGGAAAAACACCTCCTAAAGAGGGAAAAAAGTGCCCCGACGGTCCTAGTGTGTTCACACACATCACTACCTAAATATATCAACAACATTGACATGTCACTAATACTTATCCTAAATTCAAAACATCTTTATAGAGTACCTTTTCACTTAAATTCTTTGAAAGAATTTGAAGCTTAAGGGATTACCTCTAACTTGATTTTCTAGGTTTTGATTCCTTCAAAAGATTTTTTTCATGATCTCATGCTATGACTTACATTTTGTCTTGGAAACTTTAAAAGCTTTTTATAGAATATCCATCCTTCTTTCCTGAGTTGTCAAAAAGAAAACCAATTATAGTTCCAAGCTCTTGAATTTCTCAAATTCAAGTCCTATTGGTTATACTTAACCAATTTTCAGTGACAAGAGATTTTCATTCCTTGTCTTCAGATTTGTTTCTTACTAAAGCTTTAAGTAGCTACCTCAGGGATTTTACAAGAATCTCTCTATTGCTCAGGTCTAAGCATCCAATCATGCTTTTGGATTTCACCTTTAAGAGATCCCTTGAAGGATATATAAACGTTATGTTTTACCTTCCATAGACTTAAGTTCTATTGTTTTATTCACTCCAAAATGTCATGCTGCAAAGTTATCATGACATTGTTGAAGTACTTGAACCCTGGGCTTTCCTAGAGGGATGTACAATAAATTCTTATAAAATAGTAACCCACCATTTTCTTGGAACTCATTTACTTCATGAACTTTCCCTTGTTGAATTTTCTACTTGACATCACAAAACATTCATTATGTGATAGATTCTCACGAATCAAATGGGTCAAGGTTGAATCTTCTTGATGGTTTGAAAAGATGACTGCTAATTGGAGATATTCAAGCTCGAGTAGTACACTCTCTTGTTGATCAAACACCTCTTCATGTTGCTTTGGTGCAAGGTAAGATCTTCTTGACAAGGCATCTCACTGACATTGTTGGCATCCTGGACCATCATCACATCCACAAACTCCATACTTGAAACAACTAACTCTTGCACACTTTTCTTTGGATAAGTGTAACTTGGTCATGCTTTAGCTATCTTTGTGTGTTGAAACCACCTTTGGCGATCTGATATTTTCTAAGCTTTGGCATCCGAGAAAGTTATTTTCTAGATAAATTTATTGGCTAAACATCTGTATCTTGAAGATGTTAACTTTATCTTTCCCAACCCATCACTTAGGCTTAATGACTCTATCCCTTTTATTAGAAAAATATACTTCAAATAAAATCAAAGATTCCATCATGTGATATCTTCTATCTTTAGAATATCTTTCAAAAGGACATCATTGTGTACTTGTTCTAACATATTTATGAAATCATTTCTTGTTTTGGGAAAAGTTCATGGGTCAATGGAGATCCATTTCTTGGAACTTCTTGTATTTCCAAAACTTGACGATTTCATTTAAGTTCTTGCCTTTAGGAACTATCTTATTTCCTAAAGATCACTTGTCTAGGTTTTATCTTGAAATTGAAAATGTCTTAGATGAAATCATAATGTAAATCTCTAACTCTTCTAAGAGGAAGAGGTGTTTCACAGTTTTCATGATTTCTTGGCACTAAGCATCTTTTCTATATATGCAATCATGGAACCTAACATCAGTCTATTGAACTTTCAAAGTTCACTTTTTATTAAGTGCAATCACTCTTTGTTGATTTCCATCACTCATTTGCATGGAATCAAGTGAGAGCTTTCATTTCAAAGTGCTCATGGAACTATGGAAACTTTCTTAAGCTATCATCCTACTTGGATACATGAGAAATACATAAGAACATGTAAAATCTCTTTTCTTTATGACTGTCTAAGCATCGCCTGGACTTAGAGCCATCATAAATTTTATAAATTTGCAAGTAGTCATTTATTCTTGCCCATCAAGACATCAAGAAAACTTAATGCTTGTGCATGCTTTTACTATTTAAGAAATCTAGCATACTTAGTGTAAATATGCATTAAGTATTTGATACCTAAGTATCTCCTTGGGAAAGAATCTACTGGTTACTTGAGTTGCAAGGTTATGGCTAGCATAACTTTGCAACTAACTAGTTTACCATCTTCCCAAATGTCAAACTTGAGCTTTAAAAAGTAAGCTAACTACTATGAAAGTAGATTCATTTATCTACTTAGAAAAAAATCATGCCCCTCATACATGTAAATGCATGTGCTTGCAAAAAAATGCATATGCTTGCATAAAAATGCATATGCTTGCATGCATGTGTTGACATGTTTTTTCATGCCCTAAACAAAATCAAGAATTTCTTGTGCTTTCATGCATGCACATGGTGTGCACAAACACACTACTCATGCTTCCTTTAAAGATACGAGCATACTAGTGCACATGGTTGAGTGCATCGAGAAGCTTTTCGAACATTTAAGGAAAAATTCACTCAAATCCACCAAACAATTTCCCAACAAACTAGAGTGATTTTTTTTGGTTTTGATGAGTTTTTTGCCACAAAGATTTTCCAATATCTTCTTACAATGATTATGTAGCTCTTGAGAAGTTCAAAACGTTCAGATATGAGCTTGGAAACTATCCTAATTCATACAAAAAATTGCTCTTCCAGAGCAATTGTGGATATGAAAAAAATGAATTTTGTGCAATTTCTCAGTCTACTGAGTGATATCAAATCTCATACAATATTCTAGAACAAAATCAAGTTCAATCTCATTGAAATAAGTGGAAAAGCCGCTAGGGGGTTTCTCTAGCAGGTATAGTTGAATTTTGAAGCTGCATGACTTTGTTCGCTTGAACTTTGCTTTACTCTTAAGTGGTTTAGGGCTATATATTCCTCAAGAAAGATTACCAAAAACTCATTGAGGGTCTTAAACCCTCCAAAAAATTACCATTTATTCTAGAGAAATTGTTTTAAGGCACTCTTTAAGTTTTTGAGAGTGGGGTAAATGGTGTTTTTGGGATATTTTAATAGGCTGCCAAGACCCTAAATATCAATAATTGCCTCTATTCGATTGCTTTGCATAGAGAAATCGGGACTATGCATAAGATGCTTATTATTTTAGATTATTTGAGTGCTCTTGACTATGCAATAGGTTCTAAGTCCCTTACTATTTGCAATGCACCACATGTAGTCCACAAAAGCTCAACTTGGTCTTGCCCCCAATGGCTTAGGCTAGGTGAAAATCCTAGGGCAATTGAAGGCATGTTTTTGCAGGTGGACTCAAGCACACGTAATGATGCCTAGCTATTTCCAAAATTATTTCAATTTTTTTGAAGGTCAAACTCACTTCAAATGGAACTCAAATTCCCAAAATGCCAAAGAAGAATTGCTCTATAGAGCAATCATGGCCAAGAAAGATTATTTTTTATCAAGTTTTTTTGGGTTATTTAGATTCCCTTTAATCTTATAATCTTCTTGATAAAACTTTTTTGCATGAAAAGCTTGAGGATAATTTGAGTTTCCACTCACGATTGCCTTTCCAAATCGGGCAGTCAGATTAGGCTTCAAAATTGAGAATGCTTTAATCTTTTTTGGGTTCAAATGATGAATGACATCATTATTGAGGTCATTATTACTCACTATTGAAATTCACCAAACATGTTCTATACCCTTGTGTGATTGCTCTTTAAATCCGATTCTTGCGCAATCATGTGGTTACCATTGAGTGTTTTTTTAATTTTAGTCTTCTGAGGTTTATAAATCTAGGTCCTAAGCACCCCTCATTTATGTTGGATCCACAAAAGCACCCCCTTGCAGAAAGGCGATTGCCTTGCACTTTGAATTTGATACTCCTTCTTGGGAACTCCAAAAATTCTGACTTGTTTCTATTCTATAGCCCCTTAAGCAACCACACCTCCTGCACTACTACCGAGGACCCTCCCAAGCATAGAGATGAAGCTAAAGTTGACAAGTCAATGGAGAAGAAGAGAAGAGAATGAAGAAGAAAAAGAAGGTGTGTAGGTTCAATGGAAAACTCATAAATGAACTAACAAATGCCAACCCTAAAAATGCAAAATCTACTATTTGTAACTATCTATGCACCTAAATCTAATGGAGATGGGCTGAAAATGAAGGAAATGCACTCCTAAAAAAGAAAATAATCTCTCAAAAATCATACCTTGCAAGGTGCCATCTCTCAAGAATTATAACTCACAAGATGTGTTCCCCAATAAGAGTGCTAAAGTATTTGATGTTGATCTGCTTGCACGATACACATACCAACCGGCATCAAGCAATGGATCCTTGGCCACAAAAATGTCAATCCTCACATGAGTTGGTGGTATGAAGACCTTCAGCACATTGGGAGACTTGCACACACACAAAAGGTCTCACACACATGCACAAACATATGTGCAAGCAATCCTCAGTCATCGAGAAGGCAAAAAAGCTCCCAAGAAGTTCACACTTGATTAGGAGAGAGAATGAACATGAACAAGAAGAAGTACAAATGAGGATTTAACTCACTTTTATAGATGATTTTAAAAGGTGACCCTCTTCACACTCTTCTCTTTGCACTAGTTAAAATAAGGTCCTAAACCCTCATTTTGCAATCCGATTTAAGTGCAAAAAATCTTGTAAAATCCTAGAGCGTTAGAGAATCACTCTGGAAGCTACATGAATCCTGAGCTTGTTACAAATGTAGAGTAAATTAAATGAAATGGCTTTTGGGCATATCTTTGAAGGTGGAGTTTTACATCCAAATAGCTAATTTGAAAAAGATTTTTGGAATTTCTGAGGTGTTTATTAGTCTATTACATTGCTTGAGTGCATCATTCATGCTTGTTGCTTTAGTTCTTCACAACCCAACCATCTCCAGTCTCTTTGGCTTTCAAAAGCTGCTTTTGTGAATCTCTATGTCCAATAAAATGGATGAACGGATGGATGAGTATATTTGTCTATGTAGGTATGTCTGTAAAATACGTATGTATGTATGTATGCATGTATGAATGCATGTATTTATGTATGTATGCATGTATGCATGTGTGTATGCTTGCATGCATGTATGTATATACGTATTTATGTACGTGTGTATGTATGTATGTATTTATGTTTGTATGTATGTATATATTTATCGTGTATCTATATATGTACATAAAAATATATGTATGCATATATGCAGCAGTTAACTATGTGTTTAAAGCACGCATCTGTATATGTATATTATGTATCTATGTAGTATGTATGCACACCTATATGCGTACATGTATGTATGTATGTATGTAGGACTGTGCATATGTATGCATGTATGCATATATGTACATATGTATGTACTTATTCATGCATGTATGTATGTATGTACATGTATGGATGCATACTTGTATGCAATGTACGTGTGTATGAGTATTAACTTCTTGAATATGGAAACAATAATAATTATTCATACAATTTCGAGAAAGAATGGTTAAGCGACTTTTAAATAATTACCAAAGACATTGAAAATCTATGTACGTTGGGATCTATTAAATTAATAATGTTATATGTGTATGCGTGTGGTATGCATGTTTGTGAGAATGTGTGTGGGTGTGTATGGTGAGGTGAGAGAAAGGAAAGGAAAGAAAGTGGCAAGAAGGGAGAGTAAAACACTGAGAGAGAGAGAGAGAGGTCGGGAATGTTATTCAACAAGAGAGAAAAGAGAAGGAAATAGGCTTCAAATGATGCGATAATGAGCTTAGTTGGATACTAACCATGTGACTTCGAACTCATTTTACTACAATGCATCATGAAGCTTTTTGTTTTCTTTTTTCTATCCCCATCAATATGCTTGTTGTAATTTTTATTGATATATTCATCGCTTTTAAAGTAATTTTTATATTGAATAGTATGTTTTCTCATGCTCCTTTTACTGATTATGGATATTAAGAGAAATTGATGAGAAACGTATGGGCCGTTGAACATCACAAGAAAGGTGATCTAAAGAGGAATTTTTTAGTATTGGAAATTTTATTAGAGAGAGGTAAAGCATGTAGTTTACATGAATGCTCCCATGCATAACGTTTATACATAGGTTTTATGCTACTAGATACTTTTTGAGTGTCAAGGGATCTACGTGCTTCTCTCTTGAATCGGTAACGCTTGTATGTGAATCTTCCAGTATAAAGTTCAAGCTTGTGTGTGGAGAGAGAGAGAGAGAGAGAGAGAGAGAGAGAGAGAGAGAGAGAGAGAGAGAGAGAGCCTTTGAGGCGGCGATAGGATGCATTGCTAGCTTGAATGTGAAAAACTGAAGAAGATTATTGAAGCCGTCGTCAAAATAATAGCCGCATCACGTCGTTTACATAGAGTCAGAAGATCTCTCTCTCTCTCTCTCTCTCTCTCTCCTCATCCATGGAAAGTCCCTCAACTCCTACTTGCTGAAAAGGGCGTCGTCTCCACGTGCTACATAAAACTCCTGATGTCTCCGCCCTCAGAACATAATTCTGTTGAAGGCAAAAGAAACGCATACTGAATCTGTGTGATGCCGCGACTCACATTCCATGCAATGTGGGGGCATATCTCTGCCTGCCGTCTTGGCTGCATTACATAAACGATGCACGATGCTTTTTCTCCTCTCTCTCTCTCTCTCTCTCTCTCTCTCTCTCTCTCTCTCTCTCTACTTTTTGCGCATTACGAAGTGCATCTTCTACATGAGCAAAAGGACGTCATCTTCACGTTCTATGCAGCACACTCGATCGCTTTGTTTGCCTTTGAGAAGTCGGCTGGACACAAGCCATGCACTCAACGTGTGATGTCGCTACTCCACAATTGTAAATGGACATAATGCCGGCATCTAACCTCTGCTTTGCGGATAGAGAGGGCCATGGCTGGAGACAGATTTTCCTTAAGAAAATGGAAAAAGAAGCTTTTGATTCTATTGTCTAGCAAATAAATAAGGATCTCTCCCTTGTGATGTTCTTAACCCAATAAAGAAATGGATCTCCAAAGAAGGGGATGATAGTATAATGTATTTGATCTTTCTCGTCTCTTAACTTTCATATATCTTCCTTTTTGTTAATTGCTTTAAAGCCCAACTCTATTGTGCATTCTTTCTTGTTAATTGCAATAAAGCTTAACTCTCTTCTATCTTCTTTCTTGTTGATTGCTTTGAAAATCAACATAGTTGTATATTGTATGCTTTCTTTTGAAGTTTATGGTAAAAAGATGAAACATGCTCTGAATCTATGTTATCACCAATGGAAGTTGTATATTAACTTGTTTTTTTGAGGAAACAAGAAGGTTTAATTAGAGATGGTAAGCATGACTGTACACAGGGCAGGATACCTCACTCCCCAAGAGGGGCTCAAAACCAAAAGGAATACATAGTTATGGCCTAAGAGTACATGGCCATATAAATTCTGATACAATTAGCAGGTTCAAAACTCATCTACCAGGGGTGAAACATTACAAGATATCAATAATCTCAAATCTTGAGCTAAAAAACAGCTTCATCAAAGAATCTCTCCATTTAGAAGGAGGGTAACAAGCCAAATGATTGGAGAGAGAAAAAGAATGGCTTCATTAATGCTAGCAAGATGCCCCTGGTGAGAGATATATTAACTTGTTTTGCAATAATCTCATGGTGAAAAAGTTGACATTCAAAATACTCATCCAATATAAGAGCATAAGAAATTGCCTATTGATGGGTCTTCCAAACAGCCTCCTCCTAGAAATATTATCTTACATATGCTCAAAATAGCGAAATCGCATAAAACATTAGGTTGCACTAACTTAGTCACCACAAAAACGTTATGACCAACTAAATGTCACCATAGCAACATTGTGTCCTGCTAACTAATTACTCTAACGAGAAGATCATGAAAAAGGGCATAGATAGAAGGGCATCATCTACATCTGATCTTTAGGACACTCGTTCCCTTTGCTTGTCTTTGAGAACCAATTGGAGAAAATCCATGCACTAGATCTATGATATTACCACTAGATAGAATTTGATGGAGGTTCATAATAAACCCTTTTGCTTGAAGGTAATATTGAAATTCTTGAACTTTGATATTCTTACTATCATAAAGTGATAGATAGGAGATGGTTGAATCACACATTTAGAGGGAGGATTAGCAACTAATCCTCAACCATGAATTTTAGGACATGTGGTTAGCCCATAGGACTTCCAACTAGTAGGTCATGAGTTCCAATCATCTATGGATACAACATTGGTATCAGGGCCTAGGAAGTAGGCTTAGACAAGATTGATGGATTCCAAAATGTTATGGGCACCTAATGACCTCTAGAAAAGCCATTTAGGGCAGTCTCGTAAGTGGAAAGGTACAAAAAAGGTGCACAATGCTTTGAAAAATCCAACCAAAAAAGATTGGAGTGTATCTTACTATCCATAGGTCAGATTCATATGCATAAAGTACTATTTGGATGATGACAAAAATATGAATCTAGAGTGTTAGACCCTTGTGACACTGTGGATAACATTTGAATGAGAGTTCAAAGTATTAAGCATGGATGAAAATGAGATTCAAGATACCAAGGTTGAGAATAGGGTTCAATACATCAAGGTTTCAAATAATGTTTAAGATACTGTGTGATGGTAAGAACATCAACTCAAGGTTAGCTAGGGAGTTTAGGAGCTTATCACCAAGGCTAGTGGGAAAGAAGAGTAGATCCCTAAGAAAAATGATCAACCAAAGAAGAAAGAATATCATAAAGTGATAGAGAGAAGATAGTTGAATCACATATTAAGAGAGATGAATAGAAAGTAATCATGGCTTTTGGGATATGTGGTTTATCCATCAAAATCCTATCCAATAAGCTCATGAGTTTAAATCCTTTATGGATACAACACTCAGATAAGATTAGAATTTCAGAATTTTCATATCAATGGGCCCATCAAGTATGCTCACAATAGAAAGATAATCTTACATATATCAATGGAGGCAAAATTACAGAACATTATATGGATAAAAATAGCATTTATAGAGTTGTGTTACAAGAGAGTGATAATTACAATCACCATGTGCTAGATTAATGACTCTCCTCCCAATATTATGCCTCTATATATATAGCCCTCTCTAAGGGACTGTCTACTATGGCAGGTAGATACTAACCATTCAAGTGTTAGCCATGCAACCACATGTGCATAAAGTGCCCTAGTTAACTAGAGTTAACTCAATTGGATGCTTCTAGAAGGTTATAGAAATCTATAGGCAAAAATCTCTCCCCATGCTCCCCATGGGGATTGAAGCCAAGGCCTATTCCTTCATATCGATATGACTTAATCACTAGGATAAGTGAATCACTTGTTTAAGAGAGAACATGACCTTATGATTAATTCTATTCTCAAGATCTTTGGTTATATACATGAGTTCCCAAATGATGTCCGATTTTAGATATGTCTGAGCCGACCGGACCCTTAGATCATAGAATTACTTTATTACATTCTTTCTCCCTAAGAAAATATTTTCTTCCTAAAAAATAGAGCTCTATAAATATTGTATGAAACCCCCAAACCTCATGTTCTAAGACTCAAAGAACATGTTTCATCTCTATGGTGGGATCCTTGCCCACATGATTCAAAACACCATCTAGCTTTGCACTTTGACAAATTGGTCAAAGTATAAAGTAGTGAATGAATAATAATGGTGGATCTAAAAACAATCCTGGCCAATTCACTATTTTACTAGGTGCGATTGGAACATAAACAGGTGAAATGGATGGATCAAATTACTAGTCCATTTCTTGGCATCACTGGTGCAAGAACAAAGTAACTAAGGTAATCACAAGCTTTTGAAAACTCTCGATTGGATTTGGAAAACTAGAAGTTTGGTTGGCCCAAAGATTGAACTTCGATGTTTATAAAATGATCTACTCTCAATCAATATTTACTTAATTTGTTCACCAATTTGGAGGACTACCTTGTCCTAATGGGCTTGAAAAACTCCTATGTAAAATGTAAGAGAATTTTTTTCATTTATATTTATTCAACCATATTGTAACTTGATCAAGACAAATCCAAAATGAAAATTATCCAACTTAGGATACTTTTCTCAAAAGAATATAGCTAAAAGTTCTTAGGAATGATCAATTTGATGAGCAATTTCTAACTTCTCTGTTCTAGAGTGTATTGAACTCTAGAAGGTCATTAGAGTTATGCTAGATAATTGGAAGCAAACTCAAATGAATAATAACTTAGACTTCACATCTTTTGAAGATTGAAAGGATTCTTGTACATAATATCTATGTGGAATATTTAACTCAGTGACTTGGTTCTAACTAATTAACCCCGGAATTTCTTGAAAAGAATCAGATACTCTATCTAAGTCAAATAAAAAAGTTAGAGAAAGTGAAAAAGAAAGAGCTAAAACTCTTTACAACTAATTCAAACTTCGAGGATATGTAAATTTATGATGAGTCAAATCTTAGATGACTCAAGAATTTAACTATTCAAAGATTTGTTTCAACAAGATATTGAGGCATTTTATCTATCTTTAAGAGAAATAAACTAGATTCTCAAAAGGATCCAGAGAATAAATCGAAACATCATCTAACCAAAAGATGCTAGTGTGGTATCCAACATCAGTGTGTCAACCCATTGAGGTTTTATTGATGAACTTTTACTCAAATAATGCTTCAGTTGAGACTAAGTTCATGCCTATATTAAATTTTTATGACTGCTTTCTAGGAATGTAGTTCTTATGCATTGCTTTTGAGTCAAACGATTGAATTTATTGAGTTACACTAGGAACTTGCTGCTTGAATTAGTCAATATAATCCTTAATTGAAAGGATCAATTCAAAGTCAAAGTCTGAATTCTTAAAATATTTATCATATTTTTGAATCAACAATACTTTATCTTGAAGTTTTCCATACTTTAAATAAGAACAAGTTTTGCCATATTTGAATTATAAAAGAAGATCTTGGAAGTTAATTACTTCTTGATCTTCTTACTTACTTGAACTTGAAGTATCTTATAAGATCATGCTATGATCGTTCTTGAATTTAAACTTCTCTTATGAAGTTTGAATTCCCTTGAAAATCAAATTGTACTTTAAGATTCACTCTAGGACTAAAAGATAATTATCATCCCATGGTCCGATGTCTCATACCATCTTTTCTATATCAATCTAAGTATAAAATATAGCCTCCTATATCACCCTATTTTATATTCACATTGAAGTGTGAGTGTTATGTATTCTAAAGTCTAAATATATCTTTATAGAGTACCTTCTCACTTTAATTATTTTAAAAGAATTTTGAAATTCCAAGCATTACCTTTAACTTGATATTCTAGGTTTTGATTCCTTCACACGATATGTGATTTTTCCTTGGAAACTTAAAAATCTTTGGATAGAACATCCATTCTTCTTTTATAGGATTTCTAAAAGAAAACCAATTGTAATTCTAAGTTCTTGAATTTCTCAAATTCAATTTTCATTGGTTATACATAATAAGTTTTCAACAACAAGAGCTTTTTCACTTATTGTCTTTAGATTCCTGTCTTATTAAAGATTTAAGTAGCTACCTTGAGCACTTTATATGAATATCTCTATTTCTTAAGTCTAAGCATCAGCTCATTCTTTTGGATTTCACATTTAAGAAATCCCTCTAAGGATAGGCAAACATTACATTGTACCTTCCATAGACTTAATTACCATCATCATAGTTACAAACTATATATTTGGAATATTTTACTCTATTTAGACTTGGAACAAATTACTCTTTTTATACTTTTCGCTGGATAAATAGAACTTGAATGAAAATTCCCAAAAGGAGTTTGATTGCCAATACTTTGGAAAACTTCTTAGTAGTTCCAGCCACAAGTTCTTAGACAATCCTTATCGAGCTTGAAAGTAATTGACTTGTGATAAGAATAAAGACTTAGTCTATATCATTAAGATTCTCTTGAACAATTGAAAGCATCGTCGCTTACCTTAAGGATTTTAGAGATCTTTCCCTCAACTCAAGTCGAAGTATATACTTATTCTATTTAGATTCTAAATCTAAGAATCTCATCAAGATTGAGACATGCTAGGTTATATCAATCATTGGATTTTAAGTACCACTATTGATGGTTTGGGAGTTGTTGGGAACTACTTATTCTCTAACTAGCTTGGAGAATTTCTTTCTCACAAATAGGAAGAATTTTATTCTTCAAGGACTTGAGATTCCTCCTAACGAATCAAATAACATGAGCAAATGATTCATCTGAGAATCTTTTGCATTGCTGAAATGTTCCTTGAAAGAAATTCTAGAGTTTTAGACAATATTCAAAAGCTTTATTAGTTTTGTTCATTTTTTGAGTATCAAACTAAAGGATAAATATCACCTTAGGATATGGTTTCTCATTCCATTATGAAATTTTGACTTGAACTATCATTTATATGATATGTATTCATGTTGTTGAGTTTGAAACAAAAATTATTTTGATTAGTAAATCTTTCAATGTTACTAGAATACATTAAATATATTGCAATAGTCCACTATGATTACATAGTTTAAAGTACAATCATCCTATAATGATTGAACCAATGGATAATAATGTTACTATGCATACTTCATTATCTTCTTTTCCTAATAGTCAGTTTAGCTTTATGATTTTATCCTTTTTCTTGAAAATCTACTTGAAAATAAATAGAGGCTTCTAGCATGTGATAACTTCTATCTTTAGAATATTTTTCAAAAGGACATCTTCATGGACTTGTCCTAGCATATTTATGAACTTTATAGCTTTTTTTGCAAAAAAGTTCATGGATCAATGAAGATCTCTTTCTTGAAACTTCTTGCATTCATAAAAGAAAATTTTACCTTGAATATGATAGGAACAATGCATGATTCATGGAATAGAAGACTATAATATTTCATTTAATGGCTTATCTTTAGGGAGTATCCAAATTCCTAAAGATCACATGAATAGGGTTTCCTCTTAAGCCACAAATAACTGAGATATAACCATCAAGTAAGTCTCTAATCCTTCTAAAAAAGAAGATTTTATTCAAAGTTTTCATGTTTTCTTAGCAAGGTTTATCATTACCAGAGATGCAATCATGAAACCTAACATCTATCTATTCAGCATAAAAGTTCAATTGAAGCTATCTATTGAACTTTGAAAGTCCAATGTATGCTAGGTTCCATTATTTGTATTTGATTTCCATTGCCTCTCGAGATAGAATCAAGTGAGAGTGTTCACTTCAAAGTACTCATGGAACTAGGAAAATGTTTTCTTAAAGTTATTATCCTGCTTGGATGCATGAGAAATTATACAAGCAAGTGTAAATTTGCTCTCTAAACTTGACTTCATGATTTTCTAAGTATCTCCTAGACATAGAGTCATCATAAAGTTTAGAAGTTTGCTAGTAGTCATGATTTCTTGCTCATCAATGATGGTAATAAAATTGAATGCTTGACTTTTTCCTTGTGCCTACTTTTACTAAGAAAGACATCTAACATACTTAATGTAACTCATCATTACATATATGATACCGAAGTATCAACTTGGGAAGAATGGACTAGTTACTTGAGTTGCAAGATAGCTACCATACCATTGAAGCGAACTAATTTTTCTTCTTTCCTAATATCTAACTTGAGCATTTAAAATTAAGATAACACTAGGAAAGTACATTCATTCATCTACTTAGAAAAAAATCATGCACTATCATATGAAGATGCATGTGCGTGCATGCATGTGTTAATATGATTTTCTTTTTATGCCCTAAACTAAATCAAGCATTTCTTGAGCTTGCAATGCATACATGTCATGCATCCATGCACAAATATACTAACTTGGCTTTATTTAAAACATATAAATAGGCAAGTACACAAGCTTGTGTGCATCAAATACCTTTTCAAACAAGAAGGAAGCATGTCTTGTGCAAAAAAAAATATTCTTTTTAAAGAGGAAATGCACAAATAATCATTTCCATGCATGAAGTGGAAATGATGATTCATAGATGCACACAAGTACTCGATGAATTTTCCAATATGTCTATGCTCATCCGTTTTGGTTTAATTGATCGCTCAAAAGCCAGGTAAACATTATAAAAAATGAAGTCTTATATATGCTTCCATGGTAATTAAACGCAATATCCTTGAAATCAAAGAGAAAAGCAAGTATTGAAATGACCATCAACTTGAAAAATAATTAGCTCTAATTCAAGCTTCCTCCTTCCATTGATCCATGAAAAGAGGCATTGTTCATCCTTTGGGCCTCAAGAACAGTATTTCCATGTAGCTACCTTTGGATTACCTTGCTTTAGGTCCACTTGATCTCTTCAAGTTGACTTGGATCTTTGCATTTTCTGCTTGCATGTAAAGATCTTGCTCCATCTTTATAGTAGTCGAAAGTTATTGGAAATGACAGAGGTAGATATACTTGTATGTGGAGACTAATGAGGTCTTGAGAGCAAGTATGGGCATCAGATTGAAGCTTTCATGGGAAGGATTTATCTCCTTATAGAGCATAGAAAACATCTAGTATGCAAGAGAAGAAGGAAATAGATACACGTAATGTGTCATGGACACAATGGAATCCATCTTTAATCTCAAATTTCATGTGAATTTCTATATCTCATGATTGGTTCATAATTTGGAGAAAAGATTACTTCTACTATGTTTGAAACGTGTTAGAATCCTAAGATCGACTGTCTACTTGCTTGATTCAGATATCCAAAGATCATATTTCAAATTGATGATATCATCCATTTGTAACCCCCTTTGATGAAACCTATATAAGGAGGGGTTGGCCACATATGTCCTCACTATTGCCAATGCCAGTCTTTGGAGCTCAAGGAGTCATGATCAACAAGTAAGTACTCTAAAAGTTTGAGTTTGAGTTCTAGTCTTACTCGTTGTTCTAGTGTTTTCTAGTCTTGTATCTTGGACATTCTATCTTGTCATGTTGTAATCTCATAGTATAAGATCATGTCGAGTTATTTCTTGTTGGTTTAATTAATACCAAGCCCACATACTTGGTTAATTAGCTTATGGTTGATTCATTGGCATAGTTTGTTCAAGGCTTCATATGATCAATCTCTTGTAAAAACTACTTCACATTTATCCTTGTAAAAGTGGATTACACCCACCTAGATTTAGGAAGCTCTAAAACCACAAATCAATTAGTAGATGAGTGATGAAGGAATCTATCCCACACTTTAGGATTCACCTTTTAGGTAGAAGTTTTTATTTGAATTCAAACTTTGGCTCCAAACAAGTAAGTACTCTCCAAGTTTGAGTTTGAGTTCTAGTCTTACCTGTTTTTCTAGTGTTTTCTAATCTTGTATCTTGGACATTCTATCTTGTCATGTTGTAATCTCATAGTATGAGATCTTGTTGAGTTATTTCTTGTTGGTTTAATTAATACCAAGCCCACATACTTGGTTAATTATCTTATGCTTGATTCATTGGCATAGTTTGTTCAAGGCTTCATATGCTCAATCTCTTGTAAAAAATACTTCACATTTATCCTTGTAAAAGTGGATTACACCCACGTGGATTTAGGAAGCTCTAAAATCAGGAATCAATTAGTAGTTGAGTGATGAAGGAATCTATCCTACACTTTAGGATTCACCTTTTAGGTAGAAGTTTGAATTTGAATTCAAACTTTGGCTCCAAGCATGCCATTGGCAATTATACATTGAGCAATGTATAATTTCCAATGGCATTGTATTTGTACATGTTTTAATACATATATGATCATTACATTCTCATTTTACTTCTCTGTCATAACTCCATCAGAATAGTGATCTTGCTAGAGATTGTTCTTAGTGTGTAGTTGATCATTTTCCATGATCTAAATCATGATAGATTCAGCATATTGTCTATTACAACTAACATTGATTCTTGGGATCGTGAGATATTAATGTATCTTTGCTCACTAGTCTGATGAGTGTAGCAGCACGTGAATGTTGGGATGGAGCTATGAATTGCTAAACTTCTTTCTCTGCATGTAGTCCATGATTTTTTATGAAATCACTCATGATTGATAGCTTAATAAGTTAACTAGAGTTCTAAAAAAGGAATTAAGCTAATTACTGCTATGCTCAAAGAATTGTTCAAAACACTGAACATGTGTAAGAATAAAAATAGCAAGTTTTTTGTTCTTGGATCAACTTCAATATATCTATTTTGATCCATTGATTATTGGATCATCTTCTAAGCAACATATATGATTAAAGTGAGGTAGATCATTAATGGAATCAAGACTAATGACAAGTGGGAGTCCTTCACCACAACAATGGACCTCTACATGGATATGCAAATACTTGACCTAAACACCTTGATGGGACAACTCTTCACCCATGAGACAAAGCTAAACAAAAAATGATGACAAATCTAGAGGTAACCAATCTTCTACTCTTTATACAGACGTGCTAGATGAAGGGGCAAAGGATGAAAGCAAGGCAAGGGGAGACCATACAAAAATTCACCTTGCAACATTTGTGGTCTTAATAACCACAAGACACAAGAATGCTTCAAGAATACAAGGAGTCAAAGGGGAAGAGGATTCCATAGAGGTAGCTATGGAGAATCAAGAGGTAGATACAACAATGGTGGATGCAACTACAATCATAACTGCAATCAAGGCTACAACAACAACAATTATCAAGGAGGCTTCAGAGGAAGAAGGGACTACAACAACTATACTGAAGACCAAGAAGATTCACTACTCATCATGAACATGACATCTAAGCAAGGTAAAGATGATGAGCATCTTTTCTATATTGATTCAGGTTGTTCCAATCATGTGGCTGAAAATGTAGCTGTATTATTTGATCTTGAAGAACCCAAGGGGAAGCATGAAGTACAAAGTGGTTATGATACTAAACACTTAGTCAAGCAAGTTGGAAATGTCAAAACATCTGATGGTAGCATGAACCTTTTGAGCAAAGTTCTATATGTGCCAACTATAACCAAAAACCTAATTAGTGTTGGGTAGATTGTTGAGAAAGGTTTACAAGTCAGATTCACTAAGCATGGAGCATATGTGGAAGATCCCGAACAAGGCTTCAAAAGGATTGCTAAAGGTGAGAAGTCTGGTAGATTATTGACATTTGAGATTGAAGACACAAGGAACATTGCAATATTCAATTATAGAGATCAAACCTTATCTAAGTTAGAAATATGGCACAAAAGGCTAGGACACATAGGAGAAAGAACTGTAAAGCAAATATGTAGGGATCAAAGTATGCTTGGCATTCCCAATGTGACCAAGCAACATATGATATACAAATGTGGAGCATGCCAGTTTTGCAAAGCTCACAGGCAACCATTCAACAGAAGAGGATACATTCATGAAGACTATTTGGAGCTTGTACACACTGATGTGTGGGATCCTAGCAAAGATCCATCAATCTCAGGTTCAAGGTACTATGTCTCATTTATTGATGATTACAGTAGATGGACAATCCTTTATTTCATGAAGAATAAGGATTAGGTATTTACATGTTTCAAGAAGTACTTGGCACTAATTGAAAACCAAACAGGAAGGAGCTTAAAGAGGATAAGATCTGATGGAGGTGGTGAGTAATTTTCACATGAATTTGACTCATTTCTATAGGATAGAGGCACAAAAAGGGGAGGAACAACAAGATACACTCTTGAATTGAATAGAGTGGTAGAGAGAAGGAACACGTTAATTGTTGAAGCTGCTAGGTCTATGTTAAATGAGAAGAGGTTACCTAATTACCTATGGGCAGAGGCTATTTCCACAGCCACCTACTTGGTCAACAAGCTTCCATCCAAATCATTGGATGGTATGACACCTATGACGTATGGAATTGCAAGAGACCCTCATTGGAGAATTGCAAAATATTTGGGTTCATTGCTTATGCACACATTCCTTCACAAATCAGAGGGAAGCTTGACCCTAAAGCTGAGAAATGTATATTTATTGGGTATGATCAAAACCAAAGGGGGTATAGGCTGTACAATCCCACTAAAAAAGCATGTATAGTTAGTAGGGATGTAGTCTTTGATGAAAATAATTCATGGTTTGAAGATGATTGTAGGAAAGTCAAATTACCATATGATTCGAAAATTGTTTTTCAAAACCTCACTCAAGAAGATCAAGACTTAGTAGAGGATAGCAAGTGAGAGGATGAAGAACATATTGACTTCAAGGCTTGGAATTCAAAGGCAAGAACAAACTCAAGCAATTAGAAGACGTACCAGAGTCTTCAAATCAAGCACTAAGGAGATCACAAAGAGAAAGCAAGAAGCCCATAAGGTATGGATATGATACATCTTTAGTCACCAAGAACTCTTTGTATATCACTAAAAACTCTATGGCAAAAGAGCCTTCTTCATTTGAAGAGGCTAGGAAGAAGAAAGAACGGAGAGAATCCATGCACGAAGAAGTGGATGCACTTCAAGAAAATCATACTTGGGATCTAATTCCCAAGAAGCCAGGGATGAAAGTAATTGGATCCAGGTGGATATACAAAATAAAAAAGAACTCAGCTGGATCTATAAACAGGTACAAGGCAAGGTTAGTGGAAAAAGGTTTTGCCCAAACTCATGGAGTGGACTATGAAGAAACTTTTTCACCTGTGGCAAAGATGCCTACAATTAGTGTTCTGGTAAGTGTTGCTGCTTCTAAAAATTAGAATTTATATCTTTTAGATGTTAAGAATGCATTCTTAAATGGATGGATATCAGAAGAAGTGTATATGGCACAACCTCTAGGTTTTGAAGATGAAGATAAAATAGGTTATGTATGCAAGCTTAGGAAGGCTCTCTATGGTCTCAAACAAGCTCCTAGAGTTTGGAACCATAGGTTAGTAACTTATTTGTAGGATCAAGGCTTTGTGGCAAGCAAGGGAGATTCTTCTTTATTTGTTAAGAAGAACAAATCAAAAGTTATCTACTTATGTGTTTATGTAGATGACACCATCACTATAGGGAATGATGCTAATGGCATCAAGCAGGTCAATGCTCAACTAATGCAAGAATTTAAAATCAATGATCTTGGTTTATTAACCTACCTTCTTGGCTTAGAGCTTGTGTACACAAATTTTGGTATATATATTTATCACTCAAATGAAATATATACATGATATGCTGGTAAAGTTTAAGATGGAGAACATGAAAATTGCAAGTAATCCTATGGAACTCAACCATAAATTGATTTCTCATGAAGGTGAACTAGTTGATGATGTTATAGGTTATCAACAACTAGTGGGAAGTCTCAATTATGCTACTCTAACAAGAGTAGACATTGCTTATGGAGTAAGTACCTGAGTGAGTTTATGCATGCACCAAGGAAGCCTCATATGGAAGCTGCAAAGAGGGTGCTTAAGTATCTAAAGGGTACAATGAATGAAGGGTTGTTCTATCCTTTCACCTCTGACATAGATATAAATATGTATTCTGATGTAGATTGGGATGGCTCCAACGATGATAGGAGGAGCACTTTAGGGTACCTATCCTTTGCATGTTCAAACCTTATATCTTGATCATTTAAGAAGCAACCAACTCTGACCTTATCTTCTACAGAAGCAGAATATAGAGGGTTGGCAAATGCAACTCAAGAAGCTATGTGGCCCAGGCAACTATATGCAGATTTGGAGATACATTCCTACACTCCAATAATCTTTGGAGATAACACTAGCTCACTTCGTTTGGCTACTAATCTTGTATATCATGTAAGGGCTAAGCACATTGAAGTGCACTATCATTATTTAAGGGATAAATTGCTTAGCAAGGATATTCAACTGTGTCATAACTCCATCAAAACAATGATCTTGTCAAAGCTTGTTGTCAGTGTGTAGTTGATCATTTGCCATGATCTAAAGAATTTTAGATTTAGCATACTATCTATTACATTCCTAGAAAGTTTCATTCACATTTCTTCTCACGATCGTGAGATATTAATGTATCTTTTCTCACTGGTCTCATGATTGTAGCAGCCCGTGAAAGTCGGAATGGAGCTATGAATTGCTAAACTTCTTTCGCTGCATGTAGTCCATCATTTTGATGAAATCAATCATGATTGAAATCTTACTAAGTTAATTAGAGTTCCTCAAAAGGAATTAAGCCGATTGCTACTATGCTCAGAGAATTGTTCAAAACACTGAATATGTGTAAGAACAAAAATAGCAAGTTTTTTGTTCTTGGATCAACTTCAACATATCTGTTTTGATCCATTGATTATTGGATCATCTTCCAAGCAACGTACATGATTATTTGTGATCATTAGCTAGCTAAAGAGGCCCACTACACTCTCCAGCCATCATTCTTAGCAGGTGTGAAGGAGGATCTAGCAACACCACTTCATCTCTTGTGACTATCCACCATGTTAGACGGTCGCCGGAGTGGGACAGACGTAATGACCGCCTGATATACCGGAATTATCAAAATCCGTGCAAAAAAAGTTGGTACGCGCATCTTGAAAAAGATATATAAAGTAATGTAAAGAGAATGGAGAGAGAGACACTTGTGAGAAACGGTCTTTTTCTTGGAATTGCCAGTTTGTTCGCCTGATTATTTGTCAGATTATTATTACACTGTTACGAAGTCTGAGTACAAGTAATCCTATGGAACTCAACCATAAATTGATTTCTCATGAAGGTGAACTACTTGATGATGTTATAGGTTATCAACAACTAGTGGGAAGTCTCAATTATGCTACTCTAACAAGAGTAGACATTGCTTATGGAGTAAGTACCTGAGTGAGTTTATGCATGCACCAAGGAAGCCTCATATGGAAGCTGCAAAGAGGGTGCTTAAGTATCTAAAGGGTACAATGAATGAAGGGTTGTTCTATCCTTTCACCTCTGACATAGATATAAATATGTATTCTGATGTAGATTGGGATGGCTCCAACGATGATAGGAGGAGCACTTTAGGGTACCTATCCTTTGCATGTTCAAACCTTATATCTTGATCATTTAAGAAGCAACCAACTCTGACCTTATCTTCTACAGAAGCAGAATATAGAGGGTTGGCAAATGCAACTCAAGAAGCTATGTGGCCCAGGCAACTATATGCAGATTTGGAGATACATTCCTACACTCCAATAATCTTTGGAGATAACACTAGCTCACTTCGTTTGGCTACTAATCTTGTATATCATGTAAGGGCTAAGCACATTGAAGTGCACTATCATTATTTAAGGGAGAAATTGCTTAGCAAGGATATTCAACTGTGTCATAACTCCATCAAAACAATGATCTTGTCAAAGCTTGTTGTCAGTGTGTAGTTGATCATTTGCCATGATCTAAAGAATTTTAGATTTAGCATACTATCTATTACATTCCTAGAAAGTTTCATTCACATTTCTTCTCACGATCGTGAGATATTAATGTATCTTTTCTCACTGGTCTCATGATTGTAGCAGCCCGTGAAAGTCGGAATGGAGCTATGAATTGCTAAACTTCTTTCGCTGCATGTAGTCCATCATTTTGATGAAATCAATCATGATTGAAATCTTACTAAGTTAATTAGAGTTCCTCAAAAGGAATTAAGCCGATTGCTACTATGCTCAGAGAATTGTTCAAAACACTGAATATGTGTAAGAACAAAAATAGCAAGTTTTTTGTTCTTGGATCAACTTCAACATATCTGTTTTGATCCATTGATTATTGGATCATCTTCAAAGCAACGTACATGATTATTTATGATCATTAGCTAGCTAAAGAGGCCCACTACACTCTCCAGCCATCATTCTTAGCAGGTGTGAAGGAGGATCTAGCAACACCACTTCATCTCTTGTGACTATCCACCATGTTAGACGGTCGCCGGAGTGGGACAGACGTAATGACCGCCTGATATACCGGAATTATCAAAATCCGTGCAAAAAAAGTTGGTACGCGCATCTTGAAAAAGATATATAAAGTAATGTAAAGAGAATGGAGAGAGAGACACTTGTGAGAAACGGTCTTTTTCTTGGAATTGCCAGTTTGTTCGCCTGATTATTTGTCAGATTATTATTACACTGTTACGAAGTCTGAGTATTGTTTGTGTTGATTTCTGTTCTGTTCTGCGCTTGGTTAGTCGTTTATTCACTCCGTAGTGCAGAGTTGCGAATTAGTAATCTTGTGTTACGAATCTGTTCGGTAATGGTTGAGTGTGTCTCTGAGTGTTAATAAGTGCAGTGTGTTACTTGTCAGTAGTATACTGAACAAGGAAGTATGGAAGTAGTTCCGAACTGATCGCATGTTAACCATTTTGGTAAGTGACCAAGTTTGATGCAGTCGTCTACGTTCACTGTTGATTCCGATCACAGGAAAACTAGCATCTGTAACGGTTGAAGTGCGAGTAGGTCATTGTTAAGCCTGTAACAAGTCGCTTGTTGTGAGGACATTTGTTGCTCGTAGTTGGTATACGATGAGTTCTAATTCCAGTATATATATATGTATGTGTTTGGTATACCTGTCTGTTCTGAAGAAGTACATATTAGATGATCTCCGTTCACTGAAGTAGAGTATTCTACTGGGCATAAACCACCGGACTACTGCTCAGATCATCATAGCAGTACTAGTTCGGAAATTCTAAGTCCAGTACAACGAACAATCATCGGTTGTGAAGAACTGCGCACGGAGCTAAGATGCTAGAAGTAATTATAATTGTGTAATAAGTTGGGAAAATAGTACAGGGCCTCTGTCTAACAGACCCCTACCACTCCCAAGAACCCACGTGGCTCAGAGGTAATTTACGGTTAGGAAAGATTCGGAAACAGCTGAACTTGAAGTATTTTGAGCCTGAAGACGGAAGTTAACGATTAACATTTAACATTTGGCGCCGTCTGTGGGAAAGTGGCATCAAGATTGCCAGTCATCTGTCAGAATCAGATTATTGTTTGATTGTCAGTAGCAACAGAACCAGATTGTTGCAAACTGTTTCGTTAGTAATATTCCACGATTAATACGAAAAATGATAAATGCTGGTTACTCGGTCTGGCGAAACGTACCCCAAGAACCATCAGTCTGGAGTACTAAAGACAACTCTGGAAGGTAGAAGTACAACTAGGACTGACCCAGTTGTCAAGAAAGTTCAGAACGTTAAAGCTGATTCCGGTCATATTCCGGTAGAACGTGTTACGTCTCTGGTACATTCCAGTACTATTTCGGCACAGTCTGTCGAAGATATAGTAATTCCAGAACCTACCAAGACGCAGTTGGAATCTAGTTTAACACTCTTGGAAAAAGATTTAGATTCACTTACAATTAGACATACCCTAGGCAAAGAAATCAACGAAGGCAAAAAGACACCGCATTCGGGCACAAGTTCGGTTTATCCCGGTGATATTTTGGTAAGAGAATCTCAGTTATTCGGTGACGAATTAGCACTTTCTGCTGAATCTTCAGCCCAACTGCCATGCTTGGAAGCAAGTTCTCCTACACTGGACATCAAGGAAGAAGGAAGGCTGTTTGACACAGAAATTCGTAGTATAGTAAGCAAGCTCATTTCACCGGAAAGTGTGCCATCAGACCATATAGACTCCGGTAGTTCAAATATTCAGACCACAAATACAGACGGAAGTTATAATACATTCACGATGAACGGACAACAACAACAACAACAACAGTTATGTCAACACAGGCCATCTCCAACAGGAGTGACATACACGAAGTTTGGTGGATTTCCAGGAGATGATCCGGATGCTCACGTACGCACTTTCGAGATAAGCTACGCCGTCCTCAACCATCCACCGGATCTGGCCTACAAAGCCATTGTCTTTCAATCTACACTTGTCAATGAAGCAGCCAGGTGGCTCACAGAATACGATATTAATCATTTTGGCACCTACGAAGCAGTTCAAGATGCTTTTTTGCAGCGATTCAGGTTAAAAAAGAATCCAGCCGAAATTTTTAATTATCTGCAGAATAACAGACAGAGAGTGAATCAATCTGTACAGGAATATGCTATCCTTTTCAGAACACACTTAAGGCAGCTACCACCGGCTCATGCTAACTTACGAGATGATGTTATTACTCAGTGGTTCATCAATGGCTTGGTTCCTCAACTTAAGCAGATCATGATCATAAGATGTGTCGGAGCCATGACACTTGATGCAGTCATCGCAATGACTCTGCAGCTGGAAAACAAAGTCGGCGGATTTACAGAAGATCTGGAGTGGGCAAAAACAAACAGACATGTTGTCGAAGATATGACCAAACAAGTATATTGCACCACATGCGAAAATTCAGGACATACCAGCACCAATTGCGCACTTAATCAGACATTCTGCGCTATCTGCAACATTGCCGGACACACCACCGAACACTGCGCATACAACGCTAGAGTACAGGGAACAGCGACTGTCAATGCAATTATCCAGGGACAAGGGCAGCCAGCCAATCATTATGTGCCTCCACAAATGAGAAACAACCAGCAGCAAGGATATAGAAATTACCGAGGACAGAGGAATAACAACTATAATCCAAATCGCTGGCAGAACGGGCCACCACCGGAAAATCCCAATTTACCACCACCACGCTGTCATTTTTGTGGTGAATTCGGACACATTAGAAGATTTTGCAAGGATGCAGCTGAGTATGATCAAAGGAAGAAGGAGCGGCAAAACCCAATGGCCAACATGGTACAAATTACACCGGTAGAAATGCAAACTACTACAGTCCAGACCCGATCAGGTAAACAGCTGCAGTCAGCAGCAGAAATATTCGAACCGGGGATACGAGAACAACATAGGATGTATAACAAGGCTAGTCACTGGACCGCAACAGAACCACCAGTGTTCCCAGAACCTATTCCGATGACTCAGACCTCGTGGACAAAGGAAGGAACACAACAAAAGGAAGCAGCAGCGGAGCCATCATCAGCAGTAGACATAATAGTAGATACTTCTACATCAGCAGAGACCTTAAGTTCAAAAGAGCAGGATAACCAATCTCAACAGGCCTGGGAAATTTTATCCAAGGCATCTATCACTCTGCCTCTCGGCCAACTACTGGCATTAGTACCTGGGATTCGACAACAGTTCCAGCAACAGTTCAGTCCGGTACCTTCTTGTATTCCGACGACAGCAGCAGCTCAACCGGAACCTGATTCTATGGTTGATCATTCAGTTCCCTTAATTACAGTATGGTATAAGAAGCATAAGATCACGCAAGTATTGATTGATGGAGGCTCTGGTGTTAACATTGCGACCGCAGCATTATGCAAAAGGTTAGGATGGACCGAAATCGAACCAGTTCAATTTTTTGTCAGAATGGCAGATCAATCTAGAGTCCATCCTGTAGGACTTGTGCGAAATGTACCCATCACTTTACAAGGTACGACCTTTAAAATGACCTTTGTTATACTAGATCTGCCAGAATCCACTTTGGATTACAATCTTCTTTTCGGTCGACCCTGGCTGAAGCATGCAAAGGTAGTACAGGACTGGTCTGCACAAGAGCTTACATTTAAAGATGCCAATCATAGATATGTGGTAAAATTAGATGCTATACAACCTTGCAAACTACACGTTAGACCATATTTTGCTGAACCAGTCCACATGTTAGATGGACTATCAGATGATGAAGAAGAGGAATTTCTGAAGAATAACGCTGATTTAATGACCTTAGGGACTGTTGATCTACAGTCCGTGATAGATAACTGGAGTACTTCAGTTTGTACAATTGTACCGATCACCGGGAATTCTAAGCAGGAAGATACTGTTTCAACACATGACGACGAATTACAATCACTGTTCAAGTCAACAGACGATACAGAGAAACAACAACAGTTTTATGTCTCCGAAGACCAGTTGACCTCGTACAATCTAGGAGATGTAGATCATCCATGACCTGTAAAGATAAGGCAAAACTTACCGAAAACATTTAAAGCTGATTTGATTCGACTACTTCATGAATTCTCAGACGTCTTTGCATGGGATTACAAAGATATGAAAGGATTAGATCCGCGCATCTATCAGCACAGAGTCATGTTGAAACCTGAAGCTAAACCGAATAAGCAGCCCAGCTACCGGATGAATCCCAATTATGCATCACAGGTAAAAGCCAAACTTGATAGATTATTAAAAGTTGGATTCATCGTACCAGTAGAACATGCTGAATGGATTTCACCAATTGTGATCGTGCCAAAGAAAAATAAGCAACTGCGAATCTGTGTAGACTACCGAAAATTAAACGCAGCAACAGTACCGGATCCTTTCCCGATCCCTTTTCTGGATACCATGCTTGATAGAGTAGCAGGACATGAAATGTATTCATTCTTAGATGGATACAGTGGTTACAATCAGGTTAGAATGGCTGAAGAGGATATACCAAAAACTGCCTTGATTACCAATTGGGGTGTCTTTGCTTGTACGGTAATGTGGTTTGGATTGAGAAACGCACCAAGCACATTTCAAAGATGTATGCAAGAAATATTTTCTCCTTATCTGACTTCATTTATGCAAGTATATCTCGATGATTTTTCAATTTTCGAGAAAATGATAGCACACCTGTTCCATTTACGGAGCTGCTTTCAGAAATACAGAGAATATAGACTCTGCTTGAACCCAAACAAATCAGTGTTTGCGGTCTCATATGGCAAGTTACTTGGCCACATTGTATCGGCACAAGGTATCCAAGTAGATTCAGATAAGATTTCAGCAATTTTAGAAGCCCCGGCACCCACCACTCCAAAAGAAGTAATGCGTTTTATGGGTCAAATACGGTGGCACAGCAGACACTTACGGTGGCTTGCTCATCTGGTTGTACCACTGAACAGGCTAATCACAAAAACTCCCCGACAGTTCGAATGGACTCAAGAATGCCAAACCACATTTGATCGACTCAAGTATTTATTAACGCAGGCACCAATCTTACAACCACCGGACTGGGACAATCCGTTCCATGTTTTTGTCGACGCTTCAGATATTGCGATCGGCAGTATTCTGATGCAGCAAACACATAAGTGGTTTCGCCCTGTTTATTACGCCAGCAGAAGGCTTGCACCTGCAGAAAAGAACTATTCTACCACCGAAAGAGAATGTCTAGGATTAATTTACTCCATCAAAAAATTCAGACATTATCTACTAGGCCGGAAATTCACATTCCATGTGGATCATGCTACCCTCGTCTATCTAGTAAGACAACAACATTTAGGCGGACGCTTAGCACGATGGGTGCTACTCTTGCAGGAATTCGATTATGAAGTTATTCACCGACCCGGAAATGCACATGCCTTAGCAGATTTCCTATCTCGTCTAGATTCCGGTGAAGCTCCGATAGGCATAGATGACACAACTCCAGCGATCTATAGTTCTGAGCCACTGACTGATAAGACTGCCGAATCACAAGTACCACCTACATATTATGATCAGATTCTAACTTTTCTCACCGAAGGATGCTTTCCATCCGAGACCGCTAAGGCAGTACGAAGGAAAATTGCAGTCTTTAGTCGTCGATTCCGGTTAGTTGCTGGAAAATTATATTATGTAGATCACACCGGAATCCTACTCCGCTGTGTCCCTCCGCATGAAATTAACTCAGTCATCACGATGGCTCACTCGACCCCTACTGGTGGTCACTTTGCCACAGATTTGACTCACCGGAAAATTCTGCAAGGAGGTCTCTGGTGGCCAACTATGTACAGAGATGTGGCCCAATTTGTCAAACACTGCGATACTTGTCAAAGGTCTGGACAACCACTGCAACGACACTTCTTCCCCTTGCAGCCTATTATGCCACTTGAACCATTTCAAAAATGGGGATTAGATTTTATCGGTCCGATCACACCTCCAGCAGTCTTCAACAACAACAGATACATACTAACCTGTACAGATTATGCAACAAGATGGGCAGAAGCTTGGGCTTTACGGACTGCTACAGCGGTTGCAGTTGCAAAATGTCTGTTAAATGATGTTTTCCCACGATTTGGCTTACCACTCGAATTGGTGACAGATCAAGGTACTCACTTTGTAAATCAATTAATGAAAGCACTCACCCAATCCTTCCAGGTGACACACAAACTCAGCTCTCCGTATTACCCTCGTGCCAATGGTTTGGCCGAAAGTACAAACAAATCACTATTGAATATCCTCCGAGAGGGGAAGAGCCATTGTCGGTCAGCGATGGGGGATTGGGCGATGGCAGAGATGATTTGTGCGAAGAAGGGATGGGCTTCCACTGAGTGCCATGGAAGCTCAGCGAAGTTAAGAAGAAGATGAAGAAGAGCTCAATCAGTTGTTTCGCCGGAAACGAATCAGGATTAGTTCCTCCAAAAGCGAAGCACAAGGCTCAGCCGGAAAGGACAGAGAGGACGATAAAGAAGAAGAAAAGAACGAAGAAGAGACATTCCATGATACAGCTACTTCAATGCATAATGAATCATCGACTGAGCAACACGAACAACAACATCAAGCAGAAACAGAAATAATTTCGACCGAAAAAGAATCAGAACAACAGGTAGATGAACAACAATCTCATCAAGATGCACTAGACAATCTACTGAAGGCAGTAGAATCCACAGAAGCAAACAATGCAGAAACAAACAAGGTACAAACTACTGACTCTACCCTCCCCAAAACACCGCCTGTTAACCCCATTTCCCAACCTAAACCACCCCACAGTCCCATCAAGCCCAGTCACCACACCGGAACTTCTGAAGCCTCCACATCCTCCCTCAACTATTCACCTCCAAATTCACAACAACTCCTCATCGGAACCTCCTCGCAACCTCGCCCTCCTCTGCCACCCCACCCTGTTCCAGTTTTTTTAGAATTAGAAGCTATGGGTAGACTACTGATAAACCTATCCCAACAACTGCCCCAACACCTGAAACAAGTCATAGACGATGCACGAGAAGAATTCCAAAGGAAATTGGAATTAATGGAGGCGGATATCACCCCTCTTCAAGAAGAGTTACAAGCAGCAAGAGCATAAAATCATGCACTATGTGAGCAGATCAAGCAACTACAGGCTTCGCTCCACGCACAGGAAGAACACTCAAACTAGAGAGATAAGGCACTGGCTGAAAAAGACGAACTACTGACAGCTGCCGACACCGAAATACTAAAGTTAAAGTGAGAGAAGCAAAGTAGGCAGTAGAAGAGTTACAAAGAACAAAAGAATCCTTAGACGATGTCAACAACATGTTGAAACACCAACTAAACAGAGAATCTAAATATCAGAAGGATTTAGCAAATGTCCGCAGAGAACGGGATGCTTACTACCAAACCATAGAATTCCAGACCCAACAGTTTGGAAGATTAGATAATCAGGTACGCAACCAGAAAGACAGAATCAATGAGATGCAGAAACAAATAACGGACATGAAGGCAGCAAGAGATGCGGCATTATCAAATGATTTTTATTTACAGGAGGCCTTTTTGCAAACACAGGCCGAAATTTTGCTCACCGAAGCAATTGCACTTAGTTCCGTCAGAATAGATGCGCAGATTTTAGAACCCGACACTCTGAAGCAATTATTAGAAACCCTTAAGAAAAAAATAGCTCGTACATTTAGATTAGCTAGGAATATGTACCTCGAAGGCCTCATAGAAGAATAGTAAAATTCGGTCATGCGATTTCGCAATGTAACGATGAGTTCGAATTGAGTATGATACCAAGGTTTTGTTTCATGATACTTTTTCGCACATGTAAAAGACTTGCTAAGACCAGCATCGATCTACGGGATAAAATGCAGAATGATGATTTTTTATGCTACAATTTTGGTAAGGGGAATGAAGTGTCATGTCCGAATGAAATATAATCATTCCAGCAAAAGGCAGTTCAAGCTCTAGTGCTTATAAAATGCATATGCCTAGCATAGTATTTTTTAGTATAGTATTCTTCGAGCTTTGGTGCTAGTTAACAAATATTCAACATATTATTTTTCTGCGAGCCTTACAACCATGCCTGAATCCGATATACTAAGATGGCGACTCAGGAAGTGCGCAACTGCACAGAACCGTGTTGTGACTACAACAGACACTACATTACAGGATGATGAAGATGACTCAATGACTTCTGCAACATTAAAGGTTCAGCATAACAACATATTATTTTCCACAGAATTTAAAATAGAGCTCGACATCCATTCTAGGAGGAATGAGAACTGGCTACAGAGGATCGGACTCCTCTAGTTTGCTAAGTTACCATGGGAGAAGTGGACAGGTAATGAAGATGCAGAGAATCAGTTACACAGCATGCGACGAACAAAAGGCCTCATTTTAAACCAGGTACAATTTTCACCACAGTTAGTTTCAGCCATATTTAAATTGCCGCTGTATGATGATGCACGTTTTCCTAAATGTTCGAATGATGATCTGAGAAAAGAATTTGGAAACTGCGAAGGCCGCAGAAGATATTACATGATGAAAAATGCCACATATAATCGCCGTGAACAATTCAAGTGGTATTTGGAGAGACTATGTTTCTTAGTTAAATTTGATTTGATGTCTAGAAAAAATTTCTCACCATTAGTACATGCCGAAGGAGGTGGTAGAGTTAGTTGGACACACTAGCTATATAACCATCTCTATACACAAATCTTTGTCGAGGATAAGCGAAGATCCCAAACCAGTAGCAGAATAGCAGTATATTTAGCTGCTATATTCAAATTCGTGCAGTCGGTGAAAGAGCAGAAGCTGAGATGGTCCCAAGATATTAATTCCTGTGATCATAACATGATAGACACAGGACATCCACATAGTGCAGAGCAAGAGGAAGCAGAACAAATTTCTACATCGTCTGAAAATTTATTTCACAAAGATAATAGAGAACAGAACAAGGCAGTAGGAACGCCTTTTAGGCTGTCGACTAAACACAGAATGGAAGACCACTTACAAACTGTCAGTCCAAGGAAGTTGCCGAATGACAATCTCCCACCAAATTATGTGACAGGGTTGCAAAATAAATTACAAGAAGTTTTTGATTATTTGCGTCAACAAGAACAAATGATTCAGCAGGAAAAAGAAATATTATTCGCTAATATGAATAATTCCAATTCATTATTAGAAAAGATGAAACAGATGCAAAATGAACTGGACGACAAAGAAGGCTTACTGAAGGAGTTACAGAGTAACCAACGGAAATTAGTAGCGGAGTTGATTAACGCTAAAATGTTTTTTCAAGAATTTAACTAGTGGCAGAAAAATATACAAAAACAGATACAAAATTAAATGATGAGCTTTTCTATCATGAATGCCAACCTGCAAGCAGAAAATGAAGTCTTGCGTTCACGCATACAAGTTTTACAGGAAATGGAAACCCAGTTATTAAATAATGAAGGCGTTGAATTGGATGCCACGTTGATGACAAAGATAGATATCGAGTCACTGAAACAACAATTGTATAAGCATGTACATGATACTTGGAAACTTTTTCGTAGAAGATGGCTGGGTATACTTGTTCCCCAAATTGATCAAAGACGGTCTTGTTTTGTGTCCAACCATGAAAACGATCTCATGTCAGTCATTAAACGACAGGAAAATCAGCTTGAAGAATACAAACAGACGATTAAAGAATTGCAAAAAGAACTGTTACAGGTGCAGACACAGGTGAATCGGGAGCAGAACACTGACACAAACAATCAGACGCACCAAAGTGGCGAAGAAAATACTGTTAGTTTACAGAATCTACAGGGTGCTCCCAATATCATTAATGAATCTGAACATAACTCTGAAAAAATTTTTGTGGAACTTGCGGGTTCGAGTCCACCGTGCGTGCCAGTGTTAGACGGTCGCCGGAGTGGGATAGACGTAATGACCGCCTGATATACCGGAATTATCAAAATCCGTGCAAAAAAAGTTGGTACGCGCATCTTGAAAAAGATATATAAAGTAATGTAAAGAGAATGGAGAGAGAGACACTTGTGAGAAACGGTTTTTTTCTTGGAATTGCCAGTTTGTTCGCCAGATTATTTGTCAGATTATTATTACACTGTTACGAAGTCTGAGTATTGTTTGTGTTGATTTCTGTTCTGTTCTGCGCTTGGTTAGTCGTTTATTCACTCCGTAGTGCAGAGTTGCGAATTAGTAATCTTGTGTTACGAATCTGTTCGGTAATGGTTGAGTGTGTCTCTGAGTGTTAATAAGTGCAGTGTGTTACTTGTCAGTAGTATACTGAACAAGGAAGTATGGAAGTAGTTCCGAACTGATCGGATGTTAACCATTTTGGTAAGTGACCAAGTTCGATGCAGTCGTCTACGTTCACTGTTGATTCCGATCACAGGAAAACTAGCATCTGTAACGGTTGAAGTGCGAGTAGGTCATTGTTAAGCCTGTAACAAGTCGCTTGTTGTCAGGACATTTGTTGCTCGTAGTTGGTATACGATGAGTTCTAATTCCAGTATATATATATGTATGTGTTTGGTATACCTGTCTGTTCTGAAGAAGTACGTATTAGATGATCTCCGTTCACTGAAGTAGAGTATTCTACTGGGCATAAACTACCGGACTACTGCTCAGATCATCATAGCAGTACTAGTTCGGAAATTCTAAGTCCAGTACAAGGAACAGTCATCGGCTGTGAAGAACTGCGCACGGAGCTAAGACGCTAGAAGTAATTATAATTGTGTAATAAGTTGGGAAAATAGTACAGGGCCTCTGTCTAACAGACCCCTACCACTCCCAAGAACCCACGTGGCTCAGAGGTAATTTACGGTTAGGAAAGATTCGGAAACGGCTGAACTTGAAGTATTTTGAGCCTGAAGACGGAAGTTAACGATTAACATTTAACAACCATCTCCTCCAACATTTCTTGTATCTAGTTCATCTCCTTGAAGGGAGTTCTTGTAATCCTGATATCTTGCTTCATACCTATAGTCGTGGGTTATGGGATTTCTTGTAGAATATCTAGTTGATTTATCCATTTCTATTACTCCCGAGTTGTGAGACTTCTTATATCAATTATATATTCTTGTATAATGTTCACTATAATGTGATCTTGTAATCATAATTATTATTCTAAAATCTTTTCTAGTCTAGTCCAAGGGCACAATCTAGTGTTCCCCTAACATTTTGGCAAGCCTACCTTCATAAGAACAAGTACCATGGAGATTATTTATGAAGAAATATTTTGTGCACTTAAAGTCATTTCATTCAACAAGTGCAAGAGATACGAGAAAACTAAGGTAGGATTCAATGCCACAATATTCAAGATATAATCAGAGAACTCCAAAAGAAAATCCATAAGCTATAGATCATAGTAAGTCAATCTTCTTTAGTATCAAACCATGGCAAGTAATATGAAGAAAAGCCCAAAAGTTAGCATGCCTAAGAAATTTGATGGAGCAAGATTAGAGTTTAGGGGATTTCTTTAGCAGCTTAAGCTCCAAAATAAAATCCATGAGCTATAGATCATAGTAAGTCAATCTTCTTTACTATCAAACCATGGCAAGTAATATGAAGAAAAGCCCAAAGAGTGCAGCCTGATAAGTACCCAAATGATGCTTCTCAAGTGGGACTCATAGGATCTCTATTATGTGATCCTGCTTTTTCATGCTTTGCATCTATCTTGGAGAAGAACATGAATATTTTGTATGATTTGAAGGCCTTTATTTGAGAGTTCACGTCTTCCTTTGGAGATACCAATTGTTCACGTTTTGTTGAGACAAAACTAAGGAAGCTACATCAAGGAAATAGACTTGCTTCTATCTATGCATCAGGATTAAGACAAATCATTTGTAATTTCACATGGCATGAAGATTATTTTATTGACTAATTTTGATAAGGCCTACGTGATGATGTCAAGGACCATATGTTAACCATGCATAAGGTAAATACTTTAGATGAATTCATGAATCATGCAATCAAATGTGATAATAGATTATTTGAGAGAAAACAAGAGAAAAAGACTTTTACTCAACATCAAGAAAAAAAACTTACCTTAGTCCCTCAATAATATATGTTGGAAGAATCTCAACTAGAGCCCATGCAATTGGATAACATCAAGGTCAGGAGAGTTACACTATGGGAAAGAAAGCATTGAAAAGACAATGGATTATGCTTTTACTATGGAGAGCATGATCATATGGTACTCAAATATCCTAAGACAAAGAAACAAGTCGGAATTAGGACTTTCAAAATTACCATTCCATATCAAAGGAATCATCATCAAAGTCAAAAGATGAATGCATCCCATCATGAGAATCAAGCATTTGATTGTGCACCTCGATATACAAACCCTTTCTAATTTCAACATGGATATCCATCATCATCGTGTTCCAATAGCATATATCAAGAACTCTAACGGACCAAGAGCTATGAAGATTCAAGTTCTAGAAGTTCTCGTAGTTACATAATTGCTCCTTCTAAAACTCATCCCTTGAGGGGGAGTTGATATCATGGATACAATGGGATCCATCCTAAGTCTTAGATTCCATAAGAATTTCTATATATCATGATTGGTTCATAATTAGGAGAAAGTAATGCTTTGATTGTGTCTGAAACGTGCCAAAACCCTAAGATCAACTATCTACTTGCTTGATTCCGAGATCCAAAAGTCATGTTTTGAATTGATGACATCATTAATTTATAACCACCACTTATGAATCACCTTGAAAACCTATATAAGAAGGGTTGGCCATATATATCCTTAGGCTTGCCAATGCTAGTCTTGGGAGCTCAAGGAGTCATGATCACCAAGTAATTACTCCAAGTCCCAGTTCGCGTTCTAGTATTGTCCTTTGTTCTAGTCTTGTTTAGTCTTGTATCTTGGACATTCTCTCTTGTCCTATTGTAATATTTTAGTATGAGATCTTGTCAACTTATTTATTATATCTAGTTCATCTCCTTGAACGGAGTTCTTATAATCTAAATATCTTTCTTCATACCTATAGTCTCAGCTTGTGGGATTTCATATATCATCTTTAGCCGAGTTATCAATACCTATCACTCTCGGGTTGTGGGACTTATTGTATCAATTACATACTCTTGTATCAATTACATACTCTTGTATCAATTACATACTCTTGTATCAATTACATATTCTTGTATCATTTTCACTATGTGCGTGATCTTTGTAATCATAATTATTGTTGGAGTTAGACGTCTACGGAAGCACGCGAACAACACAAGGAAGAAGAAGAATAAGCTTGGAGCACAACACACAATACTGAATGTATTATTAGAGAATGTACAAAGATAAGTAGCCCATTAGTGCAATAGGCGTATATACAAGCAGGGGGAAAAAAACCTCCTAAAGAGGGAAAAAAGTGCTCTGGCGGTCCTAGAGTGTTCACACACATCACTACCTAAATATATCAACAAATCCCCCCTGGGAGTGATGCGGTGAACAAGTAGCTGGCACTCATGTATAAGGAAGTGCCAAGCTATGTGGAAATCACTCCACAAAAGGAATTAAGCCCAAAGCTTTGTGGAAAGCTTCAAAATTCTCCTTGGGCAGAGCCTTCGTGAAAAGGTCTGCAATGTTCTCCTGCGTGGGCACATATGCCAAGCTGATCTCCCCAGCAGAGAACCTCTCCCTAACATAATGATAATGCACCTCAATTTGCTTAGTGCGAGCATGGAACACAGGGTTCCTCGCAACTACCAATGCGCTCTGATTGTCAGTGAAGATGGTGGTGGCAGAAGACTAACCAACACCCAAATCAGCCATAAGGTGTATGAGCCACACACACTCAACAGTAGCTGTGAAAGCTGCCCTATACTCAGCCTCACAACTGGAAGTGGCCACAGTAGGCTGCTTCTTGCTCAACCAAGATATACATGAGCTACCAAGCATGAAGAAAAAGCCACTAGTGGACACACGAGTGTCATAGCAACCAACCCAGTCTGAGTCAGAAAAAAGCATGCAAATCTGGCGGTAGTGATCCCCTCTTGGGATAAAACAACCCAAGTAGCCGAGTACCACTCAAGTAGCGAAAGATGCGCTTAACCGCCTGCCAATGCTTGACACCTGGGCAATGCATAAACCTGTTGTGAGACAACAAACTGAATATCTGGCCTAGTAATGCATAAGTAAATCAGGCATCCAATAGCCTACTGATAGAGGACAGCATCAAATGCATCTCCAGCATCATGAAGACTCAATCGTAAACCTATCTCCATAGGAGTGGCAATAGGCTTATAGTCTTCAAGGCCAAAACGTTGTAATAATGTGTCAATATATTTCGTTTGACACAAAGCCATTCCACCATCAACTTGCATAAATTGAATTCCCAAATAGTGATGCAAATGCCCCAAATTAGACATCTCAAATGAGGCATGCAAATCAGCCTTAAAATCAGCAAGATGCTTCTCAATAGGACCAGTGAGCAGCATGTCGTCAAAATAGACAACAATGATCAGAAGAACATCATTAGCACGCTTAACATATAAGGTGCTTTTAGTTGGACTGTTCTCAAAACCATGTGCAATCAGATAGGCATGTATCTTCTCATACCAAGCATGAGGTTCTTGCTTTAAACCATATAATGCCTTCTTTAACCTGCACACCTGGTTTTCATGCCCTTTCTGCACAAAGCCACGGGGCTGAAAAACATACACTTCTTCATGCAAGTCACCATTGAGAAATGCAGTTTTAATGTCCAACTGATGTACATTCCAACGACGATGGGCTACAAGTGCACAAATGCTTCGAACAGTAGTCATACGGCATGTAGGTGCAAAGATCTCATCAAAATCAATGCCTCTTTCCTGTGCATAACCCTTTGCAACAAGCTTAGCCTTATACCTGTCAACTGTACCATCAGGTTTATGCTTTAGCTTGTATACCCACTTAGTGCGAATGGCCTTCTTGCTAGGAGGCAAGTCACATAAAGACCAAATACCATTCTTCATTATTGCATCATATTCAGATTGCATAGCAGCCATCCAATTTTTTGAATTTTGTGCTTCATCAAACGAAACAGGCTCATTCTCATCATAGAGACTAGACGCAGCCATAGCATAGCAATCTGATGCAAAAGAGGCACTATGAGAGCTTGATCGAGTACGATATGATAGAGGTGCATCTAATTTGCTGTCACGCAAGGTCTGCACCAACCATTTTGGCATAGTTCTTGCCTGCTCAATATTAGCTCTCTCATCAATAAGTGCATCATGTACATCTGCATCAGAAATGGAATTATCTGCATCATCACATGAAACCTGCAAAGGCTGAGAAGTTGCCTCATTAGGACCAGCACTAGGCTGTCCACCTCTAAAAAGAGGCAACAAAGTATCATACATGTCTTTGGAGCTAACAGATGTCTCCTTAGTACATGAAAGCAATGGTTGAAGAGCATCTTCCACAAAAACAACATCACGGCTAACCAGAATGTGTTTAGACTGTGGACAATACAGACGATAGCCTTTACTTTCAAAACTGTACCCAACAAAAATACATTTTATTGCTTTATCATCCAATTTTCTACGATGTTGTTCAGACACTAATGCATATGCCAAACAACCAAAAACACGCAGATGAGCAACAGATGGCTTGCGGTCATGCCAAGCCTCATATGGAGGGATAGACTACATCACTTTAGTGGGACACCTATTCAGTACATATGCTTCACACATGACAGCCTGAAGCCAGAAACTATGTGGTAAAGCCTGACTCTTGACCATACACCTCGCCATCTCCATGAGTGACCTGTTCTTTCATTCAGAAACTCCATTCTGTTGAGGTGTATACGGCATTGTACACTGGTGTTTTATCCCACGTTCAGCCAGAAATGTACTAAAATAAGAAGACATATACTCCCCGCCTCGATCAGAACGGAGGGTGCCCATTTTACATGCTGATAGATTTTCACCCAAAACCAAAAGCTACACAAAGTAAAGATAATTCCCAAAAGAAGGTGTCTGCATAGGACCACAGACATCACTATGTACAAGCTGCAATTTCTGAGTAGCCCGAACTGAACCATCTTTTGGAAAGGATGAATGTTGCATTTTTTGCCCAAAATATAGCCTTCACAAACATGTTTTCCAGGTGCCTCAAGTTTGGGCAAAGAGGACACCATTTCAGATTTTTGCAGGCGTAGCAAACTAGCAAAATTCAGATGACCAAAGCATGCATGCCAAAGCTTTGCATCAGACATAGCCTGAGAATCATTTACTGCACATGCCAAATCATTTATAGATCTTTCATAGTCTATGATCTTATACAACCCACGACATAAAATGCCAGAAGCAATAATCACATTGCCATTTGACATATCATGAACTATACACCTGTCATCAACAAATTTCACAATCAAGCCAATCTTGGCTAATGCAAAAACTGATAACAGGTTCTTCTTGATCCCTGGCACAAATAAAGCATGTGACAAAGTGAAAGAAATACCATCAGTAGTAGTCAGAATGATCTTACCAACTCCCATAACAGGATAAGAGGAGTTGTTGGCGCATGTAACAGTATTCCTTTTAGGGGTAGGCTCGAGTGAAGAGAAGAAACTATGCTGCAAGGTAATATCTTTGATTGCCCCACTGTCAAAATACCAAACATATAAGTCTACTGCAGACATGCACTGCTCATGAGAAGATGGGTCAAAACTGCAGACAATAGTAAACACCCATTCTTCTTCCTGCACAAGATTAGCAGACTCTGTTTTTGGTGTAGAGGCCTTTGCAACAACCATTCCAGCCTTTTTCTTCTTTGCCTCTTTAGCAACCAATTTTGGACAGTTCTTTATGATATGATCATTCCCTTTACAATATTTACAAAACAATTTATGCTTTTCTGATTTCTTCTCATCTTTATCTTCCTTCTTCGAATATGCTGAATTAGCAGATTTCTGCTTACTAGTTGAAGAGCTCCATTTTCCTTTGCCCTTCTAACTAGCCAAGAAAGCTTGATCTGCAACTTGCATAATGGACCTATTCTACCTGGACTGATCTTCTTGCAACAGAACAGAGACTAACTCCTCAAATGATAAGGCATTTAGATTGCCTTTCATCATCAACCGAAGAGTAGAAGCCAAACTCTGATATGAATCAGGAAGACCATTCAGAACGGTCTGCACAAGTGAGCTATCTGGTATAACCTCATCAGCAAAAATCAATTGTTCCTTCAAGTCTTTGATCTTTGTTAGGAAACTGTCCATATAATCACCTTCATTCATGTGCTCACTCTTCAACTGTTTTCGGAGGTAAGCAACATGAGCCTCATTCCTAGCTTGGTACAATGTGGTAAGTGTATCCCAAGCATCCTTAACTGTTCTGCAAGAGCGAATGTGAGGAATAATGGCACGTTTGACAGACAAAGCTATCAATGCATGTGCCTGGGCATCTCTGCCATCCCAGTGAATTTTCTCTACAATAGGTGCAGTAGAAACCGCAACATGAATAGGAATATGTAGAATATCATCATCTTCGACACCTTCTACATCAGCTTCACTACCTGCAGTTGTAATAGTTGCAGGTGTGATAGGACGTTTTTCGACACCCTGCACAATGTTCCACAGTCGTTTTGCAACCAACACATGTCGCATCATATAAGCCCATAACGGGTAGTTGGTACCATCCAACTTATCATTAGCAGCCAACATACAGAATACATCACTGCTTTTAGCCATGGCTGGTGACTAAAATACCTTGATGCAGAAAATTGACTATATCTTAAGAAGTTGAACAGAACTGCCCATACAAACTCTACTAGACCTATAGCAAAATTCGAGAAGCTTACTGGCGAACAGAAACTGGTATATACCTTTGGCACAAAAAGATGAAATAGCCTACACAAGCAATGTGATAGTGCGTTCAGAGGCCAAAACGAGCTCAGATCGTGATTTCAGCACCACATAGCAAAGCTGTTTTGATCTCGAAAACACGCTGAGTATGCTCACCAAAATTCGTGCGATTTTGAGGCTGCAACTAGAGGAGTGTCGACGACGCCCTAGATGAAGCGAAGACCTGCTCTGTTACCAATTGTTGGAGTTAGACGTCTGCGAAAGCATGCGAAAAGCACAAGGAAGAAGAAGAGAATGTATTACTAGAGAATGCACAAAGATAAGTAGCCCATTAGGGCAATAGGCATATATACAGGGGGGGGAAACACCTCCTAAAGAGGAAAAAAAGTGCCCCGGTGGTCCTAGAGTGTTCACACACATCACTACCTAAATATATCAACAATTGTTATTCTAAAATCTTATCTACTCTAGTCAGACGGCACAATCTAGTGCTCCCCTGACATAACACATCACAACTTTATGGTGTAGGGAGATTTGTTACCTCAAGTAGGCCATGAGATCAAATTTGATTAGCCACCACCTCATGGAAGGCCTTTTTTTCATCGAGGAGTTGGGTTACACAAAGAAGATTTAGAAACTGAGCATGGTGCAATGGAGAAACGATCCTCTACTTGTGGATAGTTGTGTGATTGAATCCCCTGGTTAAAGAATTTGAGCATATTTGACTTTTGCTCTCTTGCTACTGCGATGTACGTAAAAATTCAAATCAATATTTGAAGTGCACAGTTTCCTCCTACACATGCACATTGCCATTTTGGATATGAAGAATGGTCTTGTCATCAGTGTTATGTGTTTGAATCTAGCCTAGGAGTTTGATCAACTTGAAAATGACCAAACAAAGATATGATCATTAATGTAAAGATTTTTTAGTTATCTAAATTCAAAGAGAGGGAAAAGATGACCTGCATGGAGAAGATGATGGGAGAATATCCCCACAGAGAAAACAATCACCAAGGTCTCCATGGAGACTAGCCTAGACATTGGAGATGATGATGAGCCATAAAGGTCACCATGGGAGGCTGCCCAGGTGCAAGAGATTGATGATTGCAACCACTATGTGCCAGAGAGATGACTCTCCTCTCAACCTTATGCCTCTATTGTAGGTCTCTCCAAGGGATTTCCTATTATGGAAGGTGGATACTAACCATCCAAGTTTCTAATGTGCAACTACATGTGCACCAAGTGCCCTAGTTAATTGGAGGTAACTCAAGTGGATGCTTCTAGAAGGCTCTTGAGTGCATTGGGCAAAACTCTCTCCCCATGCTCCCCTTGGGGGTTGAACCCAAGACCTCCTCTTTCATATCCATACGAATTAACTACTAGGTTAAATGAATCACTTGTTTAAGAGAGCACATGACTTATGCTGAAGTCTAGTCTTTAGATCTTTGGTCACACACATGAGTGACCAAAACTTGTCCAATTTCATATCTTTATGAAATAACGATACCCTTAGATCATAGAATTACTTTATTACATGTTTCATTTGCACATGTTTTACAAAACCCAATTCCTTCAATTTTCTTTGAGATGATCCATACACTAAACTATGATGTAACTACTCCATGTGAAGAGGTGATGGAAAAGTATAGAGATGAGGGGGTCTTTGCCAAAACTTGCTCTAGAACTACCTATTTATTGATTGGAATCACTAAAAGACTTCATAATCTTTCTAATTACACATACAAATAAACATAGTACCTTGGATAAATATTCTAAACAATTTTGTGTCAAGACAGACTATTTGCAGACTATGAGCATGAAGAGAAAACCTTCTACTTATGAAAGAAGGCACTAAAAAAATGCTCTTAATTTTTTATGATTGAGCAAAATCCATTTTCATAGCATATAAAGGAAAGGGAAGAGAACTATTGTAAGTTATAGCTTGAATTAGAGTGCATAGCTCTTGTTCTCTCTCACAAGTGAAATGAGGGGAATGGAATGGGGAAGGTGATATGACCAAAAATTGAAAATTTTTCAAAGGTGGAGATGGAGGTGGAAGATGGTGAGGATGATGATGGTGGTGATGATGGTGAAGAAAATAAGAGAAAATAGAGAAAAGTGAAGAAAATACCTATGACTCCAACGTCACAACTCTACATCTTACCATCACACGCTCATCCTCAAAGCTCGATCCCCGGCAACGGCACCAAAATTTGGTGTAGCTCAGTGGTGAGTAGCACCTCCTTTAATGTCAATCCGGGAAGACATGAGGATGGTATGAAGACCTCGAGCAAGTGATGTGCACAAGTGGCGATGGAGAAGCACACAAGCATGCACACACATACACACACACATGCACACAAGGCAAGAGCAAATAGAGGAACAATGGAGTTCTTTAGATTACTCAAGAAGTTTCATACATCAACTCAAATCACCAACAAGGCAACCCACAAAATGAGCTTTCTAGCTCTTTTTACAGTCTTTGACTAGCTTTGGTCTTGTCTAGACCTAGTCTCTGGCCTAGTTAAAAATTAGGTTCTAGGGCCTATTTGAGGTCTCAAACGGAGTCTAAAAAACATGAAAATTGATAAGTAGGTACTTCTAATGCTCCTCAAGCTCAATGACTCCTTGGCTTGCACAAAATGGAGCTACAAAAATAGGAAATGGTATTTACAATAAGTGTTAGTGATGAAAATCACTATTTTAAAGGTTTTCTCTTGAGAATCTTGACATACATTCCATCAGTCCTTTCTTTGTTGGCTCCTTTGTTGGCTTGTGCTTCCTATCTCTTCACCTTGGTGCATACTTCCTTGACAAGTTAGCCCTTGACTTCCAACAACTTGGTTGAGAAGAGGTGGATGAAAAAAGTATGGATATGTGAGATCATCATGCTGCCATGATTATAAAACATGTTTATTATAGCCCTTTGTGTCAAGAGAAAGGATATAAGGAAGAGAGCTCTCACACTCTTTCACACACATTGAGGTAGGAAAGAATAGTCTTCTTCCACTTCTTCTATTACATAAAGAGAATGTACAAGAATGAACTAATATAACAATACAACTAGTACAATACGTAAAGAAAACACTAATGTCCAAGAACGAGTGTGTTAGTAGTCAGCAAGGACTCAACTAATAAAGAAGTCTAAGACAAGGGATTCAAAGAGGAGACAATCAGAGAGAAGACCAAGGTGGATTGAGTAGACAAGGTAGCCAACGTGGATATGGCACTGAATAGGCCCAACATCCATATTCTTTTTTCAAAAAGATCATTTAATCAACAATGATTTTTATCATTACATGTCATTGTTTGTATTTGTTTTTGGTAGTATTGACTCCATTGCGTTCAAGCCGAGGAGTCCTTGAGCTTGATGACTATTAAGAGAACCCATTTTTCAATTTTCATAATTTTTAGAGCTTTTTTTGAGCATCCAAATAGGCTTAGGAACCTAATTTTTATCCATATCAGACACTAGGGCTGAACTAGTTGAAAGCTAATAAAAAAGGAGCTAGAGATCTCATTTTTGAGGATGAAATTTTGATGAAACATTGTGCTAAGATCTCTTGAATGAAATATTCCATTGTTCTACTAATTGTTCTTGCCTTATGTGCGCATGTGTGTATATGTGTGTGCATGCTAGTGTGCTTCTCACTCACTCACTTCTGCATTGCACTTGCTCATGGTCCTCATACCATCCTCACATCTCCACATATTGAGATTTACAAGGTAGATCTCCTCATGTTGGTATTCCCATTGTGCTAGAATGACACCAAATTTGGCATATGTGTGATCTGTGATTTTGTGTATTCTTGAGCATTTTCTTTGTAGATATTGACATCAAGAGCAGTAGCAGCAGCATCATCATGAGGTATGATAGCACCCTGCACATGGATTGAGATGATGACCTCTATCTGCCATGACAGATAGAAAAGTTTGGTATTCGGAAATTGCATGTCAAGCACAATTGAAAACATCCTATAAGTATTACAAATCATTAAAAACAATGGAAAAATTTCCATTTTATATGTCTATTGCAATAGACATTGTCCATTGTGACATACACAAAGTCATGAAAAAGCTTGTCCATCAGGATAGACATCTCTCTATTGCGATAGACAAACCTCCGTGATAATGATCATGTATTGGGATAGACGCGTCCATCACTATAGATAACATCCAATGATAGATGATAGAAAATAGATGGTAGACACTGTCTATCATGATAGGACCACCTATCACGATAGATAGGATCCCACAATAGACCCATCTATCACAATAGACACTGGTCTATCATGATAGTCAAAGACCATGACATACAATAGATGACAAATGACCGATAGTGTATATCTTGATAGGCTCATCTATCACGATAGACATGTCTATTGTGACAGAGATGGTCCATCATGATAGACAAGCATCCACGATGGACATTCTCTATCACAAAATACAGTGTCTGTCATGATAGATAGGCAATTTGGCATTTTTTGTTGTTTACCAAAAAAATTCCCATTTCAAGCCTAATTTTTGGGACTTTTATAAGGTATTAGAGCTATTTGAAAGGCCAAATCAAGGTACTAGTGGAGTGCAATCTTGGAAACGAGCATCTTGGGCATCTGACCAATATCAAGCATGCTTGACTCAAGGTTGAAACATCTCTCAAACCCATCATTCTATTTTTTAGCTTAGGCTAAGTGTGGTTAGTGACATTGATTGATTAGGGTTACGATGGGCACAAATCAAATTCAAGAAACCCTAATTTCTCAAGTTCAAGGGTAGTTAAAGAATATTTGTGGAAAATCCTAATTGAAAGGAACATAATTTGATCAATTACATAGCAAATCATGCTACAAACTCAAGTATTTTGTATGAAACAACTATTGAAATAAGATTTTATAAAAAAAACAAAATTAAAAAGAAAAAGTGATTACTACAAAAAAAATTGCAACGTGGTGTACTTGGATATTGGGCAAGTAGTTGGGTCATATAAACCTTAGGTCAAGTAGAAAACTAGGAAGAGTAGATAGACAAAGCATGAGAGCTTCTGAAGTTAGTGTCAATCATACAGCTCAATCATGAGCTCAACAATTGAGTGACTATCCAAATGATCAGTAAATGAGATCCAAGAAAGGGCCACAAACTGCGACTTTTATAAGCTCCTTTTATAAGGATTTTACCTCCAAGTTTGAGTTTGAATTCAAACTTGGCTCTACCTAAAAGTGTTTCCTCCAAATTAGGAGTGATTATACCAAATGGAATTTGTAATTCTTATCTCTCCTAACTCCACGAATTGTATGGAATTACAAGATTCTCTCATGAATTTATCCTTTTACAAGTGGTAAATGATCTAGCATTACAAGCCATGGTTCACATGCTTCATCAAGTGGTCGCACATTTTTCCTTCCAAGCTTAGCCTCAAGTGTGAAGGCTTGGATATTGCACCAACATAGATGTGTATTGATATTGAGGATACCTTGAGTGATGAGCTAGAACTCTCTAAACTCTATAAGGATTAAGATTGTTGTAACAGTTTCACATCCAGATCCTCAACCTCAATAGATGAGTTAGTAGAACAAGTGGCTTGAAAGTTAGGAGTCCCTAGTAGAAAAACCCCTAGAGTGGTCTCAATGAAGCCTTGCTACACTAGTGGAGAAGACCACATGGCCAATGTATGCCCTTTGATGGTTCACAATTCAAAAAATCTAAATGCCCAATATTGCATTATTGAAAGAGAACACACAAACCATACTACAAAGGATTTCCGTTACAATAAACAAGTAGTGAGGAAAAACTACAAGCAACCCCATCAACAACTTGGTAGATATCAAAACCAATACAAACTAAAATCATACTATAGACCACAACTAGGCTCAACAAAGGCCTCAACCTATATTAGATAAGCAACCACCACCACATAAAAAAAGGGTTTTGCATGTGGAAACACATTTGGAATCAATAGAGAAGAAACTAGATTAGATTTGAGGCCATTGACATAGCTAGAAGAGTTGGCTATGAAGATTGGTGCCATTTAAGACATAGAATCAATACTTGGAAGAATTCAAAGACTTGCCTCCTTATTGGGAAATATCCCCCATAGATTGAAGGGCTAAGATGGAGCACTGGTAAGAAATTGGATAAGGTGATGGATGTCAAGGCACACCTAGATTTGCATGTCTCCCTTAACAGAACATGGTGCCTGAATGGGCCTTGTATGAGATGGAAATTATCATGGACCTCCATAGGTGAATCCAAACCAATGTCAAAGCTAATTAAATTTGCAAGGTCCTTGAGTGGTGTAAGTACTACCTTTATGGTAAAGAATACATTGGGCATCTTTTTTTTTGTGCCCTAAGACATCAAGTCAACTGGAAGCGAACATTACTTGGTGACATGATTTGCATCTCCTCTACCTTGTGGAATGCTATCAGGGGGGGGGGGGGGAGCACTGTGGAAGATATGGAAAGAAAGACGTGCAGCCAACTTTTCTAATCATCACAAATAATGGTCGATTGATAAATCCATTGACCAATTAGGCAAAAGAATATGTTATTATAAGAAATCCCCTCCCTTTAGAAACCATATAATTTTTGTCTTGGATAATAGGAAGATCAAAAGTAAGATGAGGGCAACAAGAATATCATTAGCCATCTTTGTAACTTGTGTTAAAACATTTGTTTCCTATCGTCCCTTGATCGTTACCACCACTATGCCTTCTCGTTGTCCTACCCCTACTTTGAGGGATAAGGGGGATCCAGATGGTATTATGCCCCTCAATTGTACCATTTTCACTCTTTTTTAATTAATTCAAGCAAGGGAGAATACACATAATTGAGCTTCCTTTTTATTAAAAAAAAAGATAAGACATAGGGAGCTTAAACACTCCCCTTCACTAGTCTTAGAGGAGCTTTGCACATGGATGCACAAGTTGTTTCCAAACTACATGGTGTTATCAAAACCTAAAACTTGTGAAACACCTTGATAACTCCAAGGTGGTGACCAAGGCTAAGATCTTGACATATCTTCTCATCCAATTCACCGAAGTCATTGTTGGTACCATTGGTTGTATGCAAGGGATGACCTCAATAGTCAAGGAAGATGGAGGTTTCGAGTACTTCTTGGGAGGTCACCCATCCCAATACCATTTTCCATGGAGTTCACTTGACTAGAGCTTGCCACTAAACTACACCCATTTGGTGATTGAGGAGGGGAAAGACTAAACTTGGCATTAACTTGAGAATGATTTGACTCTTCAAGACTTTCTTCTTGGCTTGTTGAGCTTGCTTGAAGTAGTTCCTTGGGTGATTCTTATAGCCATTTCAACGTTCTTTCGTGCATAGTTATTTTGGCACAAATTCAAGAACTTCAAGAATGATGTTCTTTGTGCTTCTTTGAAAATGAACGTTCATATTTTATGTTTGTTTTAGCAATATTTGTGTCTTTATAGGTTTCTTAAAGGTGTGAATTGTGATGGGAGCAATCATCACTTTTCTTCAGTTCATAGACACTTGTTAGTTTTTCTTTGTAAGAGTGCATTGAGGCTATTCTTCAATTTATTTTTTGCTCTTTTCCTTGTTCATACTCGATCATTGCTCATGTGCATTGATTGAGCACTCTCAATATGTACACCTTTGTGAAAACCACTCATGAATCGCGAGACCTGAGGATGTCAAGATCTATTTGGTGATATAGGTGGAAGACATACCCTATTCTCACCATAGGATATGTATTCTAATGGATTCATAAGTGCTTGATAATCTTAGTTTGCTTCTATTGGTCACTTGGTATATGTAGTGAAATAGTCTCTAATAATTTTATTGCTAGTGGTTTGATGCTCATAGTTTCCATTTGCAAAGGATAATTTTCCAAAAATTTTAGATATTTACGTTTTCAGCCATACATATGCTCCTTTTGTTCCCTTAGTTTCTTCTCAGTGCAAACATATAAGGAGGCAAGAAAGAAAATTGATATTTGTCTTATTTATCATCATTGTTAGTCTTCTTAATCTTTTGAGAAAACTCTACCAAGCTTCTCCCAAAAAGTTTACACAGTCATAGTTTCACAATGCCAATTGTACTTTTTCATTTCTAGTTTCATTAGTATTTAGCTGAGTCATTTCTCAACATGGGTTCAAAGGTTTTAAGAACATCAGGTGGATCACGATCTAGTGCAAGTGTCTCAAAAAATAGATGATACCTCTAAGAAAAAGGCTGCTTTCAAATTTTTAGGTTTGATGGCACAACCTTCTCTTTATGGAAGAATCAAATTCATGATATCTTGATTGAGAAAAGATAGTGGACATGTATACAATTCATCAACACCTTGCAAATATTACTTTTTTCATTTTTTTGGACTATGAGATAGTAGAGGAGGGGTGGAAGAAGCTTTACACCACCTATGAGAACAAGAATGCTCCCAAGAAAGTCTATTTAATGAGGAAACCCTCTAACTTGCACATGAAAGATAGTTTTTTTGTTCATTTGAAATGATTTTGATGCACTCTTTTCTTAGTAACAAGATCAAAAGATGGAAACGGATAATGAGATCAAAGTAGTTCTCTTCCTATGCACACTACCACCCTCATGGGGTACATTGTACATAGCCATTAGTAATAGTGCACGTGGAGACAAGCTTTTCTATAATGAAATTTGTGGTCTGCTTTTTAATCAAGAGATTCATAAGAAGTCTATGTCTACCATGCATAGTGTACATGATAGTGAGTGTGATTCTAACTCGGGAAATAATCAATCACATGGAAAGAGCAAGAACAAATACAAGAAAGGTCAAGGCGGCAAGGGTAGAAGCAAATCACCAAAAGAGGGACATTATTGGAGATGTGATTGTGTGATTTTTTGATGGTTCATATTTTACCATGCATAATGTAAGACATGTGCCTCTACTTTCATGCAACTTGATGTCAATTGATCAGCTTGATGCTTGCCTACAAAGTGACTTTCTATGTCAACTGCTGTTGGATTTCAAAGGTCAACATGGTTATTGATAAAAGAATAAAGTTGGATCACTTCACTCATTGTTTTTATCTTAGAAAGACCAATTTTTAGCTACCATTCAATAACCTATGGCTTATATATGGCATGCCCATTTTATATATCTCATAGTGGAATGAAAAAACTTTTCTCTTTTCGGATACTTGTATTATTTTTCTCTCATTTTATGAGCATTGACAATATGGAAAGTAAAATAGGAATGTGCATAGAACGCACATTAAAATTTTTAGCTCAATCATTAGAGCTTGTACATATCAATGTGTGTGGTTATTAGGTGGTGCTCTTTACTTTGCCACTTTCATAAATGATGCTACTAGAAAAGCCTAAGGTCATCATATCAAGGCTATGAATGAAGTATTTCCTACTTTCAATATATGGATTTCTTCAACAAAAACTAAGAAGGGAACTAAGCTTAAGACTTTATGATGAGAAAATACAGGTGAGTATATCGTGCATGAATTCAATAATTTTTGTCAATGGAGAGGAATTTAGAGAGAGCTTATAGATATTCGTAACCCAATATAGAATGATGTAACTAAAAGGATGAATAAAAATAACTATTCAAGATAGAGTAGTTCCTAGACTACATCATGCAACCATTTCATAGGGTTTCTAGGTGATGAATGAAATTCATTTGATTAACCTTTCATCGATTATTTCCAAAGTCTTGAAAGTGGCACAATAGTTATGGATAGGGTAGCCGCCACACTATGAACTCCTTCGAGTATTTGGTTGTGAAGATATGAATGCCATACTATGGAACAAGCACATTTCTTTTGTTGGCTTATAGTGTTCTACATTTGCACATAATTCAAGAAGGTATGTTGAAAAGTATGATATATGTTAGAGAACCAAATACCCTTTTCATAGAGGTCGAATGCCACTCAGACCTATGATGAGTGATAGCACTGTTTCTAAGTGGGGAATTGAGCCCCCCCATAAAAAAAGCTCACATAAGGAGTACATCATAGTGGTAACATACTATTTGAAAAATTGGGTCGACATAGCTGAAAAATGTTGTGATGCTCTAAGCACAATTAAGTTTCTATTTGAACAAATCTTCACTACTTATCACTTACACATCGAGATAGTCAGTGATTGATGTACAAAATTTATGATATTATTGAATGCCTACTAGAAGGCTTCTAATAGTGCAGAAGAGGTGAGCCCCCTATCATCTGCAAGAATATGGCAAAGCCAAGAGTACAAACAAAATTCTATGTATGGCACTCCCAAAAATAGTGAAGAACAAGCGCTCTAATTTGGACAAACAATTGCATCACGTAGTTTGGGCCTACATAGTTGCACACAAAATAGTGTTATGGATAATCCCACTCAATTTCAGGTATGGATAGAATGGTATATTAACCATAGAATGGATAGAATGGTATATTAACCATAGAATTTCTCATTCCTACATTAAGACTAGCAGACACATATGAATGGAAAGGTCATGAGCTATCCAACCATGCGGAGTTGAAAAAGAAATTACAAGAAACATGATTGAGAGCCGTAATGGGCATTTACACTACTAAAATAAGGTAGAAAGTGTAGTCTGATGTGCACATTAAAGATAAAGTTTTGCAAGAAGGAGACTATCGTATGGTATACACACTAAAAAAACATGAAAAAAGCCTTCAAAAGAGAGGCCATGGAGTATTGGTGATAAACAAAATCTCCATAGGAGGTAGGGTCCAATTAGCAACCTTGGAGGTGATATATTGCCCAACTACATTAGTGGATGCCATGTCAAGAGGTAACTTGAAACCTTGATGGATGAAATGTCGACAACAATCCAAGTTGCTAGAGATAGAAAGGCCCAAGATCATAGGATTAGAGAAGAAGATTAAGAAGAAGCTAGGGAAATAATCCTTCTACATAAGCAATTGAAACAAGGGCTTTCGTACGCTCTTCTTTCCAACCTCATTGAAGTAATTACACTAAGAGTTACACATGAAAAACCATTGGAAGTGCACTATGGTTTCATGCAATGCTAGGACTAGAGTTCAAGGAGAGAATGATGACTCACATAGATTCAAGAATATCTAAGAGTGTGGTTTTCATGGAATTATCGTGGGCTATTCAAGAAGCCGTTTATTACTCAAATATCAATATGATCAACATAAAAGGAAGAGAACTAGTCTCCATAGGAGAAACTATGATTTTGATAGATATTGAAGGGTTAGTTTCCATGGCTTTGCATCTAAAATTGAATATTGATCATATCCCATGATTCAGATTCCTCTAAGCTTCTAGTGGACACACCTTGTCAGGATCTTTCCATCAAGAGTGAAGGTGAGGAATAATCTCAATCATCAAGAGAGGAGAGGTCCATAGAAGATCAAGAACCTTCAAGAGAGATCTTGGACATTACACCCAAGGAAGATCAAGATAAAGCTACTATTGTTGCTAGACCACATGTGAGAAATCCAACAATAAAACCTCGTCCCATATCATCATTCTCCACCTATCAAGACTTGAAAAGTTTGGGTTCCCAAGGCTCCATTTCGAGCTCACAAAGTGGAATAAAAAATGTGAGTACCTAAACAACAAGGTGCGGTAAAGACAAGGAGAACCAACGAGCCGAAGCCATCAAGAGGCAAGAACCCAACCCAAGAAAACATTGCACGTTTGGGTGCCTAATAAATTTTTGGAAACTCAACAAGTAAGGTCGCATATATGGGTGCGAAGAAAAAGTTTACATAGATCAAACCCTATGATCCCTCTAGCAAAGAAAAGCTAAAAGAGATGGCAAAGAAAACCAAGGTTAAGAGCGAAGCAAAGAGGTCAAATGCAGATCGCCTCACTTCTCCTATAGTAGCAAGCAACTCAAAATAGTCAACAATGAAGTGGGTTTGGAAGCCAATGACACTAGTGGACTTCATAGAACCAAAGAGCCAACCATGATGGATACACAAGAAAAAGCATCAGGAAGAGACAAAGAAGAGGACATCAACCCATAAGAAGTAGAAAGTTTTCAAAAAATGGATACCTATAAAAAATATTGATAATTTTTCACATGATCATCAAGTGATTGAGTCATTTGAGGATCCAATAGAAACCTCCAAACAGAGCTTACTTCGACTTCTTCAAGTAACATAGCCCCTTAGGAAGCCTCAACATGTAGAAACCATGTGCTAATCACACAACCGTGTCTTTTGCACCATTAAGGTCATGGACTTCTAAAGTATGCACAAATTATATGGCCTCACTACACAATCATCCATAGAAATAGGTTTAAATCTCATGGACTTGAGGTACCATTAGAATATGTGTTATATTTCATGTATACTAACTTGCTTTCTTGTTGTTGATAAGAAAATTGCCCGATGCTAATGCAAGTATCTGTGTGCTAGAAGTTCCTTATCTTTGAAAAGCTTCAAACTCAAATTGAGATAAATAGATTCATCCACACAAAAGAAAGAACAAATGTCAATCACAAGGATGGATGTCCAACCACCAAGCTCGAATTGAAGATTCGCATGGAACAGATTTGCACCATGGCGAACATCACACAATTAAAGACAGATTTAGAAATTATAAATTAATCATAAAACTTAGGTGAATGATTCATATATTTAGAAGAGGAAACCTTGTCATGAGTATGTCCTACGTACGTAGATCAAGACCTATCTTTTACATCATCATTCTTCCAATGCATTCTAAATTATGCATGCATATGGCGACATTACAAATCCATGCACAAGGCACTTATTTTATTAAACCCATGCATTGTACACTTGGACTACAAAACTTTGGCATGCTATTTTTGGATTCCATATTCAAAAGAACTAGGAAGACCCATGTTTGAACATCAACCCCTAGGAGGAAATCACACACATAAGGTTTTCAAGATTAAAAAAGCTAGAATTTCTAGAGCAAGTTGCACCTCTTGAATGCTCATAAATACACCATGATGTTGAAGGCCAAAAAATAAACACATACAAAGTTTATTAGCAATGAATACATCAATGTGCTAAACTTGGAACAATGATGTCAAAAGATTGCTTTGATACAATGAAGGACAATACAACCCCACCCTATCACACTTTGAAGATAAATCAACTTTTTTAACACATGATAGGAGGGGGAATCACACAAGTCAAAGCCATGGAAAAGGAATGTTTCAATAATATAACTCAACTGACATGACAATGCCAAAAGATTGGATTGAATAATCCACAAGATAACTTGCCCAAGAAGTCCTGTCAAGGACAACAAGAACTAGGAGGGTGGAGTGTTACACAATATGGCATGTTGCTTGGATTAGATGCAAAACGAGGATTAAGAGTTGGTCAAAATGGATGTGAAGAATGCTTTCTTGCATGTAGATACTATATATGAGATCTATATGGAACAATTAGAGGGTTATGCATTTTTTGGGAAAGAAAATTTGTTGTGTGAGCTTTAGAAGAGCTTGTATGGGATTAAGAACTCACCTATACAGTGATAGTTTGATGCATTCATAAAGTCCCAAGGCTATTCTAGAAGCAATGAGGATCACTATCTCTTCATGAAGAGATGTTCAGATGGTAACTATATATCCTTGATACTTTATATTGATGATATGGTAATTGCCAAGAAGTCCTCCAAAGACTTGTCTCTCTTGATGACAAAGTGGACCTAGGATTCTGATATGAAAGATTTGGGAGATGCAAAACATAATCTTGGCATGCACATTAATTATGATAGGAGTAAGAGATGCATATACTTGTTGCACAACATACATAGGCTTCAATCATGGCATCAAACTTGCTCTTTCATAGAGATTGTAGATTCTTCATCCTTAACATGTAGCATGTGCTAGATATACTAATCAACAAAGAATTTTCACACATCAAAGAATAAATTGTTATAAATCAACATAAAATACAATTGATTGTTATATTTCCATGTGTTTGATTCTCTTTAGGCCTTTCCTTCGGTTTTTATTTTGGTAGAAATATGAAGTGTGCTCAATATAAAGCGATTTCATTTTAGAATTAGCAAAAATATGAGAGATTCGATGATATTTTTGCATAATTTGACGTATAGAAAACATTTTTTATATTACATGTATACTTATGTCAAAGCCATAGGTGTATTCATGGACAGAGACATTGAGAGAATATCTCCCATCCTTACCTCTTCTAAAGAAGGATCTCTCTATTCTCCTCTCCTACTAGAGAACGGTCTCTTGATTTCTAATTTTGAAGGTGCATCTAATATTTTTCTAGTTCCAAGGCACAATACAATTCATTTATTAATGTTTTTTACACTAAAATCTTCATGGAAACACAAAGCTAGCTATAGAAAGATAGAGGCATCTATATGTTAATATATTTTTGTAGTGATGTGTGTGAAACAACTTAGGATTGTAGGGGCACTTATTTCCCTCTTTAGGAGGTTTTTTCCCCCTGGTTTGTATATATGCCTATAACTCTAACGGGTCACTTATCTTTGAACATTCACTTGGTAATTCATTTCTTGTGCTCAAAGCTTCTTCTTCCTTGTGTTGTTCATTTGCTTGCAAAGACCTCAAACTCCAACAATTGCTATCAGCGTAGATCGTTGCTTCATCTAGGGTGTCGTCAACACCCCTCCGATCACAACCTCAAAATCAGACAAAAATTGGTGAGCATACTGAAGGCTTTTAGCAAATCAAAATAGCTTCACTTGTGGTGTAGAAATTTTGATATGAGCTCGATCTAGCCTCCAAATGCACTATCATAGCGCATGTGTAGGAAAGTTTTTCCTTTTGTGCCAAACACACACACACACACACATATATATATATATATATATATATATATATATATATATATATATATATATATATATATATATATATATATATATATATATATATATATATATATATATATATATATATATAGGTTTTGGTTTACCACTATAAGCACCTTGAAGTCTGTTACAAGTTTAGCAAAGCTTGTTAGGGTGGTTCTCTTCAACTTTTTAAGGTACAATTATTTTTTTGCATCATGGTAGTTATTCAATAGCCATAGCTGAAAGTAATGATGTATTCTATATGTTGGCTATTCGGGACAATTAGGATGGTACCAAGTACCCGTTATGGGCATATATGATGTGTCATGTATTGCTAGCAAAAGGATGATTGTGATACACGTACCACTTTATACCAGGCAAGATATGAGGCTCATGTTGCTTACCTCTCAAAATAGTTCGAGAGTGAGCATATGAATGAAGGAGATTATATGGAGAGTTTTTTGACAAAGATCAAAGATTTGAAGGAACAATTGATTTCTACTGATGAAACCTTACTAGATAGTTCATTTGTGGAGACTGTTCTTAATGGCCTTCCATATTCATATTAGATTTTTACTTCTACTCTCAATTGATGATGACATGAAATACAAATGCCTTAACATTTGAGGAGTTGGTCTCTGTTTTAATGAACATTATGTATGTTGTACATCAAGCTTTTTTAGCTAGTAAAGGGCAAGGCTTAATGGAGCTCATCTACTAGTAAGCAAAAATCTACTAATGCTACATAGTCAAAGAAGGAAGACAAAGATGAGAAGAAAACAAAAAAAGTAGAAACAATTTTGCAAATTCTATAAAGGAAATGATCATGTCATAAAGAGTTGTCCAAAACTGGCTAATAAAGAGGAAAAGAAGAAAGAGGCTGGAATGGTTGTTCTAGAGTCCTCTACCCCAAAAACAAAGTCTGCTAATTTTGTGCAGAATGAAGGATGGAGTTTACTACTATACACAATTATGATCCATCTTCATGAGCAGTGTATTTATATAGTAGACTCAAATGTTTGGTACTTTGATAATGGGGCAACCACACATATTACCTTGTAACATGGTTTCTTTAGTTCCCTTGAGATTGCCCCTATAGGGAATACTGTCACACATGCAGACAACTCCTCATATCGTAGAATGGGAGTTGTTAAGGTCATTTTGGCTATTATTGATGGTAATTCTTTCACATTTTCAGATGCATTGTATGTGGCAGGGATGAAAAAAATCTTTTAGTTTTAGCCTTAGCCAAGATCAACTTGGTTATCTAATTTTATTGATGACACGTGTATAGTTCATGATCTTTCAAATGGAAATGTCATTATTGCTTCTCACATTATATGTCATCCGATGTATAAGCTAATAGACTATGCAAAATCTCTGAATGATTTAGTGGTGCAGTTCAAGATTCTCAGGCTATCCTAGATGCAAAGCTTTGGCATGCACACTTTGGTCATCTGAATTATGTTAGTTTGCTATGCCTGCAGAAATCTAATATGGTGTCCTCTCTACCCAAATATGAGAGGCCTTGTAAACATGTACGTGAAGGCTTTATTTTGGGCAACATCATCATTCTTCCTTCCCTAAAGATGGTTTAGTTAAAGGTTCTCATAAATTGAAGCCATTTCCTAATGATTTCTATGGTCTTATGCAAACATATGCTTTTGGGAACTACCTTTACTTCGGGATGTTCATTGATAATTTTTCCATGCATGCATAGGTTTATCCAGTGAAAGAAAAGTTGGAAGTTTTTGTGTGCTTGAAACAATTTTTGGTTATGGATAAAAATCTATCAGCATGTAAATTGGGCACCCTCCATTCTGATCGAGGGGGGAATAAATGTCTTTTGATTTTAATGCATTTTTGGTTGAGAATGCGATAAAACATTAGTATATAGTGCCCTATATACCTCAAAAAAATGGAGTTGTAAAAATAAAGAACTGGTTCTCTCTTGGAGATTGCAGGGTCTATGGTCAAAAGTTAGGCTTTACCATAGAACTTGAGGATGTTATGTGTGCAGCATATGTACTTAACAAGTGTGCCACCAAAGCACTAAAATCTATCAATCCATATGACGCTTGGCATGGTTGCAAGCCATCTATTGCACATGTGTGTGGCTTTGATTAAATACGCATTAGTGCCTTAACAACAATGCAAGAAATTGGGTGATAAAGTAGTGAAATGTATTTTTGTTGGGCATAGTTTTGAAAGAAGGGGCTATCGTCTATATCATCCATAGATTAGATGCATTTTGTTTAGGCGTGATATTGTTTTTGTGGGAGATTTAATTTAGTCATTACTTTCATGTACTAAGGAGACATCAATTAGCTCCAAAAATGTGTATGATACTTTGCTGCCTCTTTTTATAGGTGGATAGTCGTGTTGGTCCAAATGATGCGATTTCTTAGCCTTTATAGGTTCCACATGTTGATTAAGACCATCCCATTTCTATTGCAAATTTACATGATGCACTTCTTGATGAGGGAGCTAATATAGAGGAGGCAAAAACTATGCCTAAATGGTTTGTGTAGAGTTTAAGAGATAGAAAATTAGATGCACCTCTATCATATCATACTCGTTCATGCTCTCATAGTGCCTCCTTTGCATCAGATTGCTATGCAATGGCTACCTCTAGTCTTTATGATGAGAATGAGCCTATTTCTTTTGATGAAGCACAAAATTTAGAAAATTGGATGGTTGATATGAAATGAGAATATGGTGCTCTTATGAAGAATGGTACTTGGTCGTTATGTGACTTGTCTCCAGGAAAAAAGGCCATTGGCACTGCTGGAGTTTGAGGTATGTGGAAGCACACGAACAACACAAGGAAGAAGAAGAAGCTTAGAGCACAATGCACAATACTGAATGTATTACCATGATAATGGACAAAGATCAATTACCCATTAGGGTTATAGGCATATATACAAGCCAAGGGAAAAAAACCTCCTAAAGAGGGAAAAAAGTGCCCCGATGGTCCTAGGGTGTTCACACACATCACTATGTAAATATATCAACAAATCCCCCACGAAGTGATGCGGTGAATGAGGAGCTAGTACTCATGTATAAGGAAGTACCAACCTATGTGGAATCAATCCACAAAAGGAAGTAAGCCCAAAGCTTTGCAGAAAGCTTCAAACTACTCCCTAGGTAGAGCCTTTGTGAAAAGGGCGAATGTTCTCGTGTGTGGGCACATATGCCAAAGTGATCTCTCCAATAGAGAACCTCCCCCTGACATAATGATAGTGCACCTCAATGTGCTTAGTGCGAGCGTGGAACATAGGGTTCCTCGCAAGTGCCAATCTGCTATGACTATCAGTGAAGATGGTGGTGGTAGAAGACTAGCCAACACCCAAATAAGGAATAAGGTATCAAAGCCACACACTCAACAAGCACTATGAAAGTTTCCCTATAATAGCCTCACAACTAGAAGTGGCCACAGTAGGCTACTCCTTGCTCAACCAAGATATACATGAACTACTCCCAAGCATGAAGCAAAAGCCACTAGTGAACACACGAGTGTCATAGCAACCAACCCAGTCAGAGTTAGAAAAAACATGTAAATCTAACGGTAGTGATCCCCCTTTGGATAAAAAAATCGAAGTAGATGGGTACCACTCAAGTATCAAAAGATGCGCTTGATGGCCTACCAATGTTTGACACCTGGGCAATGCATAAACTTGCTCATGTGTGAGACAAAAAATTGAATATCTAGCCAAGTATGCATAAATAAATCAACCATCCAACAACCTAATCATAGAGAACAACATCAAATGCATCTCCAACATCATGAAGACTCAATTGTAAACCTATCTCCATAAGAGTGGCAATAGGTTTAAAATCTTCAAAGCAAAAACGCTGCAATAATGTGTCAATATATTTTGTTTGACATGAAGTTATTCCACCATCAACTTTCATAACTTGAATGCCCAAACAATGATGCAAATACCCCAAATTTGACATCTCATATGAGGCATGCAAATCATCCTTAAAATTAGCAATATGCTTTTCACGAGGACCAGTGAGCAACATGTCATCAACGTAGACAACAATGATCAGAAGCATATCATTTACATGCTTAACATATAAGGTGCTCTAAGTTGGACTATTCTCAAAACCATGTGCAATCAGGTAGGCATGTATTTTTTAATACCAAGCACATGGTGCTTGCTTCAAACCATATAATGCCTTTTTCGACCTGCACACTTGGTTTTCATGCCCATTGTGCAGAAAGCCATTGGACTGAAAAACATACACTTCTTCATGCAAGTCACCATTTAGAAATGCAATTTTAATGTCCAATTGATATATACTTAAACCATGATGAGCTGCAAGTGCACAAATACTATGAATAGCAGTCATTCGACATGTAGGAGCAAAGGTCTCATCAACAGCAATGCCTCTTTCTTGAGCATAATCCTTTACAACCAGCCTAACCTTATACATGTCAACTGTTCCATCATGCTTATGCTTCAACTTGTATACCCACTTACTGCCAATGATCTTCTTGCAAGGAGGCAAGTCAAATAAAGACCAAGTACTATTTTTCATGGTAGCATCATATTCTAATTGCATAGCAGCCATCCAATTTTTTGAATTTTATGCTTCATCAAACGAAACTAGCTCATTCTCATCACAAAGACTTGAGGAACTCATAGCATAGCAATTTGATGCAAAAGAACCACTAGCGAGCCTAAACAATTACAATATGATAGAGGTGCATCTAATTTGCTATCACACAAAGTTTACACTAGCCATTTTTGGCATAGTCTTTGCCTCCTCAATATCAGCTCTCTCATCAACAAGTGCATCATGTAAATTTGCATCAGAATATCTGCATCATCACATGGAACCTATAAAGGTTGAGAAAAGTTGCCTCATTAGGACCAGCACTAGACTGTCCACCTGTAAAAAGAGGAAGCAGAGTGTCATACATGTCTTTGGAGCTAAGTAATGTCTCCTTAGTACATGAAAGGAATGGATGAATATCATCTTCCACAAAAACAACATCAGGGCTAACCAAAATGCATTTAGTCTTTGGATGATATAGATGATAGCCTTTGGTTTCAAAACTGTACCCAACAAAAATACATTTCACTACTTTATCATCCAATTTCCTACGTTTTTGTTCAGGCACCAATGCATATGCCAAATAACCAAAAACACGCAGGTCAACAACAAATGGCTTACAACCATGCCAAGTCTCATATGGAGTGATAGGCTACAATGCTTTAGTGGGACACCTGTTAAGTACATATGTTGCACACATAACAACCTCAAGCCAGAAACTATGTGGTAGAGCCTGACTCTTGACCATACACTTCCCCATCTCCATGAGTGACCTATTCTTCCATTCAACAACTCCATTCTTTTGAGGTGTAAAAGAAATTTTACACTAATGTTTTATCCCACATTCAACTAGAAATGCATTAAAATCAAAAGACATATATTCCCCCCCTTGATCAGAATGGAGGGTGCCCATTTTACATGCTGACAGATTTTTAGCCAAAACCAGAAACTATTTGAAGCACATAATACTTCCGACTTTGCTTTCAATGGATATACCCATGCATGCTTGGAAAAATCATGGATGAAAGTCACAAAGTAAAGATAGTTCCCAAAAGAAGGTGCCTACATAGGACCACACACATCACTGTGAACAAGTTGCAATTTTTTAGTAGCTTGAATTGAACCATCTTTTGGGAAGGAGGAACAATGCATTTTTCCCAAAATACAGCCTTCATATACATGTTTACCAGGTGCCTCAAGTTTGGGCAAATACGACACCATTTCAGATTTCTGTAGGCATAGCAAACTAGCAAAATTCAAATGACCAAAGCATGCATGCCAGAGTTTTGGATCTGACATAGCTTGAGAATCTTGGTTTGTACATGGTGAATCATTCACAAATTTTGCATAATCTATGAGCTTATACATCCCATGACATAAAATGCCAGAAACAATAATGATGTTGCCATTTGACAGATCATGAATTGTACATCTCTCATCAACAAATTTCTGTTGGAGAAACAATCACTAATTGGACATATATTTGAAGGTCAAAGCTTTAGAAGAAAACCACATGCCTATGTGAAGGGACAAATTCACAAGTGTATTATATTTGGAAAGTTAGTTCACTTTCGTTCTAGAAGTTTTTTAAAATCACGAGAATAAGAAAATCTATATAAGTTAGTTTGTATCAACTAACGCGAAAGGGAAGACAATGAGAAAGTGAGTTAGAACTCATTTTTGTATGACTGAGAATAGTCGGGCTTCTCCGTGTGAGAAAGCACCTGTGTATTTCTGAGTTTTCATAGCTATGACAAGAACTAGTTAAAGTTCTGTGTATAAGTCTTCTTCCTCCATCTCTAGTGTTTGTCTTCTGTGTAATGATTTGAAAGGTTCAAGTTTTCCAAGCAAGTCGATGCCTGGCATCGAATGTATGTTGAAAGGTTGAGTTTTATGCGAGAAGTTGATGCCTAGCATCAAATCCTAGCTGATAAGTCCTTATCTTCATATCTGACTTTTATCTACTGATGAAGCTTCTTAAAATCATGAGGTTTGTGGAGCAACTCGATGCCTGGCATCAAGTTTCAGCAGAAAGTCGATGCCCGGCATCAACTTCCCACATAAAAGTGGTCTTGTTCATGTGTGTGTAAAAGAGGCTAATTTTGGTGCTGAAAAAGTGGCTAAAAAAGCTCAAAGTCGATGCCTGGCATCGACTTTTGGTTGCAAGTCGATGCTATGCATCGAATTTTTATTTTTAGACAGCGAAATTTACTAAAACAAGTAAAATTTCCAGTTTTGGAAGGTCATACAGGGTCATCTTGTGAGGGCCATAACTTGAGATCTAAAGATCCGTTTCATGCATATGATAGCTTGTTGGAAAGCTCTACTTCTCTAGTTTTAGCATACAAAAGATCTTGGAGAAATAATATTTGAGTTAAGAGAAATTAGCAAAATATTGAAGGTATGTCATTTTAGTGACTAGAAAAATCTGAAGAAGCAAAGTTCTTGGTTTCGGCTATCATTTCTCAAAGTTTGGAGTGGAAATGAGTTAATGGCGACCATAGAGGTGTTCTAGTGTCACATTAATTCATTTCTTGTGGTGTTTTACACATCAACAAGTGGCATCACAGCAGAAAGGTCCTAAAGAGCAGAAGGCGGCAAAGGTACGAGAGGTTTTGTAAAGATTTCCATTAAAGTCGGAAAGGTCAAGCATTTGAAGGCACAAGGCATCAAAAGATTACTTCAAAAGTATCTTCATACACAAAGAACTCCAAAAGGTATTATCCTTTATCCTTTAAGCTCACAGGTTGCAGTAGAAGGGAAGGAGTATGGCAGATCATATCTCCATTGACAAACTGGACAGAGATAATTACCCCGCATGGGTAATGAGAATGGAAGCCTTACTTATGAGTAAGGATCTCATGATATATGTAACAGGTGAAGAAGAGAAACTAGTATTTGAAGATGAAAGCCGACCAAAGAAAGAGGAACTTGATGCTTTAAAGCATTGGCAGAAGAAGAATGCAAGTGCAAAAGCTTACATCTACAATACAATCTCATATCATTTGCTACCACACATCAGAGGATTGGAATCATCTGAAGATATATGGAATGCATTGGAAAATTTCCAAAGTACTACCAAAGCAAGGAAAGCAAGTCTATGGTCAGAGTTTACAACATTCAAGAAGAAGCCAAGTCAAAGTATTAGTGACTATGTCACTAAGATGAAGGATCTTGCAGATAGTCTTGAATCCATAGATGAAGATATTGAGGATCACAAGTTGATTGCTCAATTACTTACAGGTTTGAGAGGGGATGAAAGGTGGAAACCTTTTGTCTTATCAACAGAACTTTCATTAAACCATTATGTTCCTGATTTGAACCAGTTGCTTGGTTTGATGCTCACATATGAGCAAGACTTGAAGGGAGATGGAGATAAAGGACAAAGTTCTGCAATGTACATGAAGAATAAGAAGAAAGGAGATAAAGGTAAAGCAAAGGATGAAGAGGAGTCGAGTTCTCAAGTTTATTATGCAAGAGGTAAAGGCACAGGCAGAGGAAGAGCAAGAGGTTTTGGAAGAGGTAGAGGTAATCAGAATAACAACAAGAAGGCTTGCTGGATATGTGGATTGAGTAATCATTTGTCTCATGATTGTTGGCACAACCAACAAGGATCAAACCAGAATCAAAACAACAATAGCAGAGGTCGAGGTGGAAGATATCAAAATAATTTTCAAAGAGGTAGACAAAATCAAAGAGGAGGCTATGGTAGAGGTGGAGGAAGAAGTTGGGGACAGAATCAATCCTACAACACCACCTACTACAACTATACAAATGACACACAGAATGAAAGTCATACATCATTGATGATGAACTCGATCAGCACATCAGATAAATAAGATCTAAAGGTATTTTACATCAACTAATCATTTGTCAGGAAACATAGAATTGATGTCAGAATTGGAAAAAGGTATTTCTAGTCATACAGTTCAAACAGGTGATAATACAAGACATAGTGTACATTCAATTGGAAAAGTGAAATGCAAGAGTGGAGCAGATTTGCTAACCAATGTTTTGTATGTTCCCACAATACCTAAAAACTTGATTAGTGTGGGACAAATAGTTGAAAAAGGTTTTCAAGTCAGGTTTACAAATGAAGGAGTATTTGTTGAAGATCCAGAGAATGGATATAATCAGATTGTTTGTGGTAAGAAAGAAGGTAGACTCTTTACTTTAAGAGTTCAAGGAAACATTGGTCAAGCTTTGCTCACACATGGTGAAGGAGTGATTACAGAACTTGATCTCTGGCATAAGAGATTAGGTCACTTCAATGAAAGAGGAATTAAAGCTATGGTTGTTAATCAGTCTGTACTAGGATTACCAAATGTGCAGAGTCAACATATGGTTTATAAATGTGAAGCATGTCAAATGGGAAAAGCACATAGATTACCATTTCAGAAGAAAGGATTCAAACATGATGGATTACTAGAGCTCATTCATACAGATGTATGGGGACCAACAAAAGAAGGATCTATCAGTGGCTCAAGGTACTATGTTCTTTTCATTGATGATGCTACAAGATGGATAACATTATATGTTTTGAAGGAAAGATCAGAAGTGTTCAGAGCCTTCAAGCATTTTCATGCATATGCAGAGAGAGTCACAGGTCAAAAGCTTAAAAGACTAAGGTCTGATGGAGGGGGAGAGTACTTCTCCCATGAGTTCAATGATTATCTTTGGAATGCAGGTGTTAAGAGAGAAATAACCTGCAGGTATACACCACAACAAAATGGTGTAGCAGAAAGAAGGAACAGGACTTTGGTTGAGTTTGCTAGAGCTATGCTAAAGGAGAAGAATTGTCCAAATTATCTTTGGGCTGAGGCTGTAAATACAGCTACATATCTTGTGAATAGATTACCATGTGTAGCTCTAAATGGAATGACTCCATATGAAGCTTGGTGGGGTAAGAAACCAACACTAGATCATTGCAGAGTGTTTGGATCAATTGCATATGCTTATGTGCCATCACAACTTAGACATAAACTTGAACCAAAGGCAGAAAAATATGTGTTCATTGGTTATGATGAAAAGCAGATGGGTTACAGATTGTGGAATCCTCTAACCAAAAAATTTCTTGTTTCTAGAGATGTTACATTTGATGAACAGAAAAGTTGGTATGCAGATCAAAGTCATACAGCTGAAGAATTTGAAGAAGAGGTAAGAAGTTGTGAGAAAGGAAAATCAATTGTGTAGGTAAATGAAGATGAAAGGTATATGCAAGCAAGTACATCGAGAAGTGGATTAACAAGAAGTAATGAAGAAGCTCCTATATTTGATGAAGAGGTGTATCCAGGCACTTATGAAGAATGTGAACCAAGAAGGTCAAGCAGGACTAGAAGACAACCAGAAAGGTATTCTTATGACACTTCTTACATAACTCAGAAGAACTATGCATATATGGTCAAAGATGATGAAGAACCTCAGAACTATGATGAAGCTAAAGGTAAGAAACAATGGGAAGAAGCAATGAAGGAAGAGTTTAATGCACTAGAGGAGAACAAGACATGGGAACTTGTTCCTAAACCAAATGGTAAGAAAGTAATTGGAAATAAATGGGTTTATAAAGTGAAGAAGCTTGTAGATGGAAGTATAGCCAGATACAAAGCTAGACTGGTGGTGAAAGGCTATGCCCAAACCTATGGCATAGATTATGATGAGACATTCAGTCCTGTAGCTAAGATGTCAACTATAAGGACAATAATTGCTATTGCAGCTTCAAAAGGATGGACCCTAAGTCAATTGGATATAAAGAATGCATTCTTGAATGGATACATATCAGATGAGGTATACATGGAACAACCTCAAGGGTTTATAGATTCCAGGTATCCAAATTTTGTTTGCAGGTTGAGAAGAGCATTGTATGGATTGAAGAAAGCTCCAAGAGCATGGAACTATAGACTAGTGAAGTATCTAAATGATCTTGGATATCAAAGTTCAAAAGCAGATCCAAGTCTACTCATCAAAAGAACAGAGGAAGGTACAATCTATATTTGTATTTATGTAGATGACATTATAATCACAGGAACTTCAGATGAAGGAATCAAGGAGGTAAAGAGATTACTTGAGAAAGAGTTTAAGATCAGTGACCTAGGAAAGTTGTCATACTTTCTTGGAATGGAAGTCACCTATATAGATCATGGCATATATGTATCACAAGAAAGGTTCTTCTGAATTTATTGAAGAAGTTTGATATGGAAAATTGCAGAGAAGCTTCAACTCCACTTGAAGTTAATCACAAGCTCAGTAAATATGATGGTGTAGAATACAAAGATATGAGGAAGTATCAATCTCTTGTAGGTAGTTTGATTTATGCTACACTAACAAGACCTGATCTTAGTTATGTAGTGGGAGTTTTGTCACAATTCATGCATTGTCCAAAGGACCCACATTGGATTGCAAGTCAAAGAGTTCTCAGATATATCAAAGGAACTATAAAGGAAGGATTATATTATCCTTTTACATTAGATTTGAAGTTGAGAGCCTATAATGACTCAGATTGGGTAGGTAACCAGGATGACAGAAGATCAACTCATGGCTACATGATATACATTGGTGATAAGCTTGTAAGTTGGTGTTCAAAGAAACAACATACAGTAGCATTATCATCAACTGCTGAGTACAAAGGACTTGTAGAAGCAGCTAAGGAGGTCATATGGATGCAGACATTGTTCAAAAGCTTGGGCATTGATCAAGGTACACCTACAATACATGGAGATAATATGAGTTCACTTTATCTTGCAGCAAATCCAGTATTTCATGCAAGAACAAAACATATAGAGATACATTATCATTTCCTAAGAGAAAAGGTAATGGAGAAAGAGATTGAAGTAGAGTACATTTCTACTAAAGATCAGATAGCAGACATAATGACAAAGAGCTTGGATGGTGTGAAGACCAGCAGATTCAAAAGCATGGTAGGAGTAAAAGAAAAGAAGAAGATATGAAGGAACAGAGAATGTCAATTAGTGATTGAGGGGGAGCTGTTGGAGAAACAATCACTAATTGAACATATATTTGAAGGTCAAAGCTTTAGAAGAAAACCACATGCCTATGTGAAGGGACAAATTCACAAGTGTATTATATTTGTAAAGTTAGTTCACTTTAGTTCTAGAAGTTTTTTAAAAATCACGAGAATAAGAAAATCTATATAAGTTAGTTTGTATCAACTGACGCGAAAGGGAAGACAATGAGAAAGTGAGTTAGAACTCATTTTTGTATGACTGAGAATAGTCGGGCTTCTCCGCGTGAGAAAGCACCTGTGTATTTCTGAGTTTTCATAGCTATGACAAGAACTAGTTAAAGTTCTGTGTATAATTCTTTTTCCTCCATCTCTAGTGTTTGTCTTCTGTGTAATGATTTGAAAGGTTCAAGTTTTCCAAGCAAGTTGATGCCTGGCATTGAATGTACGTTGAAAGGTTGAGTTTTATGCAAGAAGTCGATGCCTGGCATCGAATCCTAGCTGATAAGTCCTTATCTTCATATCTGACTTCTATCTACTAATGAAGCTTCTTAAAATCATGAGGTTTGTGGAGCAACTCGATACCTGGCATCGAGTTTCAGCATAAAGTCGATGCCCGGCATCGACTTCCCACATAAAAGTGGTCTTGTTCATGTGTGTGTAAAAGAGGCTAATTTTGGTGCTGAAAAAGTGGCTGAAAAAGCTCAAAGTCAATGCCCGGCATCGACTTTTGGTTGCAAGTTGATGCTAAGCATCGAATTTTTATTTTTAGACAACGAAATTTACTAAAACAGGTAAAATTTCGCGTTTTGGAAGGTCATACAGGGCCATCTTGTGAGGGCCATAACTTGAGTTTTAGAGATCCGTTTCATGCATATGATAGCTTGTTAGAAAGCTCTACTCTTCTAGTTTCAGACTATAAAAGATCTTGGGGAAATAATATTTGAGCTAAGAGAAATTAGCAAAATACTGAAGGTGTGTCATTTCAGTGACTAGAAAAATATGAAGAAGCAAAGTTCTTGGTTTCGGCTATCATTTCTCAAAGTTTGGAGTGGCAATGAGTTAATGGTGACCATAGAGGTGTTCCAGTGTCACATTAATTCATTTCTTGTGGTGTTTTACACATCAACAATTTCACCATCAAGACAATGCTGAAATTTATAATAGATTTTTTTTGACCCCTGGCATAAATAAAGCATCTGACAATGTAAAAGAACTACCATTAACTGTAGTCAAAATGATTTAACCAACTCCTATAATTGGATAATAGGAGTTGTTGGTGCATGTGATAGTATTCCCTATAGGGGCAAGCTCAAGTGAAGTGAAGAAACTATGTTGTGAGGTAATATGTTTGGTTGTCCCACTATCAAAGTACCAAACATCTGAGTCTACTATAGATCTAAACTCTTCATGAGAAGATGGTTCATAATTGCAAATAGTAGTAAATGCCCATTTTTCATTCTGCACAAGATTAGGAGACTCTATTTTTGGTGTAGAGGCCTTTGCAACAACCATTCCAACCTCTTTCTTCTTCGCCTCTTTTGTAGCCAGTTTTGGGCAACTGTTTATGAAATGAGCATTTACTTTACAGTATTTGCAAAAAAATTTCTACTTTTTTGTTTTCTTCTCATCTCTGTCATCCTTCTTTGATTATGCAAAATTAGTAGTTTTTTGCTTACTAGTAGAAGAACTCTATTTACCTTTGCCCTTCTGACTAGCCAAGAAAGCTTGATCTGTAACATGCATAATGGACCTTTTCTGCATAGACTGCTCTTCCTTCAACAAAATAGAGACTAAATCTCAAATATTAAGGCGTTTGGATTGCCTTTCATCATCAATTGAAGAGTAGAAGCAAAAATCCGATATGAATCTGGAAGACCATTCAGAATAGTATGCACAAGAGAACTATCAAGAAAGACTTCATCACGAGAAATCAAGTACTCTTTCAAGTCTTTGATTTTTGTCAAAAAACTATCCATAGAGTTGCCTTCATTCATGTGCTCACTCTCCAACTATTTTCGGAGGTAAGCAACACGAGCCTCATACCTTGCTAGGTATAAAGTGGTAAGTGTATCCCAAGCATCCTTTGCTATTCTGCAAGAGCAAATGTGAGGAATAATAGCACGTTTGACAGACAATGTTATCAATGCATGTGCTTGAGCATTTTTGCCATCTCAATGAATTTTCTCTCTAGTAGGTGCAATAGGAACCGCAACATGAACATGAACATGAAGAATATCACCGTCTTCAATGCCATCTACATCACATCTAGTAATTATATTTGTAGGTGTAATAGGACATTTTTCAATACCATACAAAATATTCCATAGTCCTTTTGAAACCAATACATGATGCATCATATAAGCCCATAATGGGTAATTGGTACCATCCAACTTATCCTCAACATTCAACATAATGAATGCATCATTGCTATCATCCATCACCATTGACTAAAATACCCTGATGCAAAAATATGACAGTATCTCAAAAATTTGAACAGAACTATCCTATCAAGGTCTGCTAAACTTGTAGTAGGCTTGGAGGTGCTTATACTGGGGAACCAAAACCTGTATATATCTTTCACACAAAAAGACAAAATTGCCTACATAGGCACTACGATAGTGCATTTGGAGGTCGAAGC
>CM035443.1:90335081-90372581 GCA_020310875.1 Ceratopteris richardii
CTGCTAGAGTGACACCAATTTTGGTGCCGTTGTCGGGGTGCGAGCTTTGAGGACAAGCATGTGATGATGAGATGTAAATTTTGATATTGGGATCATAGGTAATTTTCTATTTTCTTTACTTTTTGACATATTGATCATTATCCCTACCATCCCTAGTCTCTCTCTACCTCCTTATCCCTCATTGCAAAAATTGTCTCCTTCGTGGTCATCTCCCCATCTCCACCACATCCCCCTCATTTCCCTTGTGAGAAAGTGAGAGAGCAATCTTGTGTATTTTTCTTTTTGTGTGTTTTGGAGCCTCCCGCAAGTCCATTCGCTTTGAGAAGTGTTTGCTTGGCATAATTGAGACAAACTCAATGTTTTTTTATCTCTCCTAACTCACACAATAATAAGCAGGTACTATATGTGTTAAGAGAGACTAGGAGAGATGTTTCTTTCATCAAACAATAGCATTGGGCCCAAGTTCTCTTTTGTTTCTCCACAAAATAATGAACATAAAGGTAATATTTCATCCTATTTTGCTGTTGTGGCCACAATATCATAGTCTTGATTAGCACTGCATCCTAAGTGGGGACAATGAATTGGTTCTAGTACATCCTCTGCCATCACTATACAACATCCCTACTATTGAAGGAATGGATTTCTAGCCCATAATGTGACACCAAAAGCCATCATCTATAGCTACAATTGATGATAGTGAGGTGGGTAGGTGTCTATGGAGTCAAGGGTGTAGTAGCTATTCCGTGCCTCTGAGTCACAAAAACATGCCAATGTTAGCAGAATCAGCAAGAGACTAGGGTTCACTTGGTGAAGACCGTGAGCTCATGCACTATGAGTTAGTCAACTTCAGGTGGATGGAGACCCACCTCACTCAACATGTCTAGATTACTATGAAGCATGGTTGTAGAGCCAAAAAAGAACAAGGAAGGAATCATAGAGGGGTTATGCTTGGCTATCAATGACAATAAGACAAAGAAATGGGTGATTCACAAGAAGCAAAGTGAGAGACCATCAGATGTGCTCCTCAACCCATTAGAGAGAAATCTTCAGATGTGCCTACCTCTAACAAGAGAGAAATAGATCGTACAACATGCCTATGTGCGGTAAATTGGGATAAAATGGACCTTATGACTTAGAAGCTATCAAATATTGGCTATCATGATGGTTAAAAATACTCTATGATTGAATAGTGCTCACATGAGGTGGGATTTGTATTTTCTAGATCTTGTTTACTTTGTTTTTCATTTTGAGGAAATGCATCCAAAAGATGAAAGTTTGTCAGTGATAAAAGGGACTATACATTACTCTTTAAAAGAGTAATACCTTCCCTATGGCTTAAACACATGAAACTCAAAGCCTAAGCATACATTCAAAATCAACAACAAAGAGTACACAACAAGAATTGGAAAATGGATCCAAAGCACCACCTACCCCATGATGTAAAACCTCTATGTCCAGGGATCTCATATACAAACATATCCAAACAACACATCATCTACAAATGCAGTGCTTGTCAATTTGGTAAATCACACAGGCAACCATTCACAAAGAAGGGATACATTCATGGAGACCTATTGGAACTAGTCCATATAGATGTATGGGGACCAAGCAAGGAGCCTTCAATCTTTGGATTCAAGTATTATGTGTCATTCATTGATGATTGTAGCGAACACAAAATACTATACTTTATGAAGCATAAAGATGAAGTGTTTTCATGTTTCAAGAAATACCTAGAACTTGTAGAAAATCAAACAAGTAAGACTTTGAAGAGACTAAGGCTAGATGGAGGGGGATAATATTTCTCCCATGATTTTGATACCTATCTCCAAGAGAGAGGAATCAAACGAGAGATTACTATCATGTGTACCCTAGAGCAAAATGGAGTGGCAAAAAGGAGAAATACAACCATAGTGGAGGTTGCAAGATCAATGCTAAATGAGAAGAGATTACCCAATTACTTGTGGGCAGAGGCTTTTCACAACCACATATCTGATCAATAGATGCCCCATCAAAAGCATTGGATGGGATGACCATATGAAGCATGGAATGGAAGAAGACCTAGTCTTGATCATTTCAGGATCTTTGGGTGCATAGCATATGCACACATACCTTCCCAAATGAAGGGCAAGTTATATCTAAAGGTAGAGAAATGCATCTTTATTGGCTATGAACTTAAACAAAAAGGTTATAGACTATACAATCCAAGCAATAAAAGTTTCATTGTAAGTAGAGATGCTGTATTGGATGAAAGCAAATCTTTGTTTGAAGATGATTGCAAGAAAATCAAACTTTCCTATGATCTATACGAAGACTTTCAAACATTGTAAAAGAAGAATGAGTTTACACTTGAAGCATCAAGTGATTTTGATGATGATCAGAAGAATCCAAGAAGGCAAATCAATTCTTGGAACTCCAAAGGCAAAGCCAAAGTGAAAGAGACAAGAGATGTGGTAGAATCATCTCAACAAACTATAAAAATATCTACTATAGAAAAACCATCACTAAGCATTCAATATATATAGCCCAAGACTCAAACTCTAGAGAACCATCTACATATACGCTTTGTTTTCCAAAAACTCATGACAAACATGAATTTGCTCCTAGAACCATCTCCAATTCAGGAGATTTGTGACGGTGATGGAGTTACCAGGAAAGGTTATAGAGCAATTTCAAAAGTTTGGTTTGAATTTTTAAAATTTAACAAAGTTAAAAGCTTTGGATTTCCTAGACACCATCATGTAGGAAAGTTTCGACTTTGTTTGAACAAGAAGATCACATCAGTATTTGGTGAATATAAACATATTCACGGTAACATGCCTTACAAAGTAGGAAAACAAAAGTTACATTTCACATACAATGCACTTAACAATATATGGATAGATATAATAAGACTTCAGATATACATGGTACAATTCTATAATATAAAAGAACATGAATGCTCTGGTTTATTGAAATTTGTAACCACTTGATGAAGCTGAACTTAAAAAACATCAAAAGATGGAGAGAATAAGCATAGCACTGATGAACAGAGCTTTGGACTATAGCCTTGGGAAATTTGATACTCCATCTCTCAAAGTACAATAAAAAATGGAGTTATGGTGGGTTGGCTATGCTCAAGTTCCATTTGAGAGCCATAAAACACTTAAATGGTTATTCTCACAGACAAACATTGCAAATGTTGTTCAGAGGCATCATGCAAGAGAATTGTTGAATGTCAACGACTACAAAGACTTTAAAGTTGGGTGGCATTAGAGTGGATACCTAAAGGCACTCAAACGCATGTTTGGTATAAGTGGGGGAGCAAATTCTAAGTACCCTTGCTTGTACTACATGCAAAGTCCAGGCACAAGAGGATGGATTGCTAGAGCTGAGGCTGAGGAGGCTCCTTCCAGACAAAATGTTATTCTTCATAACTACTCATCTTCTGCCATGATTTGGGATCCCATACTTCCAATAGCATTGACAAATGTACACATATGTACACTACATGTAGAGTTAAGGATCACTGACAAGTTGTTCCATGTCCACTTGGATTATGCATATTCTATCAAGCCTACAACTCTTGCAGATGAGTGCATAAAAAATGTGAATCTCTACTTTCACAAATGGGATTTCATGGTGGTGATGTTCATCTAAGAAAATATCCAAATCTTTCACAAAATATAGGTAATGTACTATAGGATGTCTCAATGGGAGGTGCAAAAGCAAGGATATTCTTTAGCAACCATGATGACAAACAACTAAATGCCATGTGGAATTGTTGGAAAAATTTTTGTGAGTTCATGACCAATGTAAAAAGAAAACCAAAAATAGAAAAAAAGAGAATGGAGGTGTGGGTCAAACTAGATAATTTTTTAAAGATCATGAGGCAGTACGTAACATCAAATAGCTATATGATAGATTTCAGAAAGGTGACCATAGAGCTTATAGAAACCAACATAGAGGCATGGAGTGCCAAAGACATAACATACTTGTTGGTGCAAGAGAATCTTCAATTGATGATTTAGACAAAGATTTGTAGTCAAAGAATGAAGCAAAGATCAACATATGAGGCTTGAAGTTTAGTGCATGTTCAGAAGATAAAGACTTGTATATACATGTATACTAATCTTGTAATGAGTTCATAAAAACTTTGTATCTTTGACAACTTGGGATGTAAACATCTATATATATATATACTTGATATAGATTTAGTACAAAAAAAGAGGGATGATGAGTGAAAAAGTTTTAGAATTCATTAGAGACTTTAGAATGTGAGAAGAACATGAAGTATCATTCAGATGTAAGATTTTTTTGAATAGAAGAAAGTTGCACCTCGATCTTTTGCTCAGTGCTTTATCTTCTTGATGAATGCTTTTGTACAAGTCTAATTATATAGTTGAGTGACCTCTTTACAAGTTTTGAGAGTTTAATTGTAATGAGGCTCATAGAATTTTAAGTAGGAACATTTACATGTGTAAATGTGAAGAAGTAAAGATAGGAAGAGGTGCAATCCCGGTGGTCAATGTTTTGATCAGATCTCCCTCCACACTATAAGGTTTTGAGCAACTAAGAACTCATTCTTTAAGTTGGAAGGTAAGCTATCTGTGGCTAAAACCATTTGAATAAATGGCATCTACTGTGGGAGAACTATGCATTATAAGTTGCAGGTGTCAAAGTCCACTACACAAAAGAACAATTTCAGACATAGGTACATTGTTTGAAGTAAATCTCAAGATGTACAAAATCTTTTGGAGATATCTAACTTGGAGAAGGTGTGCAAACTTTAGCAGACACCTTGTATAAAGTTTCATAGAAAATGTTACACGTTTGATCAGTGAATGAGTGAATTAAGTGCATCAAACTTTTCTGAATAATTATAGCAAACTTTTCTGAATAATTAGTTTCTTCACAGTTAGTTCAAAGTTTGATAATTTGGCATTGGTCTTCCAAAATTGGTTGAGGTTTTGAGTTTTTCTTGATATAGAGTTCTCTAACATCAAGGATAACTTGTTCTTTTGGAGATTAACACTCTCCATCAATGGTATGAGAGCAAGATTCATCAGATTTGAAGAAAGGTGGACCCCGATTGTTGCAGATATACAAAAACTAATCTTTGAAAATTCAAAAGGTGAAAGTTTGAAGTGAAAGCTAGAGAAGGAGGCATGACGCTATTAAGAAGATCAAAAGGAACTATATTCCAAGTAAAGGTACATTCATTATTCACAAAGCTTGAAGAATTTATTGCATAGGTGAAGAAAGGATGGGAGATTCTCTTCAGATAGAGAAATTGGATAGAGAAAACAATCTTGCTTGGTCAATGAGGATGGAATCTCATCTCACGAGCAAAGATATGATAGGATACATCATAGGCGAAGAAGAGAAACCAAAATTTAGGGATCCTAGTGTTCCACCTAGGGAAGAGCTATCAAATTTGAAGACTGGATGAAGAAGGATGCTCAAGCAAGGAGCATTATTTACATGGGAGTCAATGATTACTTGCTACCTCATATTAGAGAACTTGAAAGTGCAAGTGACATATGGAATGCTTTGGAGGAGCATTTCCAAAACACTACAAAGTCAAGGAAGGCATCTTTACGGGCAAAGTTCACCACATTCAAGAAGAAGGCTTCTCAATCCATTTCTGATTATGTATCAAGGATGAAGGACATTGTAGATGCATTAGGAGCAATTGATGAAGATATTGAAGAGGACAAATTGTTAAGACAAATTCTCATAGGTTTGAGAGGAGATGAGAAGTGGAAGCCTTTCATTCTATCCACTGAGTTGTCACTAGATCATTTCACTCCTAATTTGAATCAATTGCTAGGACACATGCTAACCTTTGAGCAGGATGTCAAAGGTGATGTTGATAAAAGTACAGGTCAAGCAATGTATTCAAAGGGCAGGTGTTCAATTCATTTAAACATTATCATGTGTATGCAGAAAGAGTTATAGGTAAAAACTTAAAGAGATTGAGGTCAGATGGAGGGGGAGAGTATTTTTGAAATGAATTTAGTGATTATTTGTGGAATGCAGGTATAAAGAGAGAAGTTACTTGTGGGTAGTCTCCTCAACAAAATGGTGTAGCAGAAAGGAGAAATAGAACTCTTGTTGAGTTTGCAAGATCAATGATGAAAGAAAAGAATTGCCCTAATTATTTATGGGTTGAGGTTGTAAATACAGCCACATATTTGGTTCATAGGCTACCATGTAAAGCTTTGCAGGGTATGACACCATATGAAGCTTGGTGGGGTAAGAAACCTACCTTAGATCATTGCAAAGTGTTTGGATGTTTGGCTTATGCATATGTTCCATCTCAATTGAGGCATAAATTGGAACCTAAAGCTGAAAAGTATGTGTTCATTGGTTATGATGACAAGCAGATGGGTTAAAGGTTGTGGAGTCCATCCACAAAGAAATTCCTTGTGTCAAAGGATGTTACATTTGATGAGCAAGGTACTTGGTATGCAGGTACAATTAATATTAATGTAGGTGATGAAGAAACATTGAACCAAAAGAAAGGTAAATCAAAGGTTCAAATATTTGATGAAGAAGAGAACAATGAAGCACTAGTTGAAGTTGAAGAAATGCCAATGTTTGATCTAGAATGTGATGAACCAGAAACTTCAAAAAGTGGACAACTCAGAAGATCATCAAGGCACAAATGGAAACCTACAAGGTGTAGCTATGATACTTCATTTTGACCACTAAAGATTATGCTTATATGGTGAAAGCAAAGGAAGACCCTTTAAAATTGGTAAGGGTCTTCCTTTGCTTTCACTACATATGAAGAGGCAAAAGGTAAGGAAAATTGGGAGAAAGCTATGCAGGAAGATTATGATGCATTGACGGAAAATGAGACTTGGGATTTGGTTCCTAAACCAAATAGTCAGAAGATCATTAGATGCAAATGGGTCTACAAGACAAAGAGGTATGCAGATGGAAGTGCGTCTAGATATAAAGCTAGACTTCAGACATATGGTATAGATTATGATGAGACTTATAGTCATGTGGCAAAGATGACAACTATAAGGACTCTCATAGCTATTGTTGCATGCAAAGGTTGGAAGCTATGTCAATTAGATGTGAAGAATGCTTTTCTAAATGGTTACATTTCAGATGATGTTTTCATGGAGCAACGAGAAGGTTTCAAGGATATAAGGTATCCAAAGTATGTATGTAAGCTCAAGAGAGCTTTGTATGGTTTGAAGCAGGCCCCAAGGGCATTTAATTATAGACTTGTGAAGTTCTTGAAGGAGCTTGGTTTCCAAGTGTCTAAAGCAGATAGTAGCTTGCTTGTTAAAGCAAGTGATGATGGGTTCATTTACATTTGCATATATGTTGATAACATAATTCTTACAGGTACAGATGAGAAGGGCATACAAAGTCTTAAGAAGAAAATGAAGAAAGAATTCAAGATTAGTGATCTAGGAGACGTGTCATATTTCTTGGGCACGGAGATTTCATATACTCAACATGGAGTATATGTGACTCATAAAAGGTATTTGAAGAACTTGCTAATCAAGTTTAAAATGTAAGATTGCAGGGTAGCACCTACTCCAATGGAGGTGAATCATAAATTGAGCAGATATGGAGGAGAAGAGTTCAAGGACATAAAGCTATATCAAAGTCTCGTTGGTAGTCTAATCTATGCTACATTAAATAGGCTTGATTTTTCATATACAGTTGGAGTGTTGTCTCAGTTCATGCATTGTCCTAGGAAACAACATTGGATTGCAGGACAAAGAGTGCTAAGATACATTAAGGGTACACTCAAAGAAGGTTTGTATTATGGATTCACATTAGATACAAACATCAATATATATAGTGATACAGATTGGGTAGGTAATCCTGATGATAGGAGATCAACCTATGTGTATCTATGTTATGTGGGTGATAAGTTAATCTCTTGGTGTTCTAAGAAGCAACATACATTTGCTTTGTCATCCATAGAAGCACAATATAAAGGTATGGTTGAAGCTGCAAAGGAGGTTATATGGTTAAAGACTCTCATGAGGAGTTTTGACATCATTCAGAGTACACCCACTATTCTTGGAGATAATATGAGTTCATTGTATCTAGTTGTTAACCCTCTATTTCATGCCTTGACTAAACATATTGAGATTCAATATCATTTCTTGATAGAGAAGGTGATTGAAAAAGAAATTGAAGTTATACATACTTCAACAAAAGATCAGGTTGCAGATATGCTAACCAAAAGCTTGGATGGACCTAAATTACAAAGGTTCAAAGACATGGCAGGTATAAAGAAGATGGAGAAAATCACAATTGATGATTGAGGGGGAGGTGTTGGTGCAAGAAAATCTTCAATTGATGATTTAGACAAAGATTTGTAGTCAAAGAATGAAGCAAAGATCAACATATGAGGCTTGAAGTTTAGTGCATGGTTAGAAGATGGAGACTGGTATATACATGTATACTAATCTTGTAATTAGTTCATAAAAACTTTGTATCTTTGACCACTTGGGATGTAAACATATATATATATATATATATATATATATATATATATATATATATATATATATATATATATATATATATATATATATATATATATATATATATATATATATATATATATATATATACTTGATATAGATGTACTAAGAAAAAAGAGGGATGATGAGTGACAAAGTTTTAGAATTTATTAGAGACTTTAGAATTGTTGGAGATAGATGTCTGCGGAAGCACGCGAACAACAAAAGGAAGAAGAAGAAGCTTGGAGCACAAACACACAATATTGAATGTATTACTAGAGAATGTACAAAGATAAGTAGCCCATTAGGGCAATAGGCGTATATACAAGCCGGGGGAAAAAAACCTCCTAAAGAGGGAAAAAAGTGCCCCGGTGATCCTAGAGTGTTCACACACATCACTACCTAAATATATCAACAAAGCCCCCCTGGGAGTGATGCGGTGAACAAGTAGCTGGCACTCATGTATAAGGAAGTGCCAAGCTATGTGGAAGTCACTCCACAAAAGGAAGTAAGCCCAAAGCTTTGCAGAAAGCTTCAAACTTCTCCCTAGGCAGAGCCTTCGTGAAAAGGTCTGCAATGTTCTCCTGCGTGGGCACATATGCCAAGCTGATCTCCCCAGTAGAGAACCTCTCCGTGACATAGTGATAATGCACCTCAATGTGGTTAGTGCGAGCATGGAACACAGGGTTCCTCGCAACTGCCAATGCGCTCTGACTGTTAGTGAAGATAGTGGTGGCATAATTCTGACCAATACCCAAATCAGCCATAAGGCGCCTGAGCCACACACACTCAATAGTAGCTGTGAAAGCTACCCTATACTCAGCCTCATAACTGGAAGTGGCCATAGTAGGCTGCTTCTTGCTCAACCAAGATATACATGAGCTACCAAGCATGAAGCAAAAGCCACTAGTGGACACATGAGTGTCACAACAACCAACCCAATTAGAGTCAGAAAAAGCATGCAAATCTGGCGGTAGTGATCCCCCCTTGGGATAAAACAACCCAAGTAGCCGAGGACCACTTAGTAGCGAAAGATGCGCTTAATCGCCTGCCAATGCTTGACTCTTGGGCAATGCAAAAATCTGCTCATCTGTGAGACAACAAACTGAATATCTGGCCGAGTAATGCATAAGTAAATCAAGCATCCAATAGTCTACTGATAGAGAACAACATCAAATGCATCTCCAGCATCATGAAGACTCAATCATAAACCTGTCTCCATAGGAGTGGAAATAGGCTTAAAGTCTTCAAGGCTAGAATGCTGCAATAATGTGTCAATATATTTCGTTTAACACAAAGCCATTCCACCATCAACTTGCATAAACTGAATGCCCAAATAGTGATGCAAATGCCCCAAATCAGACATCTCAAATGGGGCATGCAAATCAGCCTTGAAATCAGGAATATGCTTCTCAATAGGACCAGTGAGCAGCATGTCATCAACATAGACAACAATGATCAGAAGCACATCATTAGCACGCTTAAAATATAAGGTGCTTTCAGTTGGACTGTTCTCAAAACCATGTGCAACCAGATAGGCATGTATCTTCTCATACCAAGCACGTGATGCTTGCTTTAAACCATATAATGCCTTCTTTAACCTACACACCTGGTTTTCATGCCCTTTCTGCACAAAGCCACGAGGCTGAAAAACATACACTTCTTCATGCAAGTCACCATTCAGAAATGCTGTTTTAATGTCCAACTGATGTACATTCCAACCATGATGGGCTGCAAGTGCACAAATGCTCCGAACAGTAGTCATACGGCATGTAGGTGCAAAGGTCTCATCAAAATCAATGCCTCTTTCCTACGCATAACCCTTTGCAACAAGCTTAGCCTTATACCTGTCAACTGTACCATCAGGTTTACGCTTCATCTTGTATACCCACTTAGTGCCAATGGACTTCTTGCCAGGAGGCAAGTCACATAAAGACCATGTACCATTCTTCATTATAGCATCATATTCAGATTGCATAGCAGCCATCCAATTTTTTGAATTATGTACTTCATCAAAAGAAATAGGCTCATTCTCATCACAGAGACTAGAACCAGCCATAGCATAGCAATTTGATGCAAAGGAGGCACTATGAGAGACTGAACGAGTACGATATGACAAAGGTGCATCTAATTTGCTGTCACGCAAAGTCTGCACCAGCCATTTTGGCATAGTTTTTGCCTGCTCAATATCAGCTCTCTCATCAACAAGTGCATCATGTAAATCTGCATCAGAAATGGAATGATCTGCATCATCATATAAAACTTGCAAAGGCTGAGAAGTTGCCTCATTAGGACCAACACTAGACTATCCACCTATAAAAAGAGGCATCAAAGTATCATACATGTCTTTAGAGCTAGCAGATGTCTCCTTAGTACATGAAAGCAATGGCTGAATAGCATCTTCCACAAAGACAACATCACGGCTAACCAAAATGTGTTTAGTCTGTGGATCCTCATACGGAGTGATAGACTGCAGCACTTTAGTGGGACACCTGTTCAATACATATGATGCACACATGATAGCCTCAAGCCAGAAACTATGTGGTAAAGCCTGACTCTTGACCATGCACCTCGCCATCTCCATGAGTCACCTGTTCTTTCGTTCAACAACTCCATTCTGTTGAGGTGTATACGGCATGGTACATTGGTGTTTTATCCCACGTTCAACCAGAAATGCATTAAAATCAGAAGACATATATCCCCCCCTCGATCAGTACGGAAGGTGCCCATTTTACATGCTAATAGATTTTCAGCCAAAACCAAAAAGTGTTTAAAGCACATGGACACTTCGGACTTTACTTTGAGTGGATATACCCATGCATGCCTGGAAAAAGCATCAATGAAAGTCATGAAGTAAAGGTAATTTCCAAAAGAGGGTGTCTGCATAGGACCATAGACATCACAATGTACAAGCTGCAATTTCTATGTAGCCCGAACTAAACCATCTTTTGGAAAGGAGGAATGCTGCATTTTGCCCAAAATACAACCCTCACAAACATGTTTTCCAGGTGCCTCAAGTTTGGGCAAAGAGGACACCATTTCAGATTTCTGCAGGCGTCGCAAACTAGCGAAATTCAGATGACCAAAGCGTGCATGCCAAAGCTTTGCATCTGACATAGCCTGAGAATCATGAACTGCACATGCCGAATCATTCACAAATCTTTCATAGTCTATGAGCTTATAAAACCCACAACATAAAATGCCAGAAGCAATAATAACATCGCCATTTGATAGATCATGAACTGTACATCTGTCATCAACAAATTTCACAACCAAGCCAATCTTGGTTAATGCAGAAACTGATAACAGATTCTTCTTGATCCCTGACACAAATAAAGCATCTGATAAGGTGAAAGAACTACCATCAACAGTAGTCAGAATGATCTTACCAACTCCCATAACAGGATAAGAGGAGTTGTTGGCGCATGTGACGGTATTCCCTGTAGGGGCAGGCTCGAGTGAAGAGAAGAAATTGCGCTGCGAGGTAATATGTTTGGTCGCCCCACTATCAAAGTACCAAACATCCTAGTAAACACCCATTCTTCTTCCTGCACAAGATTAGCAGACTCTATTTTTGGTGTAGAGGCTTCTGCAACAACCATTCCAGCCTCCTTTTTCTTTGCCTCTTTTGCTGCCAGTTTTGGACAGTTCTTTATGATACGATCATTCCCTTTACAGTACTTGCAAAACAATTTCTGCTTTTCTGATTTCTTCTCATCTTTATCCTGGTTCTTCGAATGTGCAGCATTTGTAGATTTCTGCTTACTATTAGAAGAGCTCCATTTTCCTTTGCCCTTCTGACTAGCCAAGAAAGCTTGATCTACAACACGCATAATGGACCTGTTCTGCCTGGACTGATCTTCTTGCAACAGAACAGAGGCTAACTCCTCAAATGACAAGGCATTTGGATTGCCTTTCATCATCAACCCAAGTGTAGAAGCAAAACTTTGATATGAATCAGGAAGACAATTCAGAACCGTCTGCACAAGTGAGCTATCTGGTATAACCTCATCATCAAAAATCAATTGTTCCTTCAAGTCTTTGATCTTTGTTAGGAAACTGTCCATAGAATCAGCTTCATTCATGTGCTCACTCTCCAACTATTTTTGGAGGTAAGCAACACGAGCCTCATTCCTAGCTTGGTACAATGTGGTAAGTGTATCCCAAGCATCCTTAGCTGTTCTGCAAGAGCGAATATGAGGAATAATGGCACGTTTGACAGACAAAGATATCAATGCATGTGCCTGGGCATCTCTGCCATCCCAACGAATCTGCTTTGTAGTAGGTGCAGCAGAAACAATAACACAAATAGGAATCTGCACAATATCATCTTCGACACAATCTTCATCAGCTCCAGTACCTGTATTCGTAGTACCTGTTGTTACAGGTGTAACAAGACGTCTTTCAACACCCTGCACAATGTTCTGCAATCCTTTTGCAACCAATACATGTGACATCATATAAGCCCATAATGGGTAGTTGATACCATCCAACTTATCCTCAACAACCAACATACGGAATACATCACTGCTTTTAGCCATGGCCTGTGACTAAAATACCTTGATGCAGAAAATTGACTGTATCTCAAAAAGTTGAACGGAACTACCCAGACAAGTTCTGCTTAACCTATAGCAGACTTCGAGATGCTTATACCGGCCAACAAAAATAGGTATATACCTTTGGCACAAAAAGACAAAATAGCCTGCACAAGCACTGTGATAGTGCGTTCGGAGGCCGAAACGAGCTTAGAATTCGTATGCTCACCAAAATTCATACGATTCTGAGATTGCAAATGGAGGAGTGTCGACGGCACCCTAGATGAAGCAATGACCTGCTCTGATACCAATTGTTGGAGATAGATGTCTGCGGAAGCACGCGAACAGCACAAGGAAGAAGAAGAAGCTTGGAGCACAAACACACAATACTGAATGTATTACCAGAGAATGTACAAAGATAAGTAGCCCATTAGGGCAATAGGCATATATACAAGCCGGGGGAAAAAAACCTCCTAAAGAGGGAAAAAAGTACCCCGGCAGTGCTAGAGTGTTCACACACATCACTACCTAAATATATCAACAAGAATGTGAGAAGAACATGAAGTATCAATCAGATGTAAGATTTTTTTGAATAGAAGAAAGTTGCACCCTGATCTTTTGCTCAATGCTCCTTCTGTGTTTATCTTCTTGATGAATGCTTTTGTGAAAGTCTAATTCTAAGGTGAGTGACCTGTGTACAAGTTTTGAGAGTTTAATTGTAATCAAGCTGAGAGAATTTTAAGTAGGAACATTTACATGTGTAAATGTGAAGAAGTAAAGACATGAATAGGTGCAATCCCGGTGGTCAATGTTTTGATTAGATCTCCCTCCACAGTGTTATGTTTTGAGCAAGTAAGCACTCATTATAGATTGGGTAGGTGATTTAGATCATAGAAGGTCTACTCATGGGTATCTCTGTTATATTGGAGATAAATTAGTTTCTTGGTGCTCAAAGAAGCAACATAGAGTTGTTTTGTCATCCACAGAAGCTGAGTATAAAGGAATGGTAGAGGATGCAAAAGAAGTGATATGGTTAAAGACCTTGTTGAAGAGTTTTGGAACTGGTCAGAGTACTCTAATTATTTTTGGAGACAATATGAGTTCATTGTATTTGGCAACTAACCCTGTTTTTCATGCCACGAATAAAACACAAAGAGATTTAGTATCAATTCTTGAGGGAAAAGGTACTTGATAAAGAGAATGAAGTATTGTATACTCCAACAAAAGAGCAAGTTGTAGATATGTTGACAAAAAGCTTAGATGGACCTAAGCTACAGAGGTTCAAAGAGATGGCAGGAGTAAAGAAGAATGGAATAATCACAATTAGTGATTGAGGGGGAGCTATTGGAGCAAAGAAATCACAAATTGATGATTACAAAGAGCTTGAAGCAAGTCAATGATCAGATTGAAGTGAAAGAAGTCATTTGAGAAAGTGAAGAGATCTCAGAAGTGAAGCTTGTATACATATGTACATTACAGATGGAAATTCTTGTACTATGAGTGTAGATGATCCTTAGGATAGTAAGGAGTAATGTAATAGATGCGGAATAAGTCTAGAATCATATGTATATAAGTCAATGATGTAAAGAAATAAAAGAGAGAATCATTAGAAGCCAAGTGTCATTTAGATAGATGTGTAGAGAGTCATCTTCAGGAGTTAGCATCGAGTCTTTCTCTGATTTCTCTCAGCCTAATCATGTGGATCAGGAAATATTTTGTACACATATAATCTAGAAGCTAATGAAGCTATGTTCAAAGTTTCATGGTCTAATTCGTTTCATGCTGTGAGTATGATCAATAGGAACATGTGTATGTAAAGTTTGCAGGTAGACCTCTTAGAGTCACACACTTTTTTGTGTCAATGTTTTGCTTAGATCTTAGTGCACAGTGTAAAGTTTTTGATGAATCAGCATTCAAAATCTAAGTTAGAAGGTAAGGAAGCTATGGCTAAAAGCATTTAGCAAAACAAGATCTGTGCTGTGAGTAATCAACCTTAGAAGTTAGCTATGTCAAAGTCGCTTGTTCAGGAAGACTGTTTCTAACATACTTTTGATCTTAAGGATCAAATTAAAGTTTTAATGATTCTTTTGAATGACTAATGGTTGACCTGATTGCGCAAAGGTAGCATGGAGATATGTGCATCATTATTTTGAAGAAATCTGAAGATATGTGCAAGTAATGAAGTCAATCTTTGAAGCAGACTTCTTGAAGAAGAAACATTCTCACTCAAAGAAGTGATAATTGAAGATTTGGTAAATGAAGGTAACCTTTGTGTAAAGTTTGGTCCATAACTGATATAGAGGTGCTCTTAAATCAGTATAGATCAAACCTTTGTAGATTTAGAGGTCTCCAACAGTATACACCTCAACAGAATGGATTGGCTGAACGAAAGAACATGTCATTCATGGAGATGGCAAGGTGTATGGTCAAGAGTCAGGCTTTACCACATAGTTTCTGGCTTGAGGCTATCATGTGTGCAACATATGTACTTAACAGGTGTCCCAACTAATGCGCTGCAATCTATCACTCCATATGAGGCTTGGCATGATTGCAAGCCATCTGTTGTACATCTGCGTGTTTTTGGTTGTTTGGCATATGCATTAGTGCCTGCACAACATCGCAAAAAATTGGATGATAAAGCAGTAAAATGTATTTTTGTTGGGTACAATTCTGAAAGTAAAGGCTATCATCTGTATCATCCATAGACCAAATGCATTCTAGTTAGCCATGATGTTGTTTTTGTGGAAGATGCTATTCAGTCATTGCTTTCATGTACTAAGGACTCGAAAGACGTGTGATAATTTGCTGCCTCTTTTTACAGGTGGACAGTCTAATGCTGGTCCTAATGAGGCAACTTCTCAGCCTTTGCACGTTTCATGTGATGATGTAGATCATCCCATTTTTGATGCAGACTTACATGATGCACTTGTTGATGAGATTGAGGAGGCAAAAACAATGCCAAAATGGCTGGCGCAAACTTTACGTGACAACAAATTAGATGCACCTCTGCTTGGATGGATGTTATGCAATCTGAATATGATGCTATAATGAAGAACGATACTTAGTCTTTATGTGACTTGCCTCCTGGCAAGAAGGCCATTGGCACTAAGTGTGTTTACAAGCTGAAGTGTAAGCCTGATGGAACAGTTGACATGTATAAGGCTAGGCTTGTTGCAAAGGGTAATGCACAAGAAAGAGGCATTGATTTTGATGAGACCTTTGCACCTACATGCCGTATGACTATTGTTCGGAGCACCTGTTCACTTGTAGCCCATCATGGTTGGAATGTACATCAGTTGGACATTATAACTACATTTGTGAATGGTGACTTGCATGAATAAGTGTATGTTTTTCAGCCTCGTGGCTTTGTGCAGAAAGGGCATGAAAACCAGGAGTGCAGGTTGAAGACGACATTATATGGTTTAAAGCAAGCACCATGTGCTTGGTATGAGAAGATACATGCCTATCTGATTGCACATGGTTTTGAGAACAGTCCAACTGAAAGCACCTTATATGTTAAGCGTGCTAATGATGTGATTCTGATCATTGTTGTCTATGTTGATGATATGTTGCTCACTGGTCCTATTGAGAAGCATATTGCTGATTTTAAGGCTGATTTGCATGCCTCATTTGAGATGTATGATTTGGAGCATTTGCATCACTATTTGGGCATTCAATTTATGCAAGTTGATGATGGAATGGCTTTGTGTCAAACGAAATATATTGACACATTATTGCAGCGTTTTGGCCTTGAAGACTATAAGCCTATTGCCACTCCTATGGAGATAGTTTTACGATTGAGTCTTCATGATGTTGGAGATGCATTTGATGTTGTCCTCTATCAGCAGGTTGTTGGATGCCTGATTTACTTATGCATTACTCGACCAGATATTCAGTTTGTTGTCTCATAGATGAGCAGGTTTATGCATTGCCCAGGTGTCAAGCATTGGTAGGCGGTTAAGCACATCTTTCTGTACTTGAGTAGTACTCGGCTACTTGGGTTGTTTTATCCCAAGAGGGGATCACTACCGCCAGATTTTCATGCTTTTTTTGACTCAGATTGGGCTGGTTGCTATGACACTCGTGTGTCCACTAGTGGCTTTTGCTTCATGCTTGGTAGCTCATGTATATCTTGGTTGAGCAAGAAGTAACCTACTATGGCCACTTCTAGTTGTGAGGCTGAGTATAGGGAAGCTTTCACAGCTACTATTGAGTGTGTGTGGCTTAGATGCCTTATGGCTGATTTGGGTGTTGGTCACTCTTCTTCCACCACCATCTTCACTAACAGTCAGAGCACATTGGCAGTTGCGAGGAACCATGTGTTCCATGCTCACACTAAGCACATTGAGGTGCATTATCATTATGTCAGGGAGAGGTTCTCTGCTGGGGAGATCAGCTTGGCATATGTGCCCACGCAGGAGAACATTGTAGACCTTTTCATGAAGGCTCTACCCAGGGAGAAGTTTGAAGCTTTCCGCAAAGCTTTGGGCTTACTTCCTTTTCTGTAGTGATTTCCACATAGCTTGGCACTTCCTTATACATGAGTGCCAGCTACGTTTTCACCGCATCACTCCTAGGGGGATTTGTTGATATATTTAGGTAGTGATGTGTGTGAACACTCTAGGACTTCTGGGGCACTTTTTTCCCTCTTTAGGAGGTTTTTTCTCCCTGGCTTGTATATACGCCTATTGCCCTAATGGGCTACTTATCTTTGTACATTCTCTAGTAATAATACATTCAGTATTGTGTGTTTTGCTCCAAGCTTCTTCTTCTTCCTTGTGCTGCTCGCGTGCTTCTGTAGACATCTAACTCCAACAGTAGTGCTGCTAAGCTTCTCAAAATGCATATTGATCACAACTTTCCTGGAATTCCTAAATTGAATGAAGAAAAAAGGTTTGGATGCATCCAAATACATGTTCCATTACAGAAAGACAACACCTCATGTGGCTGGAGAGTGATTGAAAATGTAATAAGGTTTTTGGAAAGAAGGTTTTACAATCCTGAGTTAATCTTGTCATACTATCCAGATGCATGGGTCATCTTGATAAGGAAGAGAGCAATAAATGCCATTATGAAACATGCAATATGCCCTTATGATCCAGACTCACCTCCACCACCACCACCAGATAAAAAGGTCTAAAGAAAAACCACAAGTAGCACAAAGGTCAGGGCTCCAAAAAGGATAGAAAAGAAGTGTGAAACATTATATTTTTTGAATGTAAGATTGTAATCTAATGTGTAACCAACATATTTTGGAAGATTTATTTATGTACAAATTGTATGTAATTATGCCAGTCTTCATCTCAAAGATGGTCATTGTAACTATATTTATATGCCTTGAGTAATATAATGTTGAATTGATCCTCTTGAGAAGTAAGAAAAAGTGACTTCATTGCATGGTTCAAGCATCATCAAAATGTTTATTTTGTGTTTTTGCTTAATTCTTGTTGAAAATTTAAATGTGAGGAGGATAGAGAAGGTTTTATGACATGACGGACACAAGTGATACATACAATCAGAGAATTTCAGATGGTCTATATCACTTGTATCAGCCGTGTCATTTTCCATTTTGTCATACCATTTTCTCAAGGCGACTATGCATAAGATGAGTTCACATGGGAACTGCTATTGCTCATCATTCAAATCTTAATGATAAATTCACGTTTTGAAGCATGTTTCAATAGTTTGTAATACACGATCGATTCAAGCGATAAGGATGATCCGAGAAGCTCGGATCGCCCTTGTCGCTTGAATCGGTCGTCTTCTCGAATCTTGTCTACACTGTAAAATGAATAAACTTCATGCTCTAGATATTTTGAATATCACTTGACTTGGAATTTGCACCAGGTTATCCACCCTCTTTAATGTTCCTAGTTATGTAGATAGATAGATAGAGAGAGAGAGAGAGAAAACAGACAGATAGATACATAGTTAGATAGATAAATAGATAGATAGATAGATAGATAGATAGATAGATAGATAGATAAATAGATAGATAGATAGATAGATAGTTCTCATGCATACCTTGAGGCCAGACAAGCCTGGACAATTTCTAATGTGCACCTTGGATAGACTCAAATACTTAGATTGAAACTAGTTATTGTAAAGTAAAAGTGTTGTTCATCTAGAATTTACTCATATGCAAGTTCCTGTATAATCATTGCACCATAGAAACCTCATCAAAGTGTTAAAATTGAACAAAAAAATGCCAATATGAGTATAGTCCATAGAAAGCCATAATTGAAGTGATGTAATGAGTCACATTCTTAGTTACCATCCTACAAAGAAAAATCAATGGAAGTATGGAAAATGGTTCTAAAAAGGGAGATATATTATGTAAGAATTTCTTGGTTTATATTCTTGAGTCACCTAGAATTTACTTATGCAAGTTCTTGTATAATCATTGCACAATAGAAGAAACCTCATCATAATCTTGAAATTAAACAAAAAAAATTCCAAAATGAATATAGTCCATAAAAAGACATAATTGAAGTGATGTAATCACTCACATTCTTAGTCCTGCAAAGAAAAATCAATGGAAGTATGAAAAAAAAATTAAAGAAGGAGATATATTATGTAAGAATGTCTTTGTTTCTATTCAATCAACTTTTTTTAGACTTGTTACAATCTTATGGGTTGAACTTAATCACCCTGAGTGGCACGAGAGTTATGCAAAGATAATGTTTATTCTGATCTAATGTTAACTATTGCATCATCAATTGAGAATCTGAACTGTGATGATCCCTCATCAAGGTATTCTAGGAGCTCCCTTACATTTCTAAGTTTCCAATTTCTAGTGAAAATTATTTTCCTAGATTGAAAATCTGGATGAATCAATACTTCGAACTCAAATTCTAGACAACTCTCCTCTGAGTCCAAGGCTATCCAGAGTCCAAGCTTTCTTTTCCACCTTTTGTAGTCATATCCTAAAACCAGAGATTGTCGAGATATCTGATATGAGATTGAAAGAGAATTTGGACTAACTTTACAAAAATGATGTCACCTAGCTTTTAAACTTCTTTGCTATCCCATTCCCTACCTAAAACATCATCAATCACTAAAATAGATACTCTCCTATTCAATCACATTGATTTTTTTTCTGTAATAACATGTTTTTAAAGCATGTTACAAAAACATGAATAGGTAAAAACCATTGAATCTTTATCCTTCTCAAAATTCGGCTTGCTGAAATTGCCTTTTGGATGTCAAATTTCATTTTGCATAGAAAACTTAAACTGTTGAATGATCAGGAGCATCCCAATCTAATAACGAGATGCAAGGAGCAGGCCAATGTACAAGATTTCCATAAGAGCTCCTCCTTGATGGCACCTAATAATTTGCAAAATGGACAAATAACTCTATGCTATTGAAAAATTGAACATATTTTTTTGCATACAAAAGTTCTGCATATTCCTTATGAAGAATGAATGATCTTGTTAAAAATTCAATAGGTTTCCACTCCACAATATTGGAAGGAAAAATATCATTTCAGTTGTTTTTGTGTTGTTATACAAAAACAACTGAAATGATAGAAGAGCATTGTAAAACTTCACTTACAGTACGAAGGGAATTGCATATGATTTTCCAGAACAAGATCCTTAGCGTTGTACACATGTTGTACTCTTGCAAATCAATTGCATCTCTTCAATTTGAAACTGAGAATACATCCCCTCCAATGGTTTCTTGTGTCATCTTTTTTAGCACACTTGACTTTATGGGCACCTCTGCAGCTAGAAAGCATAGTTACCCATTCATTTACCTTCACAAAGAGAGGTTTCCACAAAGAATCCTCTCTTGTGTTGTAAACCTCGCATGAGGTTACACAATTGGAAGAACGATGAGAAGAAGAAGTCATTCAAATTGAGAAGAAGAAGAATGCTCAAAGAGAGAAACTCATATTCACAAAATTTACCAGTATTTATAGATAAAAAGGCTTTGCACATGTGGAAACTTTTGATTTGATGTAAACCCTATCGCCGAATGACCATGGAATTTTGTGAATCCAAAAGTATTTCATATCTTCAAAAATCATTTCCTTCTTGGAAATTTAAAAATATGCATTGTGTGGTGTGCGAAAATATCTTTTTTTGCATCAAACCGAAAAATTGTACACTGAATTTAAGAATCTTCATCACTTTCACGACACTTTTAGAGCATATTGTCTTAAAAAAATAATTTATTCATATGATTAAAAGAGACAGCAATGTTATATTCTTATACATGTGTAAAGACTCTATTTGTCAATTTCCTTAATCAACATTAGCAAACAGCCCCTTTTCAGCTGTTTTTCACCCTAATGAAGTTCAAAGAGTCATAGAGTTTCCAAAGAGGGGCATGTGCAACTAAGTACTAAAAGAAAATAGAAAGCACAAATAAAGAACATGAAAATATATTCCACTACATCCACTCCTTTGCGTTTTATGGCTTCTATACTACAATAATATTCCATTGAATTTCTTTGCGTTGTACCATTGAATCTCTTTTTCTTAGTACTAATCCAAATAAGAAGAATTATTTTTTTAACATAAAGATTCAGGGATTAGGTATGGAGAACAAGGTAGTATCATCCATCATTTGCAGTCTCTACGTTGCTATCATGATTAATTTCTTTTGAAATTGCAACTTTTAAGAGAGTGATGTCCTCTCCATAGTCTCATCCAAGTAACTCTCAATACCCCTATGTAAGTATAGAACGAAAATGCTATGAGGTGCAACCTAGCATGATATAAGATGAAGAGATGTACTCATAGCAGATATGCACATTTGGCTGCACAAGAGTAAAAAGCTTACCCTAGAAAAGTATGGCTCATCATAGAAATTACTCATAAACACACCATGTAATATATGTCGTCGATGGAAACAATAGGAAATTACAGTGTTTGAATGTCACAAAATTTGGGGTATATTCAATAGTGTGATTATCAAATATTATACATATGCACTTATATCCATTTTCACATACAAAGTATAAGGTGGCTTTTCACATACAAAGTATAAGGTGGCTATTCAGGCAAGTTAGGTCCAGTAGTTTTCATGGTTGAAAATTTTACTCATGTATTGCTTGAAGTTCATTCCACGGTACAGGCATCTTCTATCATCCTTGTGATGTATGTGCATAGTGTATAATGAGGACGTTGCACTTGAATAAGTAAGTATGTATCATCCACCCAAAGAGTGAGTATCTAACTGAGGTTTTTCTTGGGGTACAACATCCAATCATGTTGCATCTCTATTGAAAAGGGAGAAAAATGATACTATGAGCCTTGATATAAAGGTGAGAATGATAATGTTCTAATCTTGGACTCAAACAATTGGGAGACACGTGATGGAAATGGCATGCATCGTACATGTGGTGAAGTTTCTATCATGTATGGGGAATGTCTATAGAAAATGAAAATGTTCATGGTCTTGGTGATATCTGTGGGTGTTTAGAAGTTCCTTCAATCGAAGAAAAATAAAGAATTGATCTATCTTATTTAACATATCCATATTGTGTTAATTATCGAACGAATTTGTATTATCTCTTAGCTATGAGTATTTGTGAGTAATAATTCCGATATTTGTCTGTAGTAATTGGAGGGTTTGAAGACAGCAATAAGGATGGTGCATAGAAGTACAACGCTACACTAGGAAAGAAAGAAAATAAAAAGTGAATTATCCATACAAGACGGTATATTATATGTTTTGTGCAACAATAAAGTTTTATCCAAAAACATCAAATTGCGATTTAGAGAAATTGTTATAAAAAGAGGGGAAGATCGACAACCATGCATTAAAAATCCCTAATTCCGAAGATGGGAAAACCACAGCACTTGCCATCGCCACTGAAGGGCTGAGCAGACTTGTGGCTCATCACGTGGAGGCTGGCAATATCAAAGGCCTCCAGCTACCTCACGACCACAGTCAAATCATCATGAGACTTTTTGCCGACGATATGAATGCGTTCGTTCACAATGATAATACCAGCCTGGAGACTTTCTGGAGGTGTCTCGATACCTTTTGTGAGGCCTCTGGATCCAAAATCAACCACAATAAGACCGCCTTTAGGGCCATTGTGGGACATCAACCTGGCCTTCTCATTGATCATGGCTGTCAAATCATCCCGCAGGGTCAAATCTTTCGGCTGCTCGGAATCCCCTTGGGGTTTGGCGTCTCTATGGAGCAGCGATGGAACTGGGTGCTGGCCAAACTTGAAAACAAGCTCAATTACTGGAGAGGCATGCAAATCAATCTCGCTGGACGGGCGATGGTTATCAACACGTTCCTCCTCTCGTCTACCATCTTTTTCCTTTCTTGCTGGAGACCGAATGAGCAAGGCCTATCCAAACTGAATAGCATCTGCAGAAACTTTCTTTGGACGGGTGATCATAACAGAAGGGGGGTGCCTAAAATCAAATGGGCCATCTGCACCAGCCCTAGAGATAGCGGGGGGCTTGGCATCCTGGACATTGGGTGCATGGCTAACAAACTGGCAGCCAAATGGATGATTAAAGCTTGGTGCAATAGGGAGGCCTCGTGGGCCAAGCTGATCTTCAGAAACAAAAATGAGTTGGCCCTCACGGGATCTCCGAACTGGAAGAACCTTGACATCATGACCCTGCTATTCTCCCCGATACCTGTCTTCCCGAAAGGCTCCAATCTCGTATGCTCTCTTTGGAAGGGCTGGAATAAAGTCAAAAGCTTCACAAGAATTAGTGAGGACTGGAAGTGGGCGGCCGGAATCAGACAAAACGACTCTATCTGGTTTCCGATTCATGGCATCCGGAATGTGGAGCCGTGGAACATTCAAAATGCCAAGAAGTTATGGAACAAAGGATTCAAAAAATGGAAACACCTCTGGAAACATGACACCAACAGTTGGATCAACTACGAGGATATCGACCCTCGCATAAACATCTCCTACGAAGAATGGAACACCTTGCAAAGCAGATGCCTCGCTTGGGATCGTCACAAAACTTGCCTTCTCATGGGACATGACGCTCCGAACGCGCGTGGTCTCAAATGGCACAATGGAAACAGCCTACTCAAAATCCCGAACATCAATGAAACGACTGACCTCCAGATCAGCCTCAACAAGAAGTGGTGCCTGTCTTGGACGCGGCTTCGGTGGGACATGAAATTCATGGGTATCTGGCACCCACTTATAGAGACTAAGAAGTCGGTCCTCCTATGGCAAATTCTTCATCGAGGAATTTGGACTAACCATAAGGCAAGCAAAATTTGTGGGATCCCTCCGTGGTGCAAACGCTGCCACCGCGCTATCGAAGATGTCCCACACATCTTCCTTACTTGCCCCAACTCCTACAGAATCTGGCAGATGGTTGGACGGAAAATCAGAGTCCAGAAACAGCTTAGTTGGAAACAAATCCTTTTGGGTGAAGCGATTGGGTGCTCTGCGGCTCTCTGGAACGCAATCAGAGGGGAAGTCCTGTGGAAAATTTGGCGGGAGCGGTGTGCTCTCAACTTCGGCGACTCCCCCAGGGAGTGGTCGATTGAAAAATCTCTATTCCTCCTTGGCAAAAGGATTGTCAACAGTAAGAAATCCCCCCCCTTCAGGCACCATCAAGTCCTCCTTTTGATCAACAACAAGATCAAACCCAAGTGGGTCCCGCATGAGGGCGACGAGAGGGTGATCAACCTTCTTTGTAATGCAACCTAGGCATCAACCAAGCTTCCCCTGCTTTGTGGGATTTGGGGGGTCCCGTGGGCACTAGTCCCCTTCTATTGTACCTTTATTTCTTAATTTAATTCAAGTCCGGGAGAGTAGGCTATTGCCGAACTTCCTTTATATTAAAAAAAAACCACAGCACTATCACACTTCCTAGTCTCAATCGTAGACAATTTTCATTACTGCATTTTTTTGGAACTGCATAAATGTCATAGTGTATCTCCTCTTATCATATTCTGGAGTGGTATTGAGCAACCCATCACTTCACCAACAAAGGAAAGCTTAATGTTTAGAGATTGATTTTGGTATCTTATGAGAATTCTTTGAACCATATTCTAGCTCCAATGCAATGATGCCATAGTTCTCTAAACTTCATCTTCCAGTTCCAGGTGAAGGATTCTTTGAACCATATTCCAGCTCCAGTGGAATGATGTCAGTTCTCTGAACTTCATCTTCCAGCTCGAGGGGAAGGATTCTTTGAACCATATTCTAGCTCCAGTGGAATTATGCCATAGCTTTTTGAGCTTCATCTTCCAGCTCGAGGTGAAGGATTCTTTGAACCATATTCGAGCTCCAATGGAATGATGCCATAGTTATCTGAACTTCATCTTCCAGCTGTAGGTGAAGGATTCTTTGAACCATATTCCAACTCCATTGGAATGATGCCATAGTTCTTTGAACTTCATCTTGTAGCTCCAGGTGAAGGATTCTTTGAACCATATTCCAACTCCAGTGAAATAATGCCATAGCTCATTGAGCTTCATCTTCCATCTCCAGGTGAAGGATTCTTTGAACCATATTCCAGCTCCAGTGGAATGATGCCATAGCTCTTTGAGCTTCATCTTCTAGCTCTAGGTGAAGGATTCTTTGAACCATATTCTAGCTCCAGTGGAATGATGCCATCGTTTTTTGAACTTTATCTTCTAGCTCAAGGTGAAGGATTCTTTGAACCATATTCTAGCTCCAGTGGAATGATGCCATAGCTCTTTGAACTTCATCTTCCAACTCCAGATGAAGGATTCTTTGAACCATATTCCAACTCCAGTGGAATGATCCCATAGTTCTCTAAACTTCATCTTACAGCTCCAGGTGAAGGATTCTTTGCTTGATGAAGACTCTATATCTACAAAAAGACAACATAAATCAATATCAAATAAGATATACATTCCACTAAATGTATATCTTAAAATATATGCAAACTATTGTGAATCTATCTTAAAGTTTCTAAATCTATTAATCTATGCATTTAAGTTTTATATCTATTAAATTTATGAATCATACACACATATACTATTGTGAACTAAGAATCAATGTTGAGTCAGAAAATCACAATATATTTTAATTCTCAATCATATATGCACATACAATTACACATACCATTGTGAACTAAGCATCAATATTGAGTGAGACAATTACAATGGATTTTAATTCTAAATCATACTATTGTGAAGTAAAAAACAATGTCCAGTCAAACAATTACAATAGATTTTAGTTCTCAATCATATGGACACATACACTTACACATACTATTGTGAGGTAAGAATCAATGTTGCATCAAACAATCATAATAGATTTTAATTCTCAATCATACACACACATACAATTACACATACTATTGTGAAGTAAGAATCAATGTTGAGTCAAACAACTACAATAGATTTTAATTCCCAATCATACACACACATACAATTATACATACTATTGTGAAATAGGAATCAATGTTGAGTCAAAAAATTGCAATAGATTTTAATTCTCAATCATATACACACATACAATTACACATACTATTGTGAAGTAAAAATCATTGTTGAGTCAAACAATCACAATAGATTTTAACTTCTCCATCATGCACACATATACATTTACACATACTATTGTGAAGTAAGAAGCAATGTTGAGTCAGACAATCATAATAGATTTTAAATTTTAAATCATATGCACATATACTTACACATACTATTGTGAAGTAAGAATCAATGTTGAGTCAGACAATCATAATATATTTTCATTCACAATTATACTCTCATATGCACATACACATACTATCGAATGAAGCTTTGTTGGATCCTTTTAGAATTCAAGGATATAAGAAGGTGTTAGTACTTAGTCTACCAGACAAAGCTATCGAGAGACCTAGGAAATTCTAGCTCACTTATTAATACCTTATCAACCCTTGAATTATAAAACCTTTCCCAATACATACAATCATTTTTAATTCACAATCTTACGCACATATACACATGCACATACACAATCACATTAGATTTTCACTCACAATCATATGACAAACACACGTACACAATCCATATTGATTCAAACAATCACAATACATTCTTTCTCACAATCATACACACACATACATATGCTATTGTTAAGTAAGAATCAATGTTGAGTCAAACAATCACAGAACTCACAAACTAAAATATATTTCTTTATTGTTTTAATACTAAAATACTAAATATTTTTAACAAGAGCTTATACCTTATTTTTTGTACCACACTGTAAGTTTTCCAAACAAAAAAGTAACTCTTATGAGAAATGACTCTAAGCATATTCTTTTATAAAACAATATTCAACCGAATAATTTTTTATCGAAAAAGTATTCGACGGATAACTTTTTTATCAAAATAGTTTTCTATCAAAAGCACTTTCAATAAAAAATGCACTAAATTGCCATACAAAAAGTATTCACTCCTATCCAAATAAGTTGACATTTCACTAAATAATTTGGTCCAATAACAAGGGTTTAACATAAAATTCTATAATTATTCATGAATAAATGAATTGTCAAATAATGAATAACACAACCTTAGCTAGGTAGCTTCTATGCACCTCATACTATCACAATTTCTTATCCGTGTGTCATCTCATGCATACATGATTGTTCCTTAGATAAAACTATGTGACATGCATGCAAGATCAAGGTATGAATTTTATGTCTTGCATGGTGCATCATGCATGCAATATGAAGTAGGGGCCTATCACTAATATATATTTTCTATTCATCCACAATAGTTACACTATATCTATTCATGATTATGGATCTAGATACTTAAAAGATATCGGATGTCTCTAGCATGATACATCTAATGATTAATTTGAGGTTGCTTCATGTCACCCAATAGCTTGCCAAGTGTATTTCAAAAATATGAATTTAGGAATCCTATCCTCTAGTTTCAAGGATCCCCAATATATAGCAAGGTTGGGAATTCTCTTCATATCTTGCAAACTCATCCCTAAGTTGAGAATCATGTCAGAAGCCAATTGGGGTAGAAATGAGACCAATTATTTGTAGAATGATCTAAATGCACTACAATTTGTGAGGGATACTATTTATGAGCGTAACAATTGTCTAGTAAAGACGAAGAGCAAACTATTTGTGAAGATCCATCGAGAGCTTTGAATCCTCATCTGCATATTGGTCATCTATACGATGGTTGAAATTTGACATGGGCTCTAATTCAATGTTCACGGAGGCTGCATGAGGAAGCTCCACATTTCTTTGACACTTGAGTGGAGATATGTGTTGAAGAATGACCATCGATAGTGCCCTTACCATTCTCGTACAATATACACCAAGAAGAATGTGACGATGAGAATAATGTGTCACATTCACTTTAGTGGCAAAAGGCATCAAAATATGTTGTAAATACTTAAACAAGAAGTAATAAAGGTTTTGGGATTTCATTTTAAAAAATATAATTATTTTAATGGTGGTTTTAGGCACCACTGTATCTACTTAAAATTTTAATAATCCTTTATAATTAGATTTTTATTAATATAAATCTATTTTCCATTCATGTAAAGGTGGAAAGATTGAATTCTATGTTCATGTATGAGGGTGATTATGTGTGTTAAATCTCGTGTCTTCTACATGTACAATTTATGAGAAAGATACAAACAGTCCACTTTAGTTATTTGTGTGTGAGGGAGTAGAGAGACTCAAGTATTTATCTTGTAGTATCTAGTTCTCAATACTCTAGAGTCTAACATATGATTCTCTCTCTTTGTCTCTCTCTCTTTCTATCTCTCTCTCTTTCACATGTAGAAATACATGTAGAAAAAAGATACAAATGTACTCATTAGGTGGACAAAGAGACAAACATTGATTTAAAACAAAGTTTCCTTATTTGAGAAAGTTACAAAAAGGCCACACAATGAGCAAGCACTAGAGAAGCTTCAAAAAGAGTTGAGAGTATGTGATGAAGCCCTTGTAGATCTCACTCATTTCCCACCTTGTTGACATGGATATGTTTGTTTTCCTTCCCATGTATCCTCTTAGTAGACACCTTTGCTCATGCTCTTGAGATTTCACCCTACATTGGTTGTTCTTTAACCTTCTTTAATAGCTCCTTGCTTTCGTTGTGTATTAGATTGTAATCCTCAACCAATTTTTTTTAGTTCCTATATCCTCTGCATCCTCTCCTCCTAATCATAGGGTTTTTGTTCTTCACTCACATCATTAGGTAGGAGGACTTCAACTTTTTGTAAGCTTGATAGGAATACACTTCTTTCTTGTTATCTTTGAAAATTTCCTTTTCTACAAGAATCAATCACTAAGGACCTTCAAAATTATATATCATACCATATTGGTTGTAGAATGTGTATCCCGCTTAGATTGAATGTGTATTAGATCCTTTATCCTTTTCTAAACACATCATGAGGAAAATTTTAGATAGGCAAGGGCAATCCACAAGATGGAAGTTGGTAGAGGAGTTCTTCTATAGAGGTTGCTTCAACAAGTCACCCATAACATCACAATTTCCAAGGATGGGGACCATTGCAAGTTCTTCATGGAGATCATGATTTCCAAGGATTTTGATACTAGGCACACAATATCCAAGCAATTATTTATAGTACCTTCAAAGAGTCACATAGTTTCCAAAGAGGGGCATGTGATTCTAAGCTTGTAGGGTCTAGCTATCTAAGTACTGAAATAAATGGAAAGCACAAATAAAGAACATGAAAATATAGTCCACTACATCCACTCCTTTTGTGTTTCATGGATTCTATACTACAATAATATTCTCTTGAATTTGTTTGTGTTGTATCATTGAATCTTTTTGTTTTAGTACCTACTAATCCAAATAAGAAGAATTATTTTCTTAATTCAAAGACTATGGGATTAGGTATGGAGTATGAGGTTGTACCATCCATCATTTATAGACCCTACCTTTATGTCATGATTAATTTCTTTTGAATTGCAACTTTTAAGAGAGTGATGTCCTATATTTCTCCATAGTTTCATGCAAGTAACTCTCAATATACCTATGTAAGTATAGACAGAAAATACTACGAGGTGCAACCTAGCATGATTAAGATGAAGAGATGTACTCATAGCAGATTTGCACATTGGGGTGCACTAGAATAAAAAGCTTACCCTAGATAGCTATTGCTCATCATAGAAAGCTTACCCTAGATAGCTATGGCCCACCATGTATCATATGTCATAGATGGAAATAATAAGAAATTTTAATGTTTGAATGTAAGAAATTTTGGGGTATGCTCAATATTGTTATTATGAAATATTAGACATATGCACATATATCCATTTTCGCACACAAAGTATAAGGTGGCTGTTTAGGCAATTCAACTCAAGTAATTGTCATGGTTGAAAATTTTACTCATGTATTCCTTGAAGTTGATTCCAAGTTAAAGAACCTTCTATCATCCTTGTGATGTATGTGCATGGAGACAATGAGCATGTTGCACTTGGATCCCATAAAATGTGATCCACCCAAAAAGTAAGGATTTAAGTGAGGTTTATCTTGGGTATAACATCCAATCTAGTAAGCATACATCTTGCTTCTTGATTAAAAGGAAAAAATGATACTTTAAGCCATAATTTAAGAGTGAGAATGATAATCTTCTAATCTTGAACTCACTCAATTGGGACACAAGTGATTTAAACGGCATTCATCATACAACACTATATTGACCATGTGATGAAGTTTCTATCATGTATAGAGAATGTGTATAGAAAATGAAAATGTTTCATGGTCTAGCTGATATGTGAAGGTGTTTAGAAGTTCCTTCAATCTAAGAAAAATAAAGATCTATCTGATATTGTTTTAATTATCAAAAGCATTTGTATTATGTCATATCTATGAGTGTTTGCGAGTAATAATTCTGATATTTGTATGTAATAATTGAAGAGTTTGAAGACAGCAATAAAGATGGTGGATAGAAGTACACCGCTACACTAGGAAAGAAAGAAAAAGAAAAAGTGAATTTTGCATCCAGGAAGCCGAAGGTGGTGAGGTGGTATATATATATATATATATATATATATATATATATATATATATATATATATATATATATATATATATATATATATATATATATGTGTGTGTGTGTGTGTGTGTGTATCTCTCTCAGTGGAATGATGTCATAGTTCTCTGAACTTCATCTTCTAGCTGAGGCTAATCCGCTCGAGTTCCCACTTCATAGTGTTATTACAATTGATGCCCATTTCCTTTCGAAGATATTCCCAATCACAACTATGCATCATAAAGCCCTAATACACAATGTTCATTATCGTATTTGTTTGGAACCACATTTGTCATAGTGCATCTCCTATTATCATACTATGGAGCGGTATTGAATAACCCATGAGCTCACCAAGCAAGGAAAGCTTAATGTGCAGAGATTGGTTTTGGTATCTTATGATCTTCCGTAAAACACGATAAAACTATTGAAAGAATTGGTATTATGTTTTAGCTAGGAGTGTTTGCGAGTAATAATTGGAGAGTTTGAAGACAACAATAAGGATGGTCGATAGAATTAAATAAAGAAAAGTCCGGGAGAGTAGGCTATTGCCGAACTTCCTTTATATTAAAAAAAAAAAAGGATGGTCGATAGAAGTACAACGCTACACTAGGAAAGAAAGAAAAACAAAAGTGAATTTTGCATCCAAGAGGGTATATACTAGTTGAAAATAGATTGGATTGGTAATTTTTATTTCTCAAGAAGCCGAAGGTGGTGAGGTGGAACATGATATATATATATATATATATATATATATATATATATATATATATATATATATATATATATATATATATATATATATATATATATATCATTTGTCATAGTGCATGTCCTCTTATTTATCACCCCAAGTAGAGTGCTACACAATGACATGTATTCTAGATGGAATTTGCAGTAATTTAAGAAATATTTAAGAATTTGCAGTAATTTAAGAAACAGATGAAAATATTTATTACCTATAAGTACATTGCTAGATGGAGATGGAGAGTATAACAATTCAAAGATCACCTTCAAAGATATCTAGATGGTTTAGTTATTTTGGTTGTCAAATTTACTAAAAAAACTATACATTCAAGGAGCAAAGTAGGATTAAGAGTATGCATTGGAACTCTAGTCATGTGACCATTCTTGTGCTTATCACATACTCTCAGATTTTCACGACCACAACACAAACCATCCATTTCGTTATATTTTCTGACAAGATGCATGATACATTTTTGTCCAACATTATATAATTTGCAATGCAATTGGCTATGCCAAGAAGGTGTTCATTCACTATATCACTAGAATTTGTTGGATGATATGGCCACACGGTTCAATGCTAACATACCATTGTATTTGGTTAGAAGATATGCAAGGTTGATAAGAATGGAGATGAGTTGGTTCTTCTTTGGAACAAGGCATGGGAAAGGAGACAATGAGGTTTAGGTAGATGATTAAGAGAACCTTGGCATGGGAGAAATTGAAACCTAATGGCACCATTTTGAAGTGCACAGTAGACATGGTTACTTATTGCAAGGCCAACCTCTCTTAGGGAGAACATGTAGTCTATCCTTCAAAGGAGAGGGGATACAAACATGTGTTTTGGGAAGTTAAGGTAGGAGACATGATTAGAGAGTACAATTGCACCTATTGGGAAATGGTGCATGTTGCATGTTCTTTTTATTCACAACTCATGAGCTACAATTGCACTTGCAACTAGGGAGCGAGCATGCTTCTCTAACCCATGCATGCAATCTAATTCAAATTCACACACAAAAAAAATCCATGTGTAGACCTAGGCTTGCCATCTTCTGGAACCATTTTTTGATGATAAGGACCACGATGACGAATCTTCCTCAAACAAGAAAGATGACTATGATGCTTTCACATATGAAGGCCATAATGATGCACTAAGCGCTGTCGTGATTAGTAGTGACACCTTTTTGTGAACCCAAAGATTGGGACAAATATTGAGGATGCAAAATTTTAATTGGTTAAGTGCATACACATAAAGGGAAAGGCTAGAAAAGATTATGTAGATGAGTGGGGAAATTTCATTGATCAAGGTTGTTATGTTGTGCAATTTTTATATTATAGATAAGTAGAAGCATGCACATTTGTGCTAGATGACAGATGACAGACATGCTCTTGTCAATTTATTCTCATATCTTGTGTGTTACATCAAAATACCAATGGAACCTATTTACAACACTAGAAATCGTTGGTGTATATAACACCACAAGAACTAACATAAAGTGATATTAGAAGTGCTCCATAACCATCATTAGCTTAGCAAAACTCTAAATTTGAAACCTTTATCACTAAACTTAGTGAAAATAAAAAAATCACTTTCCAAAAATTTGTGCCTTTCCTTGTAGCTTCAAATCTAGTCTGTATTAGCTTGGTTCTTGTAAAATCTTTTGATCATTTGATAATAAAAGTTCTTGATAATGATAAGTAACACATTCCAAGCAATATTTTCAAGTAATAACTTTTGAATCTTCTAAATTCTCTTCAACATTTGAACTATGTCTGAAATCTAAAAAATGACTTCATCGATTTGACATACATTCACTATTAGACTCAGTTCTTTGAGTACACGTCCTGTTTTGCAAAGATCTTTTGCTCGATTGTAGTTGAAGGTAGTAGCTTCAAAATGAGCTATCAGTCATGAAAAACTTTATACTATATTGTGAGATCTGACCAACTTTCACAATGATATCAAAACACTTAGAATTCTCTATAAAAGAGGAATTAGATCAAATCCTTCTACACAAACATCTGTCATCTGTTAGAAAAGATGTGTGCAAAATGGCTTGGCTTCATTCTGCTCATAGCCATGGAAACCTCTCTTACTCTGAATAGCTTTTCCTCAACATCTCTTTCACAAAAAAGCCGACTTTTTCTCTACTCACTCAACACTTACAAATCAAGTTCATATCTATGTTTTAACTCAAATTGACTTATATACATATGGTCTACATAATCCTAGACTCAAACTTGTAATTCTAGAATTTCTATGCCAAGATTACACTCTAATTTTGCACTATATTACAAGTGTGAATTTGTCCCTTCACTTAGGCTTCATTTTCTGAGTATTTTGCTTTCACTTCTCTTTGTCTTTCTTCTTCCTTCATATGCCTTCATCTCTTTATGTCTAATTAGTGAGTGAAGCCCCAACATCTCCCCTTCAATCACTAATTAGCATTCTCTATCTTCTTCATATATCCTTCTTCTCTTTTATTCTTGCCATTTCTTTGAATCTACTTGTCTTCACTCCATCCAAGCTCTTTGTCATAATATCTACAATATGATCTTTTGTAGAAGTGTATACCACTTCAAGTTCCTTCTCCATTACCTTTTCTCTCAGGAAATGATACTCAATCTTTATGTGCTTTGTTCTTGCATGAAGTACAGGATTTGCTGCAAGATATAATGAACTCATATTATCTCCATGTATGATAGGTATACCTTGATCAATGTCCAAGCTTTTGAATAAGGTCTGCATCCATATCACTTCTTTAGCTGCTTCCACAAGTCCTTTGTACTCAGCTTTAGTTGATGATAAAGCCACTGTATGTTGCTTCTTTGAACACCAACTCACAAGTTTATCTCCTATGTATATCATATACCCATGTGTTGATCTTGTTTCATCTTGACTTCTTGCCCAATCTACGTCACTATATGCTCTCAACTTTATATCTGATGTAAAAGGATAATATAATCCTTCTTTCAAAGTTCCTTTAATATATTTAAGACCTCTTTGACCTGCAATCCAATGTGGGTCCTTTGGATAATGCATGAATTGTGAAAGAACTCCCACTCCATAACTAAGATCGGGTCTTGTTTGTGTAGCATAAATCAAACTTCCCACTAAAGATTGATACTTCCTCATATCCTTGAACTCTGCACCATCATATTTACTGAGTTTATGATTGACCTCAAGTGGTGTTGATGGTTCTCTGCAATTCTCCATGCTAAATTTCTTCAAAAGGTTCAGAAGATACCTGTCTTGTGATACATATATACCATGATTTGCATAAGTGATTTCCATTCAAAGAAAATATGACAATTTTCCTAGATCACTTATCTTGAATTGCTTTTCAAGTAATCTCTTCACCTCCTTGATTCCTTCATTTGAAGTCCCTATGATTATAATATCATCTACATAAATACAAATGTAGATCATACCTTCATCTATTCTCTTGATAAGTAAACTTGCATCTGCCTTTGAGCTTTGATATCCAAGATCATTGAGATACTTCACAAGTCTATAATTCCAAGCTCTTGGATCTTGCTTTAATCCATAAATTTCTCTTCTCAATCTGCAAACATAACTTGGATACGTATAATATGCAAGTACTTGAGGTTTATCCATGTAGACATCATGTGATATATATCCATTTAAAAATGCATTCTTTATACCCAATTGACTCAATAGCCATCCTTTTGATGTTGCAATATCAATGATTGTCCTTATAGTTGACATCTTTGCTACAGGAGTGAATGTCTCATCATAATCTATGCCATCAATTTGAGCTTAGCCTTTGACCACCAACCTAGCTTTGTATTTGGCTATTCTTCCATCTGCAAGCTTCTTAACTTTGAAAACCCATTTATTTCCAATCACTTTCTTACCATTAGGTTTTGGAACAAGTTCCCAAGTCTTGTTCTCTTCAAGTGCATTGAACTCTTCCTTCATTGCTTCTTCCCATTGTTTCTTACCCTTTGCTTCATCATAACTTTGAGGTTCTTCATCTTCCTTAACCATGTATGCATAGTTTTTCTGAGTCAAATAAGAAGTATCATTGGAATACCTTGTTGTTTGTCTCCTTAATCTAGTTGATCTTCTTGGTTCACACTCTTCATGTGTATGTGAACATACTTCTTCATCCAATCTAGGTACATCTTCATTTCTCCTAGATGATCCAATCCTAGATGTGCTTACTTGCATATGATCTTCATCTCCATCTACCTACATGTGTGATTTACCTCTTTCACTTCTTCTTACCTCTTCTTCAAATGTTTCAAGATTACACTCTTTATCTGCATACCAACTCTTCTGTTCATCAAATATCACATCTCGAGAAACAATAAATTGCTTGGTTAGAGGACTCCATAGCCTATAACCCATCTTCTTTTCATCATATCCAATATACACATATTTTTTAGCCTTTGGTTCAAGCTTATGTCTGCGTTGTGATGGTACATAAGCATAGAAAATTGATCCAAACACCTTACAATGATCAAGTGTTGGTTTCTTACCCCACCAAGGTTCACAAGGGGTCATTCCATTTAGAGCTGCACATGGTAGTCTATTCATAAGATATGTAGCTGTATTTAGAGCCTCAACCCAAAGATAATTAGGACAATTCTTTTCCTTTAACATTGCTCTAGCAAACTCAACCAAGGTTTTATTCCTCCTTTCTCCCACCCCATTTTGTTGAGGTGTATCAACGCTTCTAATTCTTCTTTCCATGTTGACTATCATCTTCAAATGTAGGCTTTTCTTCTTCACCTGTCACATATACCACTAGATCCTTACTCATAAGTAAGGCTTCCATTCTCATTACCCAAGCATGATAATTATAGCTTCAACGCTTCTAATTCTTCTTTCCTTGTTGACTATCATCTTCAAATGTAGGCTTTTCTTCTTCACCTGTCACATATACCACTAGATCCTTACTCATAAGTAAGGCTTCCATTCTCATTACCCAAGCATGATAATTATCTCTGTCCACACTACAACATATGAGGGGCATACCGACATTGTCCATACCAACCGTCATGCCTTGGCATCGGTATGACCATTGAAAATTCTTGAAAAACCACGGATGCAATACCAACAGTATGAGCATCGGTATAGGTGTAGGTAATTTATTGGGAATTATCGATGCGTATACCGACACTTATATGGACGCAATGTTTTAACAAGACTTGAGAGCAAAAATTCAACATTTGCTCACATTTTGAACCAAAGTCTACTACTGTCGAGTTTGCATGCACGAACTACATTCTGAGCATATTACGTACACACATCTCTCTCTTTCTCTCTCTCTCTCTCTCTCTCCCTCTCTCTCTCTCTCTCTTTCTCTACACACACCTCTCTATTTCTCTAGATCTGAAAGTTTGGTAAGTATCACACACACTGTAGCACCCTTTCTCTTTCTTTGTGTTTTCCCTTTTCTAATTTCTCTTCTCTTTAGGTTTGTAGGAGCTTTTTGGTGTGAGTTCTTTGGAATTCGATGAAGGATAAAATTAACTGGACTTTGACGACAACGCTCCAAACAATTACATGGAGGTAAGTGATTGTTTTGTTTTTGATTGATATAGATGAGAGAGAGAGAGAGATGAAAGAAAGAGAGAGATCTAAAGAAACTTAGAGAGAGAGAGAAAGAGAGAGAGAGATGAAAGAGAGAGATAGAGAGAGTGAAAGAGAGAGAGATAGATATGAAATAGAAAGAGAATGAGATAGAGAGAGAGATGTATACATACATACATGCACATATGCATACACATACTCACATACATATTACATACACACATGCATATTACATAC
>CM035443.1:90377581-90410081 GCA_020310875.1 Ceratopteris richardii
GTGTGAGGCCATGTGGGGCATTCAGAGGGCCAAGAGAGAGAGAGAATAATTGGTATCCATCGCGTGGCTGGGCGGCAATAATCAGAAGAGAGGTCTCCGTGCTCGCGCGACTACAGAGAGATTCTTCTCGTGTTCTGTGCGAGAACTTCCCCCAAAAGAGAGGGGAGTCACTGGAAGTTATACTACAACATTGGTATCCGAGCCAGAGGTATCGGCGCTCAGCAGCCAGCCACACACGCCCGCGAAGAGAGAGAAACGATGACCAGAAGTTGCCGTCCGCGCTCAGAGAGGAGATTCCTCTTCTCTTCCTCCTCCCCTCCTCTAGGATGAGGAATGAGGGGTTTTAACCCTTTATATATATCCATACTCTTCAGGACGCGCATTCATATATGGGATAAAGATCTCTGTCGACAGCTTTCTCCATCTTTTTTCGAAGGTACAGAGGTTTCAGGTTGTGGTTGGAAGAAATTCGAGTTTTTAGGCAAACCTTGGAGCATGAAGATGATGTCATGGATCAAGATATTGGTTAAATGAGGATGCACATATGTATTATGGGCTGTGGTTATGGGGTATAGGCTGTGGGTAATTTCAAAAAAGCTTTGCTTCCTCAGTTTTGAGCTTTACAAAGTCATCCATCCATGAAGATGAAGCTTTTCACTTCCCACCGGTGACATACCTCACTTCTCCGGACCATATCTTCCTCATATGATATCGGATTTCAAAAATCTCGGACCATCGCTGTTGGATTTGGACGAGATTTGCTCTACCAAAATCTCTTTGCAGCGCTTCAGCAAGAACTAGGCGGCCACTCCCGGGCCTAGTTTTTCATCATCCGGACTCCAAATCCAATTTTTTCACTTGGGATAGTCTCAAATTCTTGAAGTGCAGGTGCTGGGCAACAATTTGGGACTGACGAGGATTGTTATATCTCTGAAGTTGTTCAGTTGCACTCAGTTTACCCGTTTGAGGCTTTTCCTACGCACTTTTGGTGTTGTTTTGGATGGTTTATGGTGTCTAGAACCTCCCCGGACCAAGCGGACATTTCCAATTTTCTTTTGGGACCGGCGAGGAATCAAAATCAGCGGCTTGAAGCATCAAAGACCACTTGGATTACGCTTCCGCAACTCTACTTTGTATCAGGGAAGTGCTCTTGTGTTATATTTCTCTTCTTCTTGCATATTTAAACTCTACTTCCATTCATTTTCATATACTCTAGTTAGCAAACGGGGGAAGGGTACTTAAACATGGAAACTAAAGGCAAACAAATAATTGAGACCACTTCTCCACCTAGAGAGCAACTAGAGGATCCTGATGCTAGGATGGAAGAAGTAGAGTTAGGGCAAGAAATAGAAGAGAATTTAGAAGAAAAAGAGCCTTCACAGCAAGAGTATACTTATGAAGAGCTTATAGATGAATTTGTCACTCGTGACCAATTCATTGATTTGAAAGAGCAAACCCTTAAGTTAGAGAAAGATTTAGGTAGCATCACATCTCTTATACAGCAGCTTAAGTCTCAAATGATCTCCCTTGAGACTAGTGTCACCTCTTTCCTAGCTAGGAAGGAAAGAGAGACTCCTACCATTCCTCTAGAGATTACTAGGAAAGAGACTTCTCTTCCTAGCAAACATAAAGGAGAGAGCTCTAGGGAAGCTCCCCTCCTGAAAGACTTGAAGCCACCTACCTTTACGGGGGATGACCGAGACAGGAATAAGGACGCAATCTACACTTTTTTACAAAAGTGGCATGATTTGCATCAATTGAAGGGCACCCCACCTGAGTATCGTGTGCTAGAGGCGAGTCTTTCCCTCGGCCCACGTGCTTATAAGTGGTGGATGAGTCTTAAGGAGGCGAACTCTATCCCTAGTGACTGGACTCAGTTTGAGACTCTTTTCCTAAAAGAGTTTCTTCCTGAAAATGAAGAGGAGAGGAATTGGGATGAGTGGGATAGGATTACTCAAAGAGGCAGGCCTCTTTTAGTCTATCTATCCCACTATAGAGAGATCACTTTGAAGCTTAAGGGTCTAGATAATTTTCAAAAGACCAGAGGGTTTGTTAGGGGCTTGGATAAAGCCATAAAGAGGGAAGTCAGGAGGAATGCGCCTAAGACGTTGAGGAGGCAATCAAATATGCACAGATATATGAGGACCATAACCGTCCTCAGTATACTCGTATGGAGACGGATCAGCCCCTTAAACCTCTTAGTACCAATAAATTTAAGAAAAAGTTGCCTTTTGGGAAAAACAAGGTTTTTATTAAAAAACAAAGATCACAAGGGCCTAAGCTATCCATAGACCAGTTTGAGAAGGCCAAAAGAGAGAACCTGTGTTTTAGGTGCCTATCCCCTAGCCATTCGCAGTGGAACTGTCCACTCAAGAAGGGGGAAGAAAAGAAGAAAGGACCAGAGTCTAGTAGGGCTCCTGAAAGGGGCAAAAAGGCGGTCCACCTAGTGCAGACCCTTCCCATTCATGGCAGCTCTAGCTGCAAGGGAGTGGAGGTGATGCACGAGGATATAGAGAACACGTGTTGTTTGACTCAGTCATTGTGGTCACCGCAGTTTGGACCACATGACTTGGTCAAGCTACATGGTAGTGTATACGGGACCAGGGTGTGAGTCATGATAGATGACTTTGCAACTCATAATTTTATAAACTATGCTTTGGTCAAGAAATTGAAGATTCCCCAGCAGCCTAGTGCACATAAATACATTGTATCTATGATGCAAGGGCAAGATAAAAGAATATGGGATACTATGGTATCCAATTTGGAAGTCAAGATGCAGGATTATACAGATCATATGGACTTCCAAATTATGAACATGGAGAGGACAGATCTAGTCTTAGGAAGAGAGTGGCTATGGGGGTTGGGAGATACACTTAAACGCAGCTATCAAAATAACACACTCGAGTTTGAAAAGAATGGAAGTAAAGTTTATATTCAGGGAGAGAGAGATGTACCTAGTGCACCTCTCATCTCATCATTAGAGTTGTATAGTCTCTGTTGCTCACAGCATGTACATGATATGTTTTTATTGTATAGTCATGATATGGAGCATTGTACAGACAGCTCATCTGATGTATATTTTCATGCTTTGAATGTAAATATGAACAGGACTTTCTACTATTCTTTTTTGCAAGAGTGTGTGGTTAAAAGTTTTAAGGATCTTATGTTTGAGTACAGAGGTTTTTCCCACTGACTTACCTAGAGGGCTACCACCTGAGAGAGGGGACATTGACCATGCCATAGAGGTTGTTACTAACACTAACCCTATTTGTAGACCACCTTATAGGCTTAGTGTTTCTCAGCATGAGGAGGTTGAGAAGCAATTGCAGGATTATTTAGATAAAGGCTTCATCAAACCTAGTAACTCACCATGGGCATCGCCAATGCTCCTAGTTAAAAAGAAAGATGGCTCTATGAGACTATGTATAGATTATAGAGCACTTAATAAGGTAACTATAAAAAATAGATTTCCAATGCCTAGGTTGGAAGATCTATTTGATCAGTTACATCAAGCTAGGTATTTTACCAAGCTTGACCTTAGATCAGGATATCATCAGATTAGGATTAGGACAGAGGATGTCCCTAAAACTGCATTTAGGACTAGATATGGGCACTATGAGTTTTTGGTGATGCCTTTTGGTCTCACCAATGCTCCTGCCACTTTCATGAAACTCATGAATAGTGTTTTACGGCCTTATCTAGGACACTTTGTAGTAGACTTTTTGGATGACATTCTGATCTATAGTGCATCAAATGAGGAGCACTTGGAACACTTGAGAAAAGTATTTCAAGTGCTAAGGGAAAATTTGCTCTTTGCTAAGGAGTCAAAGTGTGAATTTTTCAAGAAAGAGGTTAGATACCTTGGGCATATAGTCTCCCAGGATGGAATCCAGATGGATCCTAAAAAAGTAAGGGCTATTATGGAATGGCCACATCCACGGAACCTGGAGGAGCTGCAGATCTTCCTAGGTTTATCCGGTTTCTATCGAAGATTCATTAAGAACTATGCCAAAATTGTTGTCCCGATGATGGAACAGCTTAAAGGGAAAGGGAAAGCCTTTCATTGGGGAGACGAACAGAAGCAAAGTATGGAAAAGTTGAAGGGAGCAATTGCTACAGCTCCACTTTTACATATAGCAGATCCTAATAAACCATTTGTGGTTGAGACTGACACGAGTGATTTTGCTATAGGAGCGGTTTTAGTACAGGATGGTCGACCAGTAGCTTTTGAGAGCAAGAAACTAGAACCGGCTCAAAAGAATTACTCCATCTATGAGAAGGAGTTGTATGCAATAGTCCATGCTTTGAAGAAGTGGCGTCATTATTTATATGGTGCCAAAGTTACGATAGTGTTTGATCAAGAGAGCATTAAGTGGCTCTCTAATCAAACAGACCTTAAAGGTCGTAAGGCCCGATGGGCAGAGACCCTTCAAGAGTTTGATTATGAGCTTAGGTATAGGAAGGGAAAGTTTAATGTGGTGGCTGATTCACTTAGCCGCATGCCTATGCTCAATGGAGTGAGTTTTACTCAGATCACTAGTGAGCTACTTGAGTCTCTTAGAGGGAAATGTAGGCTTGATCCTGCATATTCCGAGATTTGGGAAGCCATAGAGAATGGGGATCGTGATATACGGGTTTCCAGTGAGGATGGAGTATCGACGGATACTCAAGAAGGATTCAAGTGGAAGAATTACAGTGTCCATGATGGATATCTGTTATATAAAGGTAAGGTGTGTGTCCCTAGAGATACTGAGATGAGACGGCATATTTTATATGAGTGTCATGACACACCTAGTGCGGGACACCCAGGAGTTAACAAGACTTATGATCTTGTTAAGAGGCAGTTTTATTGGCCTGGACTTCTTAAGGACGTCCTAGAGTATATTCTTAAGTGCAATAAATGCCAGGTCAATAAAGCTGAGAGGTTGAGGATTGGAGGGCTACTCCACCCATTGGATATTCCCAATGGGAAGTGGGAGAGTATCTCCATGGACTTTATAGTCGGATTACCTAAGACACAGAGAGGGCACGACTCGGTCTGGGTAATTGTGGATAGGTTAACCAAAATGGCTAGGTTTATTCCGACACGTACTACAGTGAAGACACCAGAGTTGGCTAGACTCTTTGTTGAGAACCTATACCGGTTATATGGTCTTCCTTTAGACATAGTTTCTGATCGGAATAGGAAGTTTACTAGCCACTTTTGGAGAGCGGTCTTCAAAAGGTTGGATACAAAGCTTAGCATGAGTACGGCCGAGCATCCACAGTCGGATGGGCAAACAGAAAGGGTTAACCAAATCCTAGAAGATATGCTTCGAGCATATGTGAATGAAAGGCAAACTAATTGGGAGGAGTACTTACCTATAGTAGAGTTTGCATATAATAGTGCCAAGCACTCTTCCACTGGGCATAGTCCATTTATGCTTATGTATGGGTTTCAGCCAAGGGCTCCTTATGCAGTAGGCTTGCAGAATGAAAAAGTTCAAGCTGCAAAGGACTTCTTGGAAGAAATGAATGATATGCTTAGGCTTGCTAAGGAGAGCATTAGGAGAGCTCAGGATAGATCTAGAGCCTATGCTGACCCTCAAAGAAGAGATATCAACTTTGAGGTAGGAGAGCAAGTATATCTTAGAGTTCCATCTAGGTCTGAAACCATGAAGACGGGACCTTGTCCAAAATTATCTCCTAGGTATTGTGGACCTTTCCGAATACTTAAGAGAATAGGAAACATGGCTTACCAGCTCCAACTTCCAGAGAATAGTCAAATCCATCCAGTTTTTCGTGTTAGCCGACTTAAGAAAAGGCTGGGTGAATCTGACAACCTCATTCCAGATAGTGAGGTAGTAGAGCCTATTTCTGTGCAATCTATTCCACATGAGCCAAAGAGCATACTACGCACTCGAGAGAAACGGACGAGGAGTCACTTGTATAAAGAGTGTCTAGTAAAGTGGAAAGATAGTTCAGAAGATAGTGCCACATGGGAGCGGGTTAGCACCCTACAGAGACGGTTTCCCAGTTTCAGTTTACCTTCCCAAGAGTTTTCTTAAGGGGAAGGATATGGGGAAACACACGGAGACAGGACCATGTATTTCTATACATGGGGATATAGTGGGAGCGGTGATACTATTTTTCCTCTCTTTCTTTTAGACCTTCCAATACCATTTTTGAGGACAAAAATGGAACTAAGGGGAAGGAAATGTTATGGAATACCCCTTAAGTGGGGTGTGAACCACCCCTAAGTTTGTAAGTAGGTGGACTTACACATGAGTGCCAAGTGGCACCCATGTGTGAGGCCATGTGGGGCATTGAGAGGGCCAAGAGAGAGAGAGAGAATAATTGGTATCCATCGCGTGGCTGGGCGGCAATAATCAGAAGAGAGGTCTCCGTGCTCGCGCGACTACAGAGAGATTCTTCTCGTGTTCTGTGCAAGAACTTCCCCCAAAAGAGAGGGGAGTCACTGGAAGTTATACTACAACAACAAGTCTTGGAAGGAGTGGATGTGTGCAGCTAGTGCTTATAAAATTCCAAAATCTCTAGCTCATTTTGTCGTTGCTTATCATTAGTTATAAGGTGCCTTGTTTTGAGCCATCCATGATCATTCATAGAAAAACTCCAAGAATATCTAGGTAGCATGCGTGCACCTCATACTATCGTAATTTTGTATCCCTATTTTATCTCACGCATACATGATTGCTCCTTAGATAAAAGTATGTGACATACATGCAAGCTCAAGGTATGAATTTTATGTTTTGCATGATGCATCATGCATGCAATATGTATAAGAAGCCTATCAGTCATATATGTTTTCTATTCATCCATAATAATTATAAGATATCTATCATGATTACAAATCTAGACACTTATAAGATATCGAATGTCCCTAGCATAATACATCTAATGCTTTATTTGAGGTGGCTTCATGTCACCCAATAGCCCCCCAAGTGCATTTCAAAAATATGAATTTAGGAATCCTATCCTCGAGTGTCAAGGATCTCCTATAAATAGCAAGGTGGGGAATCCTCTTTGTATCTTGCAAACTCATCCAAGTTGAGAAGCATGTCTAATGCCAATGGGAGCTTGAATCAAATCAATTACATGTAGAATGATCTAGAAGATCTAAAATTTATGAGGGATACTCTATTTGAGTGTAATAATTGGCTAGTAAAGACAAACAACAAGCTGTCTATGAAGATCCATTGAGAGCTTTGAGTTCTCATATAAAAGCAACAACAAATCGAGATACAGATTGGTCATCTATAGGATGGTTGAAATTTGACATGGGCTCTAGCTCAGTGTTTATGGAGGCTGAAAAAGGAAGTGCCACATCTATTTGATGCTTGATTAGAGATATGTGTTGAGGAATGGATATCAATAGTGCCTTTACCATTCTGGTACAATACATACCAACGACAATGTGACAATGAGAATAATGTGTCTCTACACTTCAAAGGCATCAAAAAAAGTTGTTAATACGTAGAAAAGAAGTAGATAATGTTTTGTGCTTTCATTTAAAAAAATATAATTTTTTCAATCATGGTTTTAAGCACCACTATTTCTACTTATAATTTAAATAATCCTTTTGTAATGAGATTTTTGTTAATAGAAATCTATTTTCCATTCATGTAAAGGTGGAAAGACTGCATGCACTGTTCATGTATGAGATTGATTTATGTGTGTTAAATATCTTCTCTTTTCTCTATATACTTTATGAGAAAGTTGCAAACACTGCACTTTAGTTATCTCTGTGTGAGGGAGTAGAGAGATGCAAGTATTTATCCTATAGTATCTAGTTATGAATACTCTAGAGTCTAACAAACGATTCTCTCTCTCTCTCTCTCTCTCTCTCTCTCTCTCTTTCACATGTAGAAACATCCGTAGAAAAAAGATACAAATTTACTAATTAGGTGTATAAAGAGAAAAGCAATGATTTAAAAGAAACTTTCATTATTCCAAAAAGTTACAGATAGCCCACACAATGGGCAACCGCTAGCGAAGGTACAAAAAGATTTGAGAGTATGTAATGAAACCCTTGGTGGATGTCACTCATTTCCCTCCTTGTTGACATGGATATGTTTTTTCTCCTTCCCATGTATCCCCTTAGTAAAGGTCTTTCCTCATGCTCTTCAGATTTCACCATGCATTGGTTGGTCTTTAACCTTCTTTAATAGCTCCTTGATTTCTTTGTGTATTAGATTTTAACCCTTAACCATGTTTTTGAGCTCCTATATCCTCTGCATTTTCTCCTCCCAATCATAGGTTTCTTCTTCTTCACTCACATCATTAGGTAGGGAATGTTCAATTTTTTGTAAGCTTGATAGTAATATGCTTCTATCTTGTTATCTTTGAAAAGTTCATTTTCTAGAAGAATCAATCACTACTCCAGATCATATGTGTAAGGGCCTCTAAAATTATATATCATGCCATATTGGTTGTAGAATTTGTAGCCTACTTAGATTGAATGTGTTTTAGATCCTTTCTCCTTTTCTAAAGACTGTCATAGATAACCTCACAATTTCCAAGGATGGGGACCATTTCAAGCTCTCCATGGATAGATCATAATTTCCAAGGATTTTGATAATAGGCACACAATTTCCAAGTAGTTAATTATAGTACCTTCAAAGAGTCACACAGTTTCCAAAGAGGGGCATATGAGTCTAAACTCCTAGGGTCTAGCTATCTAAGTACTCAAAAAACTAGAAAGCCCAAATAGAGAACTCAAAAAACTAGAAAGCCCAAATAGAGAACATGAGTCCAGTGCATCCACTCCTTTGTGTTTTATGGCTTCTATACTACAATAATATTCTCTTGAATTTCTTTGCATTGTATCATTGATTAGCATTTTCCTAGTACCTAGTAATCCAAATAAGAAGAATTATTTTCTTAATATAAAGACTATGGGATTAGGTATGGAGTCTGAGGTAGTATCTTCCATCATTTTTAGTCTCTACCTTGATGTCATGATTAATTTCTTTTGAATTGCAACTTTTAAGAGAGTGATGCCCTATATTTGTCCACAGTTTCATCTGAGTAACTCTCAATATCTATGTGTAAGTATAGAAGGAAAATAGTACGAGATGCAATCTAGCATGATATAAGATGAAGAGGTGTACTCATAGGAGATATGCACATTGGGGTGCACAAGACTAAAAATCTTACCCTAGATAGTTATGGCTTGTCAAAGAAATAACTCATAAGCACACCATGTATCATACATATGTCATAGATGGAAACAATAAGAAATTTTAATGTTTGAATGTAAAACATTTTGGGATATGCTCAAGATTGTGATTATGAAATATTAGAGATATGCACATATATCCATTTTCACATACAAAGTATAAGGTGGCTATTTAGGCAAGTCAAGTCAAGTAGTTTTCATGGTTGAAAATAATTTTACTCATGTATTCCTTGAAGTTCATTCCACGGTACAGGCATCTTCTATCATCGTTGTAATGTATGTTCATGGAGACAATGAGCACATTGTGCTCAAATCCCATAAAATGTAATCCACCCAAAGATTAAGGATTTAACTTAGATTTTTCTTGGGTTACAACATCCAATCAAGCTTGCATACATGTTGCTTCTTGATGAAAAGGAAAAAACGATACTTTAAGCCATAATGTAAAGGTGATAATGATAATGTTCTGATCTTGGGCTCACTCAATTGGGACACACGTGATTTAAATGGCATGCATCATACAACATCATATTCACAATGTGATGATGTTTCTACCATGTATAGAGAATGTGTATAGAAAATGAAAATGTTTCAATCTTCCATATATGAAGCTTGACTCCTACGTGAATAATAGGCAATAGTTAAGTTGAATGATGCCATAGTTTTATGAACTCCATCTTTCAGCTCCAGGCGAAGGAATCTCTGAACCATCTTCCATCTCGAGTCAAATGCTGCCATTACGGAGGGGCACTTCGTATACATAATTCGCCATGCATATTGTCAGCAATCTTTCACTAGCATCATGCGACCCATTTCTCATTAGCATCATGCCATCAGTTTTGTACTAGAGCATGTACTGATGTAGAGCTGTATACCGTCCATATCATAACATGCACTCATGTAAAAAAAATTAAAAACACAGATCATGGAGCACACTGTTTAATACATAAATGCAGCGTGAATGATAAAATACATTTGGAATTCCTTCAATCCCACACGTGATTTATTTCATACTTTCTTGTATATAGAAGCTTCCATTACTATTGGAAGTTCCCATCGTGTCGTTTATCCTCTAACCCTCAGATTACTAAAACGTCCCCAAAGGGATTTTTATAAAATCTTGCCTTTTCTTATTATTAAGTTCATCTCCAAGTAGCTTTTGCAAGGTAAAAGTGAGTGAATAAGGGAGGGCGACGTGCGACGGATCCATCTACAGCAGTGACGTATGATGAAGCATCTACAGCAGCGACGGATTCATCTTCAAAGTTCTATGGACACGGTCGATTATTGTTTTGAAACAGGATTTCGGAGTGTTGCATTCTCCTTCAGAATCCTCCTCATCGTACAGCAGCGACTACCTTCTCGTGTATTGCGTCTCACCTCTCGAGTTGCATTATTGTGAGCTTCGCTACGGTCTCCCTGGTGTGCATCGCGACGGTCTCCCGGTTGCACATCGTGCCTATCTGGCGGTAGCATCGACGGTCGTGCCTCGTTCTGGGTCAGTCGATCATCATTCGATAGTTTTGAAGGTTTTTTTTTATATAAAGGAAGTTCGGCAATAGCCTACTCTCCCGGACTTGAATTAAATTAAGAAACAAAGGTACAATAGAAGGGGACTAGTGCCCACGGGACCCCCCAAATCCCACAAAGCAGGGGAGGCTTGGTTGATTCCTAGTTTGCAATACAAAGAAGGTTGATCACCCTCTCGTCGCGCTCATGCGGGACCCACTTGGGTTTGAGCTTGTTGTTGATCAAAAGGAAAACTTGATGGTGTCTAAAGGGGGGGGATTTCTTACTGTTGACAATTCTTTTGCCAAGGAGGAGTAGAGATTTTTCAATCGACCACTCCCTGGGGGGGTCGCCGAAGTTGAGAGCACACCGCTCCCGCCAAATTTTCCACAGGACTTCCCCTCTGATAGCGTTCCAGAGAGCCGCAGAGCATCCAATCGCTTCACCCAAAAGGACTTGTTTCCAGCTAAGCTGTTTCTGAACTCTGATTTTCAGTCCAACCCTCTGCCAGATTTTGTAGGAGTTGGGGCATGTAAGGAAGATGTGTGGGACATCTTCGATTGCACGGTGGCAGCGTTTGCACCACGGAGGGGTCCCACAATTTTGCTTGCCTTATGGTTAGTCCAAATTCCGCGATGAAGAATTTGCCATAAGAGGACCGACTTCTTAATCTCAATAAGTGGGTGCCAGATACCCATGAATTTCATGTCCCACCGAAGCCGCGTCCAAGACAGGCACCACTTCTTGTTGAGGCTGATCTGGAGGTCAGTCGTTTCTTTGATGTTCGGGATTTTGAGTAGGCAATTCCCATTGTGCCATTTGAGACCACGCGCGTTCGGAGCATCATGTCCCAAGAGAAGGCGGGTTTTGCGACGATCCCAAGCGAGGCATCTGCTTTGCAAGGTGTTCCATTCTTCGTAGGAGATGTTTATGCGAGGGTCGATATCCTCGTAGTTGATCCAACTATTGGTGTCTTGTTTCCAGAGGTGTTTCCATTTTTTGAATCCTTTGTTCCATAACTTCTTGGCATTTTGAATGTTCCACGACTCCACACTCCGGATGCCATGTATCGGAAACCAGATAGAGTCGTTTTGTCTGATTCCGGCCGCCCACTTCCAGTCCTCACTGATTCTTGTGAAGCCTTTGACTTTATTCCAGCCCTTCCACAGAGAGCATACGAGAGTGGAGCCCTTCGGGAAGACAGGTATCGGGGAGAATAGCAGGGTCATGATGTCATGGTTCTTCCTTGCCATCGCCACTGAGGGGCTCATGTGGAGGCAAGACTTTTTGCAGACGATATGAACGCGTTCGTTCACAATGATAATACCAGCCTGGAGACCTTCTGGGTTTGGCGTCTCTATGGAGCAGCGATGGAACTGGGTGCTGGCCAAACTTGAAAACAAGCTCAATTACTGGAGAGGTATGCAAATCAATCTCGCTGGACGGGCGATGGTTATCAACACGTTCCTCCTCTCGTCTACCATCTATTTCCTCTCGTGCTGGAGACCGAATGAGCAAGGCCTGTCCAAGCTGAATAGCATCTGCAGAAACTTTCTCTGGACGGGGGATCATAACAGAACGGACATTGGGTGCATAGTTTTGAAGGTTCGTGTGGGCATGTCGCTGTGATTTTAAGGAGTCTTTGCTCCTTTCACTTTGTGGCCACCTCTATGGATGTGGGGTCCCTTCTTTCATTATGAGTAATTTACCTCCAGTGGTCACTGACGAGGCGGACGTTGCCCCTAGCTCGTCAGAAACTGTGGTGGCCCCTCGGGTTGCTCTTAATCGCGATCGATCCTTTCAACGCAAGAAGAACTCAAGAGAACTTGCCTCGTTGGCCAGCTGTTTGGTCCCAAGCCCCCATTGGATACTATGTGCAAGTGGTTTCGCAAAGAGTGGTTCCCGGGTGGCATAGTTGTGAGTAAGTGCCAATTCCTTCCAGCCAAACACCTCTTGCTTGTCTTTGAGAATGAAGAAATGGCACTCCAGGCCCTAAGTGTCAGGTTTTGGCAAGTCGGGCATGCTACTCTGTGCCTCTTCAAATGGGCCCTCGATTTCATGCCCGACAACTCTAAACCCCTTCGTTACCCTCTCTGGGTTGAGCTCACCAATCTCCCTTACTTCCCTTACGGCTTTTTGTGGGATATTGTCTCTCCGATTGGCAAGCGGCTAGCCTCGCACGGAAATGTTGAGGGTTTCATTTATGAGGGCACAAAACACACGTTTAATGCCCGGTGTCATCCTCAAATGTGTGTGCAAGCAGACCTCAGTAGGCCTCTCCCCTCGAAAATTATTGTTGACTTGGGTGAAGGGGAATCTTGGGTTCAGGAGATCTCTTTTAAAAATCTGTCCAATGCCTGCTTTCAATGTGGTCAACAAGGCCATCGAATAAAAGATTGCCCCTTGAAGTAGAAGAATAAGCAAGAAACAACCAACAAAGCCCAATCACTCAAGGGGAAGCATGTCGGCCCAACAGTTGAAGAGAAAGACAAGGATGACCGAATCCTAGAAACCGACTTAGAAGGGTTTACAGAGGTTAGAAGAAGAAGGAAAGCTAGCCCTAAGAGAAGCTCAAGCCCAAGGAGACATTTAGAGAAGTCCCGCACTCCAGAAAAGTCACTCAATAACTTATACTACAACTTTGAGAAGGAGGTTAATGAGCTTGATTTTTCGGGAGGGACCTGGGACTTAGCGGGCACAAGTAACTTACCCTTGGAGTGGCCCCCTCTATTACGGTCAATCAAGAGGACTACACAACTAGCAAAGAAGATGGATTCACCACAAGTAATGAGGACAATATGGACAATGAAAGCTCCATCATTGGAACAACAATACCGGAAACAGCCTCGCCTTCACCCCCACAGGAGACTTCCCGCAAGGGAAAATAGTTGGTAGGTATGCCTTGGAAAAGCCCCCTCAAATCGAAGATGAATGGCGGAGACCATCCCCCCTCAAGAAAGAAGGAAGACTCCAAGAGGAAAAAAGAGAAGTCCCACCCTCGGAATGAGTGAAGTGCAAGAAAATGATCATCGCTTCACTAAATACTAGGGGGCTAACTGACCCCACAAGAGCCACCATTATTGGTCAATGGCTCCACGACATAAGCTTAAACCCAAACTTCATCTGTCTTGAGGAGATTAAAATTGAAGGAGAAGACCTTCAAATCAGACCGTTACCCAATGGTACTCACCTTCCCCCCTCCATTTAAAAGTCGCAAGGCACCTTGGTTTCATGTCAGCCCATTTGTCTTTTTGCTCCCCTCTATCCGACATGAAATCACTAATGCGTGGCTTGAGGCCTTTGCCATCTGCACCTCTCCAACCAAGTGTTGGAGAAACACGATGGAAAGGTCTCGTCAGATCTTGATTAGGACCACGAAGGCTCTCAAAACCATCCGTCAAAAACGTAGAGCAAACCTATACCGCCGGCTCCGGAGATTCGAAGAAGAAGTTAATAAAGGGAAGATTCAATCTCAGAAGGGACTCCAAAATATGAGAGGAAGATTAAGATATGAGAAGGAGATCAAAAGGAGAAATCTTCAAATTTATTTTAAGGAATGGTGGGCTCGTAAGGCAGATAGACCTTCCAAAGAGATGTGCAATATTCTCAGAAGAAAAAAAATTAGAGAGGAGATCCCGCTATTGCTTGACAAGGAAGGGGCAGAATGTAAAACAACAGAAGAAAACATTGGCATTATAGAAGCACACTTCACAAGTTTCTTGGTTAGTGCTTGCCCCCTCTCCCCCCATAGGCAGGACTGCATGGCCACCATCTCTCGGATTTCCTTGCATAGAATCCCATGCAACTTGACCACTCTACTTGACGCCTCCATTTCCGAACAAGAGATCCTGGAAGTTATCGATTTCATTAGGGGAAAAAATGAGCCCTGCATGGGCCTTGTAAGGATTCCTAATTTTCAGGATTAAAAAGCTTAATCTAGGGGATTTAGTTGGTGCTCAAAACAACTAGTGGTTTTTTGCAATAAAATAATATTTGTTCGAAGCTTCTTTTTGAATTAAAAAATCAAAATTTTCTCACCTTTGAACGCTTCAATCCAATGGCTAGAAATAAAAAGGTTGTAATTCTAGACAGAGAGGGTCTGACAAGCGTGGGACATAAGAGAATTGGATGTGATCTTGTTGCACGCTCTCTACAGAAATATCGTCCGTTAGATCTTCACAAATCCAGTGGAAGAGCGCGAATGGGGCTGAGCACAATTTCGCAGTCATTATCTGCCATTAGATCTCTATCGAATCTGACGGCATCGCGTGAATTGGGCTGAGCTGATTTTTGGATGCCTTCCCAGCCATTAGATCAATGCGCAATCCAACGGCTGGCCGTATTCCAAGCTGAGCTCATTTTCAGAGCTAATCATAGCCATTCAATGACTCTTGCATCTAACGGTGCATGCAAAAGGTGCTTTATCTTGTGATAAGATATCTTCAACCATTGGATCATCTAGAGATCCAATGGTGAGCATTTTAAGCGTCGATTTGAGCTTTCTTTCAAACACAATCGTCCGATGGAGACACAAATCTAATGGTCCATATGCGATGCTACATATTTTATGAAGAAACAAATCTGCACCATTGGAGATCATACGAATCGAATGGTTATAAATGATGGTCGAGCTTTTGAACACCATTCTAACAACCAAACCCACTAGTTCTAAGTGGTTTTCTCCTTTTTGACCACTGAAAAACAAGGGAAGCCTATGCCTAGTCTAGTTGATTAAGGGACTAGACTATGGCCACCACCCTCACCTCATTGGTCCGTTGTTAATCAGCCCTTAATCTAAAAGGCCCAAGAGGGGTTCATTTTTTCCCCTAATGTGCTTTCGAACGGCAAGAGCCCCGTGCTTGATGGGCTCACTAATGGGTTCTTTAAATCATTCAAATATGTGGTGGCCACCCCCTTGCACCTTTTTTGGCTTGAGGCACTCGAGTTTGGCGCCCTGCCCACTTGTCTCAACAATGGCATCATCAAACTTACACATAGAAAATGGGAGAGGAACAAAACTGAGACTGGAAACCGATCACAATGCTTCAAACCGGATATAAGATTCTTGCTAAAGTCATTGCCAACAGGATATCCTATCATTTAGACCAGTGGCTTAACAAAGACCAAAAAGGTTTCATTAAGGGAAGGTCAATATTGGAAGCCATCATTGATATCTGCGAAGGTCTGGACTTTGCTGAAGAATCTAATCAAGACATTGTCTTCCTCAAGATTAACTTTGACAAAGCCTACGACAGATTGGAATGGGACTATATTTTACAATCGCTAAAAGATCTCTGGTGTAGTCAGAGATTCCTCAGGATGATCTCCACTCTCCTTGGGAATGCTTCGACCAAAGTCAATGTCAATGGACAACTTTCGATTAAGGCAATCAAACTGAAACGGTCCATCAAGCAAGGTTGCCCGTTGGCCCCGCTACTCTTTGCCATCGCCACTGAAGGACTAAGCCGACTTGTGGAGCAACAAATGGTGCTTGCTCACATAAGAGGCATCACTTTGCCACATAACTCTGGCCAAATGACCATGAGGCTATTTGCGGATGACAAAAATGCCTTTGTTCACAATGACGATACTAGCTTGGAAACCTTTTGGTGGTGCCTCGACACGTTTTGTGAGGCCTTTGGATCCAAAATTAACCATACCAAGACTACATTCAGGGTTATCGAAGGGAATCAACCCAATCTCCTCACTGTGTAGGGATGCCAAAGCATTCAATCAGGTCAGGTCATTCGCATTCTTGGCAACCCCTTGGGATTTGGTGTTACTCTGGAACAAAGGTGGGCTTGGGTCCTCACTAAACTTAATAATAAACTTAACTACTAGAGGGGTTTCCAAATCAATCTTGCTGGCCCGGCCATGGTGATCAACACGTTCCTCATATCCTCAATCATATACTTTCTTTCTTGCTGGAGACCGAAGAATCAAGAATTAGCCAAATTAGAAAGTACTTGTAGGAACTTTCTCTGGACCGGGGACCACAACAGGAGGGCAGTGCCTAAAACCAAATGGTCCATATGCACTAGCCGATAGGAGAATGGAGATCTAGGCATTATGGACATTGGCATCATGGCCAATAAACTTGTGGCTAAGTGGATGATTAAGGCATGGTGCAACAGAGATTCCTCTTGGGCCACACAAACGCGATTACTTTGGTAGGCTACCCTGGATGGAAAATCCTCAATATCCTCACCCTCCTATTCTCTCTGATTCTGATCTCACCTAAAGGATCGATCCTGGTAAGATCCTTGTGGTTGAGCTGGAACACATTCAAACCTCACATTAGAATCAGTGAAGATTGGAAATGGGATGTAGGTATAAGACAAAACGACTCTATTTGGTTCCCGATCCAAGGCATGAGAAACGTGGAGCCTTGGAATATCTTGAGTGCCAAGAGACTCTGGAATAAGGGATTCAAACAATGGAAGCACCTCTGGAAACAGGACATGAACAGATGGGTGGACTTTGAGGACCTTGACCCCAACACCGCAGTCACATATGAGGAATGTAATGTTTTACTAAGCAGACATCACGGTTGGGGCCGATCTAAAATCCCACTACTTATGGGACAGGACTCTCCAAACCCAATGGGCCTTAAATGGTATAATGGTAATCGCCTCTCCAAGCTTCCATATATCGTAGCCTGCAATGACATTCACAACAGTCTCAAAAAGAGATGGTGTCTCAACTGGAAGCGACTTCGATGGGATATGAAATTTATGTCTATCTGGCACCCTCTCATTGAAAACAAAAATTCGGTTCTCCTATGGCAAATTTTACACCGTGGAATATAGACCAATGCAAAAGCTAACAAGATATGTGGGGTTCTGCCCTAGTGCAAGCAATGTTGCCATAGCAAAGAGGATATTGGTCACCTATTCTTTGCTTGCCCTAAATCCCTTCGGTTATGGAGGATCCTTGGTGGTTCTTTGGGACTCCAAGAACAAATCAATTGGAAGCAAGCCCTCATTGGTGAAGCGATCGGTTGCTCGGCGGCATTGTGGAATGCGATTAGGTGAGAGATCCTTTGGAAGATTTGGCAAGAAAGATGTGCTCAAAACTTTGGCAATACCCCCAAGGAGTGGTCGATCGAGAAGTCCCTTTTCCTTCTCAGCAGAAGAATTGCTAACTGTAAGAAAGATGTGCTCAAAACTTTGGCAATACCCCCAAGGAGTGGTCGATCGAGAAGTCCCTTTTCCTTCTCAGCTCCACATGATGGGGATGTGAGGTTTATCAACCTCCTCTATAACTCCATGTAAGCCTTGCAAGGCCTACCACGAAGGCTATGGCAGATCATCGAAATGAAAATTATTCTTCAAAAATATATCAATTGGAAGCCAGCTCTACTGGGAGATACGAGTGGCTACTCCATGACTCTTCGGAACGCTCAAAACTCTGGTCGATTGAGTATTCACTGTTCCTCCTTGGCAAAAGGATCGCTAATTGTAAGAAACCCCCCCCCCTTCCTTTTGATCAAGAACACACTTTACCCATGTGGGCCCCACATGAGGGTGATGAGTTGGTGATTAACCTTTTTCTTGTAAAGCCATCTACTCTCTGTAAAAGCTTCCCCCGCTCGGTGGGATTCGGGGGATCCTGCGGGTACTAGTCCCTTCTTTTGTACTTTTCCTTTATTTATTTCAAGTTCGAGAGAGTAGGCTAAGGCCGAACTTCCTTTATTTAAAAAAAAAGAAATGTTCTATGGGGACCACTCTAAAATCCATTACTTATGGGACAGGATGCTCTAGGCCTACTGGACCTTAAATGGTATAACGGTAATCGCCACTCACTACAACATATCGAGGGAATACCGATGATCTGCATACTGATGGTCACGTGTCGACGACGGTATGACCCTCGGAAAATTTGGGAAAGCAGCTTAGCCTCGGAAAAACTGCGTGGGTATGAGCGTCGGTATGAGCATCGGTATAGGCGTCGGTAATTCATTGGAAGTTACCAATGCGCATACTGATGCTCATACCGACGGTCGGTTTTAACCCGGCCCAAAACCAAAAATTCCTCATTTCGAGCATTTTGAACTTAGATCTTCTACTATCAGCTTTGCACGCATGAACAGCAGATCTCTATCACCCTTTCTTTCTCTCTCTCTCTCTCCCCCTCCCTCTCTCTCTCTATCCCCCTCTTTCTCTCTCTAAGCACACCTCTATCTTTCTAGATTTGAAGTTTTGGTAAGCAGATCACACATATTGTATGACTGTTTTTTCTTTTTTTATGTTTTTGCTTTTCTAATATCTTCTCTCTTTAGTTTTGCAAGAGATTTTGGGATCAAATCTTTGGAAATTCGACAAAGGACAACTTCAAGTGGATTTTGACGACTTTGATTCAAACAATTACATCGATGTAAGTGATTGTTTTGTTTTCGATTGACATAGAGAGAGAGAGAGATACATATACATACACACTCGCATATGTATAAACACACACATGCATATGCATACACACATGTATATGCATACACATACACATACACATGCATATGCATACACACAATCATATGCATACAAACATGCATATGCATACAAACATGCATATGCATACACACATGCATGCATATGTATACACACATGCATGCATATGCATACACACAAACGCATATGCATACACACAATCATATGCATACAAACATACATATGCATACACACATGCATATGCATACACACATACATATGCATACACACATACATATGCATACACACATGCATGCATATGCATACACACAAACGCATATGCATACACACAATCATATGCATACAAACATACATATGCATACACACAAATGCATATGCATACACACAATCATATGCATACAAACATGCATATGCATACACACATGCATATGCATACACACATGCATACACAATCATATGCATACAAACATGCATATGCATACACACATGCATACACACAAATGCATATGCATACACACAATCATATGCATACAAACATACATATGCATACACACATGCATATGCATACACACATACATATGCATACACACATACATATGCATACACAAATGCATATGCATACACATACACACATGCATATGCATACACACATACATATGCATACACACATACATATGCATACACAAATGCATATGCATACACACAAGTTCATATGCATACACAATGCATATGCATACACAAATGCATATGCATACACACAAATGCATATGCATACACACAATCATATGCATACAAACATGCATATGCATACACACATGCATACACACATGCATACACAATCATATGCATACAAACATGCATGTGCATACACACATGCATGCATATGCATACACACATGCATGCATATGCATACACACATGCCTGCATATGCATACACACATGCATACACACATGCATGCATATGCATACACATATGCATACACACAAATGGATATGCATACACACAATCATATGCATACAAACATACATATGCATACACACATGCATATGCATACACACATACATATGCATACACACATACATATGCATACATGAATGCATATGCATACACACAAATGCATATGCATACACACAATCATATGCATACAAACATGCATACACACATGCATACACAATGTTATGCATACAAACATGCATATGCATACACACATGCATACACACAATCATATGCATACAAACATACATATGCATACACACATACATATGCATACACACAAGTGCATATGCATACACACAAATGCATATGCATACACAATGCATATGCATACACAAATGCATATGCATACACACAAATGCATATGCATACACACAATCATATGCATACAAACATGCATATGCAAACACACATGCATCCACACATGCATACACAATCATATGCATACAAACATGCATATGCATACACACATGCATGCATATGCATACACACATGCATACACACAAATTCATATGCATACACACAATCATATGCATACAAACATACATATGCATACACACATACATGTGCCAACTTCCTTCTCTCTCTACTATGTCATTCGAATCTTGAAGCAATCATTATGGTCTCCCCATCTCTTTTAATCTTGAGCGTTCAAAGACCAACATCGAACGGCTTGAATTTACTACGACCCATCATTGATTTGAAGGCCTTTTTTCCATATATTTTAATAGGGAAAACCACTGGTGGTATTGTGTGTTCCCTTAATCCCTTACAAGCTTAATTTTAATCCCTAAAAATTAGGGATCCTTACAAGGCCCATGCAAGGCTCACTTTTCCCCCTAATGGAGTGGATTCAGCATACGACACGCAAGGTGATGCCTCATCGACGGTCGAAAGCTCGCGATGCTTTTAGAGCAGGCTTACCGAAGCCTGTGGGGTTAGATTTTGAAGAGTGGGAATCGATTCAGGATGAGCAGCAACATACTCCTGATCGATATCGTCAACATAGAGATGTGGCGGCCACACGTTTGGATATGGTTGGAATGTCACATTTAGGTAGCGGTGGATACGACAGTATGCACTACCAATTTGTAAGTATCATGTTAATTATTGAATTTGTTTGTGTTCAGCACATCATGTATCTTGATCTAGCATCTTGCATATTTATTATAGGAGTTGGCAGTGGGTGACGCGAACCGAATAATCTTTCAGATATCGTCATGAATTGACTGCACTGTTGCAAGATTTAGAGGGACAAGGTGCAATCATTTCATGGGAGAATATTCTATGATTAGGTAAACTTATAGCTTGGTTTCGTATGTTTAGTTGTTGTTTATAAATGTCATGTCAATTTGTCTCATTTTACACGTGCTTTGTTGCAGGATTGTAGATGTAAATGTTTTGATCCCCTTACGTATATGCTTTGCCACAATTTTGTATTACACTCCTATGTGGCAATGATGTACTATAATTTTGTATTCGATTCCTATATGGAAGTGCTTTTTCACATTGCCACAATTTTGTATTACACTCCTATGTGGCAATGATGTACCATAATTTTGTATTCGATTCCTATATGGAAGTGCTTTGTCACACACTTGTACATCTTTGAGTTATGGAATATACAACTTTTTGTACATGATTCATGGTTCATTTTTGCTCATATAAAATCATGTTTTGGTTGTCATTAGAGTACATAACACATGTACTTGGTTTAGAGTTGGGCAGAGTGTATTGTCTTTTGCTAAACAACATCATGTTGTAGCAATAGACAACACACTCTACCCAAAAAAAATTTGTGCAGATATAGTCGTCGGTATGCCCAGTAGAGTCATCGGTATGGGCGTCGGTATGCCCAATAGAGTCGTCGATATTACCGATGTTTATATCGACGCTCATACCGACGTTTGTTCCGACACCCATACCGAAGTTTATACCGACGACTATACCGGCGTTGTCTTTCCGATGCCCATACGGACCCCAACACCGACGTCGTAGAAAAATTATGCCCGTTCAATTTCCTCGATAGCAGCCTCAGTATACCCTTGATGTGTTGTAGTGACTCCAAGCTTCCATATGTCAAAGCTCCCAATGACATTCACATCATTCTCAACAAGAAATGGTGTCTCAACTGGACAGGAGTTCGATGGGATATGAAATTTATGTCTATCTGGCACCCTCTCATTGAAAACACAAAGTTGGTCTTCCTAGGAAAATTTTACACCGTGGAATATGGACCAATGCAAAAGCTAATAATATCTGTGGTGATCTGCCCTAGTGCAAGCGATGTTGCCGTAGCAAAGATGATATTGGTCACCTGTTCTTTGCTTGCCCTAAATCCCTTTGGTTATGGAGGGTCCTTGGTTGTTCTCTAGGGCCCCAAGAACAAATCAATTGGAAGCAAGCCCTCATTGGTGAAGGGATCGATTGCTCTGCGGCATTGTGGAATGCGATCAAGGGAGAGATCCTTTGGAAGATTTGGTGGGAAAGATGCGCTCATAACTTTGGCAATACCCCCAAGGAGTAGTCGATCAAGAAGTCCGTATTCCTTTTGGGCAAAAGAATTGCTAACTGTAAGAAAAATCCCCCCTTCAGACATCACAAAGAGCTACAGTATGTCAACAATAAGCTTAAAACCAAGTGGGCTCCACATGATGGGGATGCAAGGTTTATCAACCTCCTCTATAACTTCATGTAAGCTTTGTAAGGTCTACCACGTAGAATAAGGAAGAAATCAAGAAATGGAAAGAAATATTTGTGGGGTGCCTTCTTGGTGCAAGCACTACTACCAATCCATTGAAGATGTTGCTCACATATTCTTTACTTGTCCCTTCTCCAACAAGCTTTGGCAGATCGCCGGAATGAAAATTAGAATTCAGAATCATATCAGCTGGAAACAAGCTCTGCTGGGAGAAGCGATCGGCTGCTCCGCGACTCTCTGGAATGCCATCAGAGGGGAGGTCCTATGGAAGATCTGGTGAGAAAGATGTGCTTACAACTTTGGGGACTCCCCCAAAGAGTGGTTGATTGAGAAATCCCTATTCCTCCTTGAAAATATTCTCTAATTGTAAGAAATCCCCCCCCCCCCCCTTTAGGCATCATCAAGTGCTCCTTCTGATCAACAACAAGCTTAAACCGAAGTGGGCCCCGCATGAGGAGGGTGATTAACCTTCTTTGTAATGCCATCAAAACTTTGTAAAATCTACCCATGCTTTGTGGGATTCAGCGGGTCCCGTGGGCACTAGTCCCCTTCACTTGTACTTTTCTTTTTTTAGTACAAGTCTGGGAGAGTAGGCTAAGGCCAAACTTCGTCTATTTAAAATAAAATGAAATGTTCTGCAGGTTTGTTGGAACCGAATATAACAACTATTGATCATATTCATGTATATATATATATATACATTCATGTACAAAATTTAGCGGACATTTTTAAAATTAATGAAAATAATGTTATTTTCAGAATGTTTTCGTATAAATCTCATTATAAGAAATTGTCAAACATTTTTCAAGTATACTGGAGATGGAACCACTTACTCACATGTAAGCACTGCTTGCAGATTGACTATGAAACGTGCTATACTTTTTTACTTGTAAATTATTTAATCTTCAGTAGGATTAGCACGATCAAAGCAGATATGCATTCATAAATCCTTTTAAAATATTCATGAACTGCCCCATGAATCTGCCATAAATGCGCCCCCCATGAGCTGCGAAGCAGACATTGTCATGATCATGATTCCTCAGTACTTCGCTATGGTAACCATGCTGTCAAGTACAACATTTCCTTGTAATGCAGTTGTACACTACCCCAAGCAGAAAGCACTTTTTGTCACAAGCAAGTCATAGATCGTGGAAGCACGCTGGCAGCGTGTTTACACAGATTCAATACAACCTCACTAAAAAAATCAGAGTCAAGTTCTCCTCAATCTCACGTGATTGCTGTAATCTCGTAGTATGGAAAATAACAATATGAAACATATCCATGGATTGTTCTTCGAAGCTCATATCATCAGTTCTCGCTGGATAGCTTCAGCTTGACAGCCGCATATTTCAAGAATATGCGCACCTCATTCCGAGCTTTATATCACATGCCTCTAGATTTGGCGGAATCAGAAGTCAATCAATTTTTGTAACGTGAATCCTGGTAGCATGTTCGCGAGCCAGTTGGTCCAACTTCTACTAAAATAATCGAGGTTATACTCCCCTTGATGGAATCAAGCACGAGCATTTCGCTTTTGACTGTCATATTTGATGCGGATTCTCTCTAAACTACACTTTGGATCTTTGTCATGTATGCGTGATTCTGGAGATGGTACAATGGAGGTGTTTGATGAGATCCGTGCATACAGACCTGCTTTTATGAAGACTTAGCGGAAACATAAAAGGAAGAGTAATTTAAGGATCATGAAGAAATGCCACTTCTCCCTTGGATGTTCACGGATCATGTAAATGAGGAAATTAAAGCTCATAGAGAAAATAACTATTAAAGAAAGGCCACAAAGGCGACTAAAAGGTTGTCAACCTTCTTTGTAATTATTTCTAGTAGTCTTGTATTGTTTCTCCTCACTTGTATTGTTTCTCCTCATTATAATTTGAAGCATGATTTTTGAAGGAAAAATTAAATATTAAGTAAAGGATGACATATTCTATGGTGTACATAATTCTGAGAATTTAAGTGTTAAACAAAGGTCAAGCAACAAATCATAGTGAAAGTAAGCATTAAGTAAGACCCATGTGATCCACAAAGTAGATCTAGGAAGATCTCTTGGAACCATGCCATCTTATGGGAAGCATCATGATGCTCAGTGGCCCTCTGGAATGTTATCAAGGGGGAAGCTTTGAGAAAAATATAGAAGGAGAGATCTACCATCAATTTTGGTAAATCTCTCAAGCATTTTTCATTGAGCATTCTATCGACTAGTTAGGTATGATCTTTGTAATCCAATGTGATAATGTTCAAGAATTATAAATTCCCCATGATATCATATTCCATTTAAAAAAAAATCTTTGTTTCTCCTCCTAATTCTATCGTAACTTATTTCATTTTTATTGCAGTTTAGTCTTTCTTCATTGAAGAAAGGGTAAATAAATCATTCCACTAATTATGCCCTGATTTGGATCCTATTTACCTCCAACTTTGAGCAAATATGGCCTACAAGTAGAAGAATAATATAGATAGAAAAGTAATATTCCTTGGGCTCATCATGTATTAATTACCATCATTAGTCATATACAAGAACTACACCTCCAAGTAAGGGCTATAATATTGAAACTAAAAAATATCAAGATGAGAGAAATATCATATTCTTTTGTTTGATCGGAAACATTATAGAACATTCTAGTCTTGTTTCTTAAAGATCAATGGGATTCATGAATACTTCACCATCTTAATGTATGTCAGAGGTAAGTCCTTAGATTCCAATCATATTGTTTTTTGAATTTTATTAAGGATGCGAATAAACCTCACACTTTTGCTAAATTAACAATTTACTTCATTCCTTTGCTTCATATCCTTGAGAATGATAGAAATCACCAAACCAAATTAACATTGACATATGTTGATCAGATTTTTTTTCGATCAATATATTTTGCCCTCTATCTTGTGTATTCCAATCCTATCTGTAAATGACCAAGACCTTAAATCCAAAAAAGTATTTATGCATCCAAAGTATACTCAAAAATCATGGTGTGGAGGAAACAAAACTTAACTCATGTAAGGATATTTTGATTCATATGTTCATAGGACGTGAGATCCAAGATGGGCCCTACATTATAGAAAAGCATACTTATTGTGTATTTAGGTTAGAGAAAATTACACAAGTGCTATCATTCAAGGAAAAAAATTGTGTCATAGATGTTGTGATTTTGAATTTCAATCATGGTGCAAGAGGGCTTCACATCTATATGCAGATTTCTTGGATGAAGAAGGGGAAACATTTTAAAATTAAGGAAAAAGAAAATGTACCAGCTTTTTGGACCTTTAATGTTAGTGTCCAAGGAAACCAATTCCACTCACATCCCCTCTAGAAAATTTGGAAATAAAGATGTGCTACCAACTTTGGAAAAACTCCCAAAGAATGTTCTATAAAAAAAGGATGGTGATTCTCATCGAAGAACCACAAGATCTTATGTCTTACTTCTACATTAATAAAATCAATGGATATCAACATGGTTCCCGACTCTCCATAAGGGCACAACTCTCCTATCCTCATTTTTAACATTCCATATACCTTGGATCCTCATGTTGCACCTTAGTTGAATCTACTTAACTTCCCATTATTATTGAAATAGATAATATAACAGTTTTATTGTGAACATATGAGATATCTTTGAGGCCGCATCCTCTTCCATACTTTACCCTTTTCTATGTAAGAGGAATAATAATTATAGGTTTTGCAATTTCTTAGTCCAAGGAATCATCAATACTTTTAAGAAAGTATTATCTATTTGGATTTAAGTATTATTTAGAACAATCCGTGCTTATTTTTTTCAACTTGCAAGTTTCCACCTTGATTTTGAATTTTCCAATCTCCTTGCTTTTCTCACTTCTTCTACAAGGATTGAAGATTGAAGTGCTATGAATGACATGAAGCCCTCAGTCTTTAACTTTGGTTTCCATGGTCCTTCGGAAAATTTTTATCCTCATTATTTGAGTTATTTTACAAGCTAAATATAATATTTACAATAAATTTTATGAGATGGTGGATATCTTCTTATTTAGCTAGTATGAATTAACCTCATGCTAAATTTTATTTTACCGTTCCCTTGAGAGATTAAAAGTTCTATAAATTCTCCATGTAGTTAGGAGTAAGGATATCAAGGAAAAAATTCCTTATTAAGAAAAGTATACTTAACTTATAATAATATACAAGAAAATTCCCAACAAAAAATTACCATTTTAGGTATGAAATGGTAGGCCATAATGGAGGGTGATAATCAAAAGGAGAATAGAAAAAATAGAGCACTAATCAAGTCATGCAAAAAAATTGAAATATTAAGATAAAATTAATAAGTAAATAAAAGAAGGGGAATTACAATAATCTCAATAAAGGAAATAGAGAGCTCATCTACTTCATAACGAAAGAGATCAGTTAGTGGACCATGGATTTATATATGTATGCAGAATTCTGATGAAAACGTTACTCCCATTTAATATAAATAAGTAGATAAGAGATAAAGAATCTTTTAGTTGACTGAAGATTTATATGATCCTTTTATGGTTACTTTTAAGAAAAGGATCTCCTAAAAGGTCATTTCCACTCCCGACTTTGAAATATATATAGTATGTATAGTAAGTAGTGTATGAGGGTCCATGTTTGATGTTTGTTTCAAGGCGCCTTCTTGCAAGCATGACTATATCTTTCAAGTATGGTTCCTTGTTCATTTTTAGTTTCTCAACTTGTAAGAAGCAAGTGAGATAAATGAATTTAAATGTTCCCTTTTGGAGTTAGATGTTTAATAATATTCTAGTTTTTTGTTTTATTATTAATGAGCCAAAACTTTGTGTTCTAGAGAAAGTTATCACAAGAAAATAAGATGCTCAAGTGTTTCCTAATGTGAGGAAAAAGTGTACTATTCAAGGCAGCCAAGGAGTTTTTTGAGCTTTACCTTGCATAAAAATGGAATTGTGTAGAATAAGCCACTATATTGTAGCATTCGTTATGTATTTTTTGAGAAAATAAATATATTAGCATACGTATTGCCATTAAAATCTTTTCTAGTTTATATTCTTCAGCTTTTCTAATCTATCCATGAGGTCAACCAATGGGAAATTTTGTCTTCCAAACTATTCTAGACGTTGATTGTGATTTCTACAATTGTATATGATATACATAATGTTTGGACGTGTTGATAATTTTTCAAGTCCTTTGGTCATGAACTTGCAAGATTTTTTGTACAATTGGACTCTTAATGAGGTGAACTAGTGCTCATAGGATAACAATCTATTGGATCAAGTCTTTCTACTAGTTAAGAGTGCTCATGGCTAGTTCATGACCTATTTTATAATGTAAAACCTTAAGGAGGAGGGTAAACGACTTGACCATACATCTCAATTTTCGTTTGGGATCTAAAAAAAAATGGATTCTACTTTGTTTTGTAGGGTCTACCAATTTTTCCACATCTTTTTTCGAACTAGATCAGAGCCTTTCACTTGAAAAATTTTGTAGTTAAAGTAGAAAGTGTTTAAATTAAAAATCAGAACATGTAGGGAAATTATGCATCCTGAACATGTGGATATGTCAATAATAAATACCAAACAAATATCTTCATAACTGATTTGTCTATAAATCCATTTGGTTAAGATTTCCATACATAGAATTTCACATACGAAGTCCCAAACCCCTTGAAAGATTAGGTTGGTAGCTTCAAAGTGATGCATCAATATTTGCATAAAATAAGGAGAATGTATTTGCCCCCTTTTTTCTTAACACAAGATGCTAACCACAAGGGCATGTTAATATGCATGAGCTGATAGTGAAGTAAGAACATGTTCATATGAAGAATAAAATAAATATGAGCATAACTAAAGATATTAATAGGGTTCTCCATGTGATTCCTTCAATCTCCATTGAAGCTTGCTATACTTTTAACACTCCCCCTCAAGCCTCAATGGGTAATCCACAAGTTGTGCCAAATAAAGTTCTCCTTGAAGCTTGCAACAATAGCTAGCAATTCCTAAGGATGTTTCCATGGCGTCCTAATTTGTCGACGGACTGCTTGATTTCTCCCTTTGAGGAAGTTTGAATTCCATTGGCTTGATATATCCATCAAACTTCTTCTATTATGAAATTTTTGAAGATCTTTCTAAAGATCTTCAACAAAAGCAAGTTGAAGAGCAATTGAGGTTTCTCCCCAATCACTCATGAGATATAAATAAATCAATGGATGGCCTCTTGCCATCTCAAGGTCATCCTTCACTTCATTTCTTTGACTGTAGCTCTTTATGACTTCATTTAGACCTTTCCTTTGCTTCAATCTTTGATGTGAAATCTTTGCATGCTCTTCTCTTGGCATCATAGCGTCTTCACTGCCTCAAAGCATCTCTTAGATACAAGTAAAGCATTCTTTTGATGATTCACAAGATCTCTTACCATACCTTTTCTTCCCATTGTCTTCTCTTGTCTTTTCTCTTTTTCTCTCTCTTGTTCCTCTCTTGCTTTCTTCTTTACTTCTATGGTGGCTTCCTTCCCTTGAGTGTCCTCCATTAGACTCAAATCTTTCCCGCTTGCTGTGAAGCTATTCTTTTGTTCTCGTTGGTGCTTTCTCTTGAGACTACTTACACTTTCTTCTTTGGCTAATCTTTCCTTCAAAGTGGCTTCTTCAAACTCGTCATGGGCTGGTCTTTGTCTTGAAATAGTCCTCCTTTGGATTTCCTTTCCTTCTCATTGATCATCATGGTTCTTCTCTTCAATAGATTTGAGGGAATGTGCTGCCCTTAGATTTTCTACCTTATCTCCATCCTTTAGCCTACTGCAATGGTTTCTAAGGCATCTCTATGTATCCCCCTTGGTTTTCAGCCTCTCCATGTGGCTGAGAATGTCCTTGAGAGCCTTCTCACGACTCTTCCGCATGCATTCCTTCAATAGGGCGCTCAAGGAACTCTTTGATAGTTCTTTCTTTCTCTTCATACCTACACTTCCAATAATTCTTGGTGGAAATCTGGAAATAACATAAAAAGGAAGATTTTAGCTCAAATCTTGAATCATTCCTTTTAGTAGTGACCTCCTTGGTTGTTCTGAACCTCAATGCTTTAGATATAACAACTATCTAGAGTACAGCCAACTCTTCTCTTCAACACAAATAGTTTGACCCCTACAATTTTCATATGATAACGGCTACATATACATAAGGCTTGCCACCTCTTTGCTTCATCATTTTATATGATATGACCATGCTCATATCATTTCCTCTGCATCAAATCTCAACTCACTACGTTGCACCCAAGAGTTGGTCACAACCCATAGTGCATCACAACCCATAATCATCATCATCCTGTCATCAAAAAATCTTATTCGTTTCATAATTCATATGACTCACGGCTTATATTAATACAAAATATACCTTTTGAATATTGTTTACGTTATCTAGTTCCTACATTTCAATAGTTTAGACATCTATGACAGTCAACACATTCACTTAACAGGACTTATGTTCACCGCATAATCTCACATGTCCGGTCGTGAAAATGAATCAACATATCCTTGCTATGCAAATGTATGTGTTGTAGTCCAACTTATGTTTTTTATCGACATCTATAGGAGCTCTTTTATACACATGTCCTTACTAATTGCTCATAGAGATGTCCAATCAATCATCAGTTGTAGGAGTCCATAAATCAATCCGCATGGTCACACCGTCAGCAGATATCACTTTCTTGAAGCACCATGCTCATCTTATTGCATTTAACAACAATGCTATGATAATGGACGAAACATGACGGGAATATTTGATAGAAGGTGCCGCTCCCAAGTCTATTCAAAAGGATTACATATATAGCCTTGATCTATTGCAGTGAAGTTTCATGAACTCACACATCAATATACGTGATGAATAAACTTGCACGACAAATTCCTTGTGGTGAGGTTTTCTAGATTTTCCGAATGAAAGAAAAGTGATGCATCAATCTTTGCATAAAATAAGGGGAATGTTTTTGCCTCCTTTTTTTCCAAAACAAGATGCTAACCACGAGGGCATATTAATATGCATGAGCTGAGAGTGAACTAAGAACACATTCATATGCAAAAGAAAATAAATACGAGCAGAACTAAAAATATCAATAGGATTCTCCATGTGATTCCTTCAATCTCCATTTAAGATTTCTATACTGCTAACAATATACATATATATACATATACATATACATATACATATATGTATACATATACATATAGATATTCATATACATATACATATACATATTCATATACATATACATATACATAGTCATATACATCTACACATCCATATACATATACATATACATCAACATATACATATACATTTACATGTACATATATATATATATATATATATACATATACATATACATATACATATACATATACATATACATATACATATACATATACATATACATATACATATACATATACATATACATATACATATACATACACATAGACATACACATATACATATAAATATACATATACATATACATATATATATATATATATATATATATATATATATATATATATATATATATATATATATATATATATATATATATATATATACATACACATACACATACACATACACATACATACACTACAACATATCAAGGGTATACCGAGGTTGTTACCGAGAAAAATGAACGGGCATAATTTTCCCGCAACATCAGTGTTGCAATCGGTATGCGCATCGAAAACATAATGCCGGTATATTCGTCTGTATGGGCGTCGGTATAAGCGTCGATATAAATGTCGGTATAAGTTCCGGTATTACCGACGTTTATACCGGCGCCCACACTAGGTGTTCCGACGCGCATACCCACGACCTGCTGGGTGTAAAGACGACCATATCTGCACAATTTTTTTTGGGCAGAGTGTGTTGTCTTTTGCTACAGCATGATATTGTTTAGCAAAAAACAATACACTCTGTCCAACTCTAAACCGATTACATGTGGTATGTACTCTAATGGCAACCAAAACATGATTTTATATGAACAAAAATGAACCATGAATCATGTACAAAAAGTTGTATATTCCATAGATGAAGGATGTACAAGATTGTGACAAAGCACTTCCATATAGGAACCGAATACAAAATGTGAAAAAGCACTTCCATATAGGAATCCAATACAAAATTATGGTACATCATTGCCACATAGGAGTGTAATACAAAACTGAAAGCACTTCCATATAGGAATCAAATACAAAATTATGGTACATCATTGCCACATAGGAGGGTAATACAAAATTGTGGCAAAGCAGCACCATACATACACGCAAGGGGATCAAAACATTTACACCTAACAAAGCATATGTGTAAAATGAGACAAATTGACATGAAATTTATAAACAACAACAAAAAATACGAAACCAAGATATAAGTTTACCTAATCATAGATTCTCCCATGAAATGATTGCACCGCATACCTGTAAGTCGTGCAACAGTGCAGCCAATCCATGACGATATCCATAAGCTTCTTCGGTTCGCGTCGGCGGATGATCCACTGCCAACTCCTATAATACATATGCAAAATGTTAGATGAACATACATGATGTGCTTAACACAAAAAAATTCAATAATTAAAATGATCATTACAAATTGGTAGTGCATATTGTTGTATCCGCCGCTACCTAAATGCAACGTTCCTACCGTATCTAAACGTGTGGCCGCCGCATC
>CM035443.1:90417581-90442581 GCA_020310875.1 Ceratopteris richardii
TAGGAATTGGAAAAATTCCTTTTAGGTCTATCTAATTAGCTTAGCAAGATAACTATTCCAAGTGGAATGATTTAAAAAGATTAACTATGCTTACAGAAATCAATTTAACAAGTAAACCTTTACCCCTAATATTTTAGGACTGTTGCAGACTTCGACCAGTGATCACCTTGATGGACTTTTCTCTGAAATGGCAAAACAGAAATCCTTCAAATTTTGATAGCCTGTAGAAAACTTTGAGGTGGTTCTAAAAAGCTATAGATTTTTGAATTTGGTGAAGAAATGAGTGATATATGATCTCCACAAGTTGACTGACTAATAGAGACTATGATAGAGAACTCAGAAATAGACAATGTAGATATATGTATTAATGAACAGTGTTGTACAATACCATTGGCATGATGATCATTGCCTAATGGTGTAGAAAGGTGTGGGCTAGAGTGTAGGCCTCACACACACTCAGAAATGATAATGAGAAGCTCGGAAAGTGACTCTTCTAACCGTGACTTTTTGAGTTAATCTTTTATAGGAGTTGAGTTCAAAGTTTGAATTTGAATTCAAACTTTTGGCTCTCTATAATAATGTTCCTACATCCTAGGATATATTCTCTCACATTGATTGATGCTTTACAACTAATAAAATCCACGACTCCCTTGGGTAGGTGACTACAAAGATTCCAAGTCAAATATGACTTTTACAAAGTGTAAATGGGTAATTATCTTCTAGCATTGGTTCCCATGCTTCTCCATATGTGTATGAACTACAAGCCAAATGTGTAGGCTTGTGAATTGCACCAACAGCTCCCCCTCAAGCCAAACATTTTGGCTTGATCTTCATTCTTCAATCTTCATGTATATCCTGCAATCCAATCATTGATTTGAACCTGCAAAGTTTGGTTCCATCCAATGCTTTAGTTAACAAATCTGCACACGGCATGTTGGTTGATACATATGTTAGTTGAATATCCTTGCTTAATAACTTCTCTCTCACATAATGGTAATGGACCTCTATATGCTTGACCCTGGCATGATAAATAGGATTAGCTGTAAGGTGAGGTGAGCTTGTATTGTCTCCAAAGATCAATGGTGAGGTAGTATACAAACCCAATTCTGTATACAATAACTTGATCCATATGGCTTCTTGAGTGGCATTTGCCAATCCTCTATATTCTGCCTGTGTAGAAGATAAAGCAACAGTAGGTTGCTTCTTTGAAGACCATGATATTGGTTTATCACCTGCAAATGAAATGTATCCTCAAGTGCTTCTCCTATCATCCTTACATCCTGCCCAATCTGCATCTGAATAAATCTTGATATCCAAGTCTGAAGTGTAAGGGAAATACAAACCATGATGTTGAGTGCCTTTGAGATACTTTAGAATTCTTTTGGCAGCTTCTAAATGAGGTACTCTTGGCTTGTGCATAAACTGACCTAGCACACTAACTCCATATGCAATATCTATCCTTGTCAAGGTAGCATAGTTCAAGCTACCCACAATGCTTTGATAACCTGTAATATCATCAATTTCATCACCTTCATGGGCACTTAGTTTTAGGTTTACCTCCATTGGAGTACTTGTAACTTTGGCATCCTGCAAATAAAACTTGTTCAACATATCCTGTATGTATTTTTTTTGAGTAATATAGATTCCAGAGTTAGTATAGACTAACTCAAGTCCAAGAAAATATTTTAGTAGACCAAGATCACTGATCTTGAACTCCTTCATCATCTGGTTCTTGATTTGTCTGATCCCATTGACATCATTACCTGTAAGTATGATATCATCAACATATACACATGAGTATATTACCTCTGAATTACTTCTCTTCATGAATAGAGAAGTGTCTGCCTTGCTCATGACAAAACCTTGGTCTTGAAGGTATGTGGTTAACCTGTGATTCCATGCCCTAGGTGCTTGCTTTAATCCATAAAGAGCTTTCTTCAATTTCACACATATGTTACCTTGTTTGGATCGTCATAGCCAGAAGGTTGTGGCATATATACCTCCTCTGAAATCCATCCATTCAAGAAAGCATTTTTTACATCCAATTGATACATGTTCCAATTTTTAGATGCAGCCACACTTACCAACACCCTGATGGTTGGCATCTTGGCCACAGATGAGAATGTTTCTTCATAGTCAATGCCTTGGGTTTGTGCAAAACCCTTGGCCACCAATCTGGCTTTATACTTGTTTATTGACTCATCAAAATTCCTTTCGATTTTATAGATCCATCTAGATCCAATTACCTTCAATCTCCTCATCCATAGCTTCTTTCCATTCTATCTTGGTCTTTGCTTCTTCATATGATCCTGGTTCTTCAATTGACAAGTCTTTGGCAAGATAAACAGAGTGTTTAGTAACAAGAGAGGTATCATACCCATATCTGATAGGTTTTTTGCTCTCCCTTTGTGATCTTCTAATTGATTGATTTGAAGATTCAGGTATGTCTTCAAGTTTCTTCATCTTGAGTTTGCCTTTGGACTTCCATGCCTTGAATTCTTCAAGATTGATAATTTCTTCATCATCTGAAGTGGTGTCTTCATTCTGAGTAGGTTCCTCCTTAGCAAGACTTGGAAACTCCTCCTCCAAGTCATAGGGTAGTTTAAACTTCTTGCATTCATTCTCATACCAAGAATCATTTTCATCAAAGATAACATCTCTACTAACCATAAATCCCTTATTTGAAGGGTTGTAGAACATGTACCCCTTCTAATTTAGATCATATCCAATAAAGATACACTTGACCACCTTAGGGTCTAGCTTACCTCTTATCTGAGAAGGAATGTGTACATATGCTACTCATCCAAATATCCTACAATGATCAAGTGAGGGTCTCTTCCCATGCCATGCTTCATAAGGTGTCATCCCATCAAGGGACTTAGATGGTAACCTGTTTGCGAGGTAAGTGGCAATAGAAACACTCTCTGGCCATAGGTAGTTAGGTAATATCTTTTCATTTAACATTGACCTAGTTGTTTCAACAATCAACCTATTTCTTCTCTCAGCTACCCCATTCTATTTAGGAGTATACCTTGTGGTGATTTGTCTCTTGATTCCTTTGTCTTGTAAGAAAGCTTCAAACTCATTGGAGAAGTACTCACCTACTCCATCTGACCTTAGCCTCTTTAGATTCTTCCCTGTCTAATTCTCAACAAGTGCAAGATACTTTTTAAAATAGTTGAACACTTCATCTTTGTGCTTCACAAAGTACAATATAGTCCACCTGCTATAGTCATCAATAAAAGATACATAGTACCTTGATCCTGAGATTGAGGGGTCTTTGGTTGGTCCCCATACATCTGTATGGACAAGTTCTAGGTAGTCCTCATGCATGTAGCCTTTCCTTGAGAAGGGTAACCTGTGAGACTTCCCAAACTGACAAGCACCACATTTATAAATCATGTGTTGCTTGAATACATTAGGTATTCCAAGCACACATTGGTCCCTGCATATTTGTTTCAAGGTTCTTTCTCCTACATGCCCTAATCTTTTATGCCAAATCTCAAGCTCTGAAAGTGTTTGATCTTTGTAACTATATAGTGCAATATTCTTTGTATCTTCTAGCTCAAAAGCGAAAAGTCTACCTGATTTTTCTCCTTTAGCTATTCTCTTGAACCCATGCCTTGGATCCTCCACAAATGCTCCAAATTGGTTGAATATGACCTACAAGCCTTTTTCCACAATCTATCCAACACTCATCAAGTCTCTTGAACCCATGCCTTGGATCCTCCACAAATGCTCCAAATTGGTTGAATATGACCTGCAAGCCTTTTTCCACAATCTATCCAACATTCATCAAGTTCTGATTTCCATCACAAGTCTTAACATTTCCAACTTCAACTACTGAGTGTTTGGTATCTTCACCTGTTTGTACTTGATGCTTACCTCTTGGTTCTTCAAGGTCAGAGAGTAGAGCTACATTACCAGCCACATGATTTGAGCATCCTGAGTCAATGTAGAAGAGATGGTCATCATTTGTTCCTGGTTTTGAAGTCATGTTCATAATCAGAAGAGAATCATCCTGCTCTTCTGTATAGTTGTTGTAGTCCTTTCTGGATTTGAATCCTCCTTGGTAGTTGCCATTGTAATTGTTGATGTAGTTATTGTTGTAATTGTTGTTGTACCCTTGATGATGGTTGAATCTGCCTCTTGACTCTGAGTATGAAGCTCTTTGATATCCTCTTCCTCTCTGGTTCTTGTAGTTCCTGAAACACTCATCTGTAGTATGATTTGATAAACCACAAATGTTGCATGGTGAGGAGTTATAGATGATCTCCACAAGTTGACTGACTAATAGAGACTATGACAAAGAACTCAGAAATAGACAATGTAGATATATGTATTAATGAACATTGTTGTACAATACCATTGGCATGGTGATCATTGCCTAATGGTGTAGAAAGGTGTGGGCTAGAGTGTAGGCCTCACACACACTCAAAAATGATAATGAGAAGCTCGAAAAGTGACTCTTCTAACCACGACGTTTTGAGTTGATCTTTTATAGGAGTTGGGTTCAAAGTTTGAATTTGAATTCAAACTTTTGGCTCTCTATAATCATGTTCCTACATCCTAGGATATATTCTCTCACATTGATTGATGCTTTACAACTAGTAAAATCCACGACTCCCTTGGGTAGGTGATTACAAAGATTCCAAGTCAAATATGACTTTTACAAAGTGTAAATGGGTAATTATCTTCTAGCATTGGTTCCCAAGCTTCCCCATATGTGTATTAACTAGAAGCCAAAAACCAACCTTGCTTTATACCTAGAGATGCTCCCATCTTTATTCCTCTTTACCTTGTACACCTATTTGTTGCCAATGACTTTCATGTCCTTTGTTCTTGGAGCCAATGACCAAGTATCATTCTCTTCACATCCCTTGACTTCCTTCTCCATGGCTTCAATTCATTCCCTATGTAGTACTCTTCTCTTATAGTGTGCTTCAAGTAGTTGGACCACTCATCTCCATGCTTTGTTTTTTCTCTTTGAACTTCTTCTTTGCTTCATATGCATCATCAACCTATAACGCATCATTGCTACCATACCAAGGAAAAAACTCATCAAATATTACATCATTTTGTTTCAAGGATTATAGAATCTAAAACCCTTTTGATCTAAAGAATATCCAAGAAATATACACCTATCTACCTTCGGGTCTAACCTGTGTCTCAATTCTTGAGGTATGTGAACATAACACACACAACCAAATACTTTGAGATGTAAAATTTTGGGTTTCTTACCACACCAAGCTTCATAAGGTGTAACTCCATGTACTCCTAAGGTTTGATACCTATTCATAATGTACATGGTTGTATTTGTTGCATCAACCCAATAAGAGTTAGGAACATTTATTTCATTTAACAAAGCTCTAGTCACTTCTGTTATGTATCTATTCTTCCTCTATGCCACGCTATTTTGTTGAGGTGTATACCTACAAGTTAATTGCCTTTTGATTCCATTTTCATGTAGAAAATCTAAAAATTCACTTGAAAAATACTCTCCCCCTCCGCCTGATGTGAGAGTCTTTATATAGTTCCTTGTCTCCTTCTCCACTAGGTTTTTTAACCTCTTGAAGTGATAAAACACCTTTGACTTTTAATTCATGCAATACATCCAAAAACGCCTTGAATGATCATCTATGAATGAGACAAAATATCTATTACCTCCAATTGATGGCTCCCTTCTAGGTCCCCATACATATGTGTGTATGAGATTCAACACTTCATTGCTCACATGTGCTCCCTTCTTGAATGGAATCTGCTTTGTTCCCCTAATTGACAAGCATGGGACAACTGTTGCATATCATGAGATGTAAGATCGGGTATACCACTCACCAAGCCTTTCCTTTGCATGTCCTTCATCCTTTGTAAGTTTATGTGCCCAATTCTTTTATGCCATAAGTCAATTTTTACAATCTCTTTATTTCCAATTGACAAGTAGATAGTGTGAGGGGTTGATGGCTTTACCTCCATGGTCAAGAGTCTTTCTTGCTTCTTTCCTTTTGGTATGAGCTTCTGGTCCTACATAGGATCTTCAAAAAAACATCCTTCATCATTGAACCTCTCCTCATAACCTCTTTCAACCATTTGACCTACCAAAACCAAGTTTTTTGTGATGGTTGGCACATGCAACACAACCTTCAACACCATGGAGCTTTGAGATCCATTCAATGAAACATATCCCATATGTGTAATCTTGTGCTAATTTTCATTCATGTCTCTACATGTCCTTGAGTAATGGGTGAGTGTAAATTAAAGAAAACATCTTTATTTCAACTCATAAATTTGCTACAACCACTATTAATGTACCATGTAAAGTCTCAATTGACTCTTTCACTAAACCCATACATCATAATCAAGTTATTATTTTTTTAATTTATTGAAGTACTAGCATAATTACCTTGATTTCTTTTGTATCCTTGATTGCCTGCTCCTTTGGACCAACAAGTTCTTGCATAATGGCCTGATTTTCCACAATTGTAGCATTCTCCATCAAATGTTTCTCTTCATTGTGATCTTCCTTCTCTTCCTCTACTCCTTCCTCTTCCTCTTGATCCGTAGCTTTGGTTGGAGCCTTCTTGGTTGCTTGAGCTTGAGTTTAACCTTCCTCTCTGTGTACTTGAGCCGTAATGACTCAAGGACTTGTACCAATGAGACTATACCTCGATTGCCATACAAGTGCATATAGTGGAGTTCTTTTCACACATTTAATTATCAATCCTAAGGAGTGACTTACCAAGTGTATGAAGACATTTGCACACGTGATAGAAAATGAAGTGAGTTAACTATCCAAGCAAGAGAAAAGACCAATACTACCCACACCTACTGATAAACTGGAAGTGTTGCCGCAAACCTACTTTCAGCAGTTTTGGTTTTTTGAGGTTTTCTCCCAGTCCAGAACTCCGAACATAGGCAATAGGGTACTCGTTTCGAAGCTCTCGACGAGACGAATCCAATGGTGGTGGTTTCACTCAATTCTGACCACTCTGCTGCAAGTTATGGCAGAAACAGTGAATTACGGGAACTACTAACACCCGCGTTTTTGCTTCTCCTAGCTTACGCACGCACTACAGCCACTCAAAACAAGGGGGAAGGGGTAGACAACAGTCCTACACTTGCATTTCAAGCCTCACACACACATACATGAGCAAAATGAAGATGAAAATCAACAAGAAAGAGGCAAACTCGAAATTTTCGAAGTGCTCTTCTTCACAATGACAAGAAGTCCTTTACAATGAGTCACTTTTGACTTATATACTAGTGCCCTAAGTTTGGTCCTTTCACACAAGAGACCGGCACTTTATTCACTAAAATACTAACTTCCTACTAATATACATGGGTAATTCACTAATCTTCTGAGGGGATGCATCTAGAGGACTCCTCTAGTGCATTTACAATGGAAAATATGTACAAAAGTGGTTATGTTACAAAAAATTGTGTGTCCAAATCGGAAAAATTTTGGGGCCCGTTTTTTTTTTCTCTGCTTTCTGCGCTCTTTAGCTCTGCAACACTCTCCCCCTCTTCGTCTCTGTCGTCCCTTGACAGACTTTGCTTCGCGAACGCGTCCCGTGGGTAGTGTTGTCTGCTTCTTGATCTTGCATTACGTTTTAGAGGCGCTTCAGCTTTTCCACTGCACGCTCCCCTTGGTCAGTGTTGTCTGCAGTTAAACAGACATGCAGATTCGATGGCCTTCTTGATTCAAGCTCTACAACTCGAGAGCCTGATGTAGTTGTCTTGCCTGTTGACTCGGGTTGCCACGCACGCCACCAGTGACTAGGAATGTGCTCTTCTTAGTCACCCTCTTCAACTTTTCAGCCTCTACCCCTTTCTAACTTTTGGTCCTACTCTGATGTTTGAAAAATGCACTCCTCTGGACCCTGGGGTTTAGCTTTGTAGCCTGGTGCGTGCCCCTGCGGGGCTCTGTGCAGAGATGGGTGTTGCGCCCCTACGGGGCTTCCTGCAGATATATGTTCTTTTTCTCTTCTTAATGAATAGGTTTGGACTTTGATCTTCTTCTTCTTTTCTTCTTGCTTGATTGTCCCTCTACACGTCCCTCCTCCTGAACTCTGTCGTCCTCGACAGGCTTTCTGAGGCGACGCGTGTATGTTTGGATAGCGGTTTGCTCTCGTTGGTTCAGCAGATTTGCATGACATATCATAAATTCCTTCCATTGCTTTGACTTCACTCCGTCTTCTGGCGCCTGTCTGTGATCAGCGAAGAAGCTAGTTTCATAGGCCACCAGTCTTGCATTTAAATTTGAAGTCATCTTTACAAAAATTTCCGAATCGATTTCAAAGAAGCCGGTGAAGAATGCTTCTTCGAAGGTCTGCATATACGTCGATGGCAAAAACATAAGGCGGGAATAGTATGCCATAATGGTGAGTCGGCTCGGAATGGTTGATAGATCAAAAATGAGGGCTTCCGACCCTTGCGTAATGCCAATGAAATTCAAAAATGTGTACTTCGCATGCTGGAAGACCTTCAATACTGTGATGAGCATGCTAAATATTTTATTCGTCATTTTGACTGCTAAGTCCGGCACTGTAGCATATTTGGCGATCCAAAATTCCATGGTCTTTACCATATATTCTTCAGTGGGAAGATAATTATGTGGCGGACTAGGTAGTAACGGGTAATTTAGCCACTGACTATTGATCGAGCCTTGGCGCTGTGCTTCCCAAAATTGCGTCCAAGAGCGTCTGCGGGGTACAGGACAAAATGATGGATTTACCTGAAGCGCATATGGTGATGCTTCCCACTGTACCCGCAAAGTCGGATTTTTCTCCAAAATTTTCCTTCGCCATATGGGATCCGCCTTCTCAAATTCCTCTTGAGTATACTTGAAAGTGTCATGCTGGAATTGAAGGTTGTGGTCCGGATCTTTATTCGTGGTAGTCTTTATGTACATGCGCGTCTGTTCTTTAAGTAGACCATATGGTACATTGAAGGGCTTCAAAATTTGATCTAGCTGTTTATTGTCTATGCGAGCCTCTTTCATTATTTGTATTATTTGATCTTCAAAATCAGCAGTGAGCTGGGACACCAGTAGTGCCCTTTCTGGTCTGCTCAATTCTGCAATGTCGCGTGTGTTAGGTTCTAGTGGAACCTCCTTTTCCTCCCTTATTGGTGAATGATACAAGGGGGGAGAGAGAGGACGTACCTCTTCCTCCACAGTAGCCGTGGTTTCTGGAGGAACTACTGGTGTCCATTGTTTCTCTTTTAGCTCAATCTGCTCCTGCAGCTGTTTAATGATGTCATCTTTATTCTTGAGCTCCTCTTCAGCCTTGGTAAGTTTTTCTTTGTGTTTGATTAATTCCTGTGCCACAATATGCATGTGATCTGTGTCTTCCTTGCACTGTCGGAAATAATCTTTCTCGGCTTTTTTCCATTTCTTTCGTAGAGCTGCAGTATCATTCATATATTTCTGTTCCCATTCTGCAACTGTCTCTTGCTCCTGTTTGAGCTGTTCTGTCATCTTTGTCAACTTTGCTTCCATGTCTTTTATGTCCTCATTCGTTTTGTCAAGATCTGTCGATGGTTGATCACTGAGGAGAGCTGTCATTAGCTCTTTGTTTCTGTCTCTGAGCTGGTCTGCTTCTTCCATGCTCACCTTTAGCTGCGACTCGAGTACTTTGCTACGAGTCTGTATTCTTGTTTTCTCTTTTTCTGTTACTTCCAGTTTCTTCGTCAGCTCCAACACTTGCTCTTTCAGGTGGGCATTCTCCTTCTCTAATGTTTTGCATTGTGTTTTGGTTGTTTTTATCTCCTCCTGTTTCTTCAACACCTGAGCTTCTACTTTAGATAATTTCTTTTCCAAATTCATACCTTCTTTTTGAAGCTTTTGTTTGTCGAGCATGGCCTGGTCGTAATCTTCATCAGCATCAAGCATTAACTGTTGAGTGTCTAGTGCAGTGCGAATCATATCCTACACCACAGGCTTGAGCTGAGCTATGTCCACGTTCAACCATGTCTTTGTTACATCCGGTGTTTCTCCTGTTTGTACATCTTGGCCCTGTGCTACGTGAATCAATTCTTGGTGTGGTTGTCGGACCTGTAGTTGTACTTTACATTCTGCTTCCTTTTCGACCGTTTTCCGAACTTTCGTGGCACTCCCTTGAAAAGTTACATCCAGAGGGGACGGTTCTGCCACAACCCTAAGTGGTGTGAAGGGTTCTTCTTCTTCTTTCTCTTCTTCTTGAGGCTTGTCCTCAGATATCATTGCATGCGTCTCAGCTTCAGACTTCTCTTCCTTTGTGTGAGTGATGGAGGCATCCTTCGTTTGCATAGTGTTTTGCCCTTCTTCTTCTGCCTTCTCTGTGGTTGCGTTCTGTTCTGCCAGCAATGATTGACTTTTTTCTTTGTTGTCAAGTTGGGCTTCGTCATAATTGACTTCGTTTAATTCGGCCCACTGGCCATCATCTTTTGATTCACTTTTAATATCTACATCCAGTAACGATGTAGTTTGCTTTTCTTGGGCGTCGGATCCGGAACTTGAGTTGTCTAGCCCAATCTCTCGATACCTGTGTACCTTAGTAAGTTTTCTTTTGGGTTTTTGCACTGTTGCAGCCTGTTGATAATGATGACCTTGCGCTGGGAGATTGATTTGCCCTTCTGTATACTTGTGAGTCTCCTCCAGTGCTTGAGTTAAATCTTCTTCCGTAATTTTCCTGGGTCCTTGAGTGGTGGTGGTGGGCAGCACATGTACTCTCTTTGATTGTGGTGCTTCTTCTTCTTTCTGCAGAACTTCTCTAGGTCGTTTTGTACCTCTCATGGTTCCTCTCATCCGCGGTTGCGAACTTGTCTCTGTTTCTTCTGCTTGTTTACTTCCTTTCTTGTGTTTAGGTACTGTAGCACTCTTGACGTATTGAGCCAGCTCCACTGAAGATGGCATCTCCCGCAAATATTCGCGCATGCCCAATGCATGGTAAATCATGATTGTGAGGGCAGTAGTTCCATTGAGGAATTTCTTATTTTCCCATTTCTTTTTGGCCTCAAACAATCTTTCTTGCACATATGGGGTAAGATTTACTTGATTGCCAATTTGTTTTATGGCATGAGACAATAACTGGACAATAACTTTTTGAGGGGCCGTGTATTGGTTCATGCTCGGAAAACAAAAATGTTGGTGAATCAATCTGACCTCCTCTTCAATGTCCACTCTGTTAATGTCGACAAAGGTTCTAGTATTTGCTCCACGAATTTCTTCTTTGGCCGTATTGACACCATCTTTCTCCCATTGAAAAGCTTCTTTAATTAAGTCGTGGGAGAATTGCACGACTACCCATTCACCATTCTTATCCATCACATTGGCTTCTGGCACCAATGGATCATGTAGTGCTGGTCTTAAAGTGTTCATAACCTGTGTGCATCGTTGGAAGTCCGGCTTGTAGATGGGTAACTCAAAATATTTGTGAATTCCTGCTTTCTTCATGATATCAATTGTAGATGGCATGCCATGCAAATCTTGAAGTCCTGGGACATGATCGGAAAGTGGTGATCTGTGTCCATAATCTTTATGTTGGCCAAAAAGAGATACTCTTCCACAGGCTGTTCATCTCTGAACCAATGTCCTTTTGCTTTCGTAAGGCATTGGGGAGGAAATTCCTGGACCTCCTCTTGGATTGTAGCTTCAGAGTCTTCAGAAGCCATCTGCACTTAATATAGAGTGTTAATCAGTATCCATATATTTTTTAGCAATCCTCCTCCATGTGTTGATCAATAATTTACTATTGCTCCGAGTGCATGGTGCCGTCCCTTTCCCGTGGGTGTGAGAAGGGTAATACCTGAATTTTTATGTGTTTTTATATTTTTTGCTGAAAAGAAAACATAAAAGTTAGTCCATAGCCGAAGCGGTTAGTGAATTTTTTGGAGTAATATTTTTATGTATGTACAAGTGCATTTCCCATTTCTCAAGGGAAAATGTGTGTGATTATTCTGAAGTTAGAAAAAAAAGTGTGCCGAATGCTTGGCCTTGTAATATGGCCCTATCATGCGTACTTTGGGTGCATCAGACACGACATGAGTGCAATCGGGTGCTTTGTCTCCTCGATCATCTGCTCCTTGTGGTAGTTTTGGTTTCCAGACCCATTTTGAGAACACTGAGATAGGTCTCTGGGTTTTCTCAACTCGTGCAGCTCTTCGTGTTCCATTTGCCTTATCCACAGTCCGATGGAATTTGACATTGCTTTGTGATCTTTTCTGATGATTCTCTGGTGGTGGTGGCCTTTGCCTCGTCTCCTGTGGCGTTTCCACCTTGGTCTTCACATTCTGTTTAACTGCTTGTATGACCTTTTTGGGAATCCATATCTGATGTCGAGATCGTTGAGCTTCAAGCAGGGGCTTGGCAATCCATACTTGTACGGGTTCTCTTCGTTTGTAGTTCTTTGTAGCTGATTTGGTGATGTCCGTTTCTTTCTTCAAAGCGCTTGTAGACCTTTTTTGACTCTGTACCTGATCCTTCCGTACCCATATATATTTGGATGGTGGTCTGTTCGAGTATCTGCTTGTTAGTTTCCAATAGTGTGAACTTTGGATACTTTGAGCCTTTTTAGGAGAGGGTGTCTCCTCGATGGTTGGCTGATTCTCATCTACTTCGGGTAGCTTCGACACTACAGGGGATGTCGGAATGATTAAAGTTTCAGTTTCTACACATTTGCTTTCTGAGGGTTGAGCACAGTCGCTACTAGCTTTCATCGCTTCTTGAACTTCCTCTGATCTTGGTATTGACATGGCTTGGTTACATGGTTTCTCTTCAAGCAAGCTGAAAAGCTCCTTATGCCCTATCGTGGCTGAAATATATCCTTGAGCCAGATGGATACATGCTTCTGTTTCAATGATCCAGTCTTGTCCTAGAATGAAGTCTTCCATTAAATCGTTATTCTCACATACTAGGACTCTTTGTTCCATGGAGGAATTTCCTATGTGAAGGGACACATTAGTTGTTCCAATACAGTCTAGGGTGTGACCTCCAATTCCTATTAGTTTGGCTTTCGTGGGATTCAATTGCAATTGCAGTTCATTTGCTATTCTCTTTCGCATGCAGCTAAGGCCTGCTCCTGAGTCTATCAATGCGTCTATCAATTTATACTCCGTCTGACCAATCCCTAGGTTTAGGTAAGGTTGTGTTTTACATATAACCGTTGTGTCACCATTTTTGATCTGGTAGTTTGCCATAGGGATGGGCTCTTCTCCTTGGAGATAGCGTTCATCTCTTTGCCTGATCCACTCCTTGCGTTTTCTAATGCGTTCTAGGGCTTCCTGTCGTGCTTCTTCTCGTATTCGTTCTTCTTCCCTTTTCCTACTTTGGGCTCCCAACAGTCTAGCTAGCATTTCATCGGTCAGAGGCTCCATAAATCGTTTCACTCGGCATCCACTGATGTAATTAGGAAGAATGTCTCCGTCTAGTGTGGCGAGATTGACTGCACCACTAGTGGAGATTCGATTTATGATCAGGGGTCCATATCCACGTTTCTGTAGTTTCTTTGCATGCTGTTTTAGGGTGTATACTAGGACTAAGTCGCCTTCTTTTAGTCCCTTATCTTTAATATGTGAGTCATAATATGCCTTTTGTCTCCGTTTAGCGGCATAGATGCCTGCTACCGCTTGCAATCTAGTCTCATGCAGCTTTTCAATTTGATCTAATTGCTGAGACAATTCATGACCGTTCCACTCATATTGCTGGGCTACTTTTAATGTAGGCACTAAGAAGTCAATTGGCAAAATTGCATTCTGCCCATACACTAGGTTGAAAGGTGTAGTTCCAATGGCCGTTTTATATGCCACTCGGAAGGCCCAAATTGCGTGATGCAATTGTTTGTCCCAATCTGACCTTCCATTATTGACAATCTTTGTCAATACCGTACATAGTACTTTGTTGGAACTTTCAGCCTGTCCGTTGGCTTGAGGATGGTATGGGGCTGATTTTTTGTGGATCACTAGAAATTCATTCATTAGAGATTCAATGACTTCGTTTAGGAAATGAGTTCCTCGATCACTTACTATCTCGATCGGTAGTCCAAATCGGGTGAAAATGTGCTCAAAGAGAAATTTTGCTGTAGTTTGAGCATCATTTTTGCGAGTGGCTTTAGCTTCTACCCACTTTGTCAAGTAGTCGGTGGCTACTATGATGTATTCCGCATGTGATCCTTTCGCAGGTGGGTTGATTGGTCCTATGAAGTCAATTCCCCACTTGGTAAATGCTCTCGCACAAACCATGGGTCTCAAAGGCATGTCATCTCTTCTAATGGGATATTTTGCTCTCTGGCATGTTTCGCAACTTCTCACATATGTCTCCGCATCCATATGTAGAGTTGGCCACCACAAGCCTGCAAAGAGAATCATCTTGACCGTTTTATCTGCTGAAAAATGTCCTCCCGCAGCTCCTGCGTGTGCCATTTCTAAGATGGGAAAATACTCTCCTTCATGAACACATAATCTGAGTTGATTGTCTCTTCCTCTTCTAAACAATTGTCTTCCCATTATCACATAATCTTTGCTCAATTCTTCTAGGGATCGCTTTCTTGCTAGGCTAGCTCCTATTTCGTGCTCCTTCGTTTTGAGGAATTGCACTAATGTTTTACTCCAATTAGGCGCTATGGTAGAAAATGGTAAGGACACGTGATCCTCAGGGCTAGTTTCCTGGCATTCCATACAAGTACTTACATACTCGTGAACGTCCTTGGACATATCAGGCCAATATACGCCTATTTTTTTTAATTCGCGTATTGTTCCGTGCATCCCTTGATGGGTTTTCCACTTGTTGACATGTGCTTGCTGAATTAGTTGCTTCTGTTCATCCTCCTCGACACATCTCAATAAAACTCCGTTAGGTTCCTTATAATACATGTTTCCTGCGACAATGTGTAAGTTCCTTGATTGAAAAATTTCTTTTTTGCTATTCCTGTTGATTGGGTGCTGAGGGCCATGAGTGAGTATGGGAATTAATCGTTCCGCCCACTTAGGACATACTTCAAGATTGAACAAATATGTATCTGGTAATTCATCCGGTACTCCGTTAGGTGGCTCTCCGTGTTTTAATCTAGAAAGGTGGTCTGCTCTCACATGTGTGTTTCCTTTTTTGACCACTACCTCAAAGTCAAACTCCATTAGTAACAAGAACCATCGTACCAATCTCCCTGTGTTGCAAGGCTTATTGACTAGATACAGCAAGGCTTGATGGTCAATGAAGAATTTGAACTTGTTGGCTAAGAGGTAATGTCTAAACTTCTTCACTGCGTAGACCATTCCTAAGCCCTCTCTTTCAGTAGTCGTGTAATTTCTCTCTGCTTGGTTTAATTGTCTACTCGCGTAAGCGATTGGATGATCAAGCTTTCCTTCATCGGCCGGTTGAGCCAGGATACATCCAATTGCATAGTTAGAAGCATCAACATGAATATGAAAAGGCTTGTTCCAGTTGGGTGATTTTAGAATTGGGGCTGTACTCAGCCTCGTTTTAAGCTCGTTGAAGGCCTTCTCACACTCGTCCGTCCAAGTGAACTGAGTCAATAGACCATATAAGGGTTTAGCAATTATGGCATACATGTGAATAAACCTACGGTAATATCCACAGTGTCCCATAAAGGCTTGTACTTCTTTCGCATTCTTGGGTCTTGGTAAGTCCAATATGACTTTAATCTTATCCTAATCTGTAGATATTCCATTCTTTGAAACAATGTGTCCTAGGATTTTTCCTTGTCTTACCATGAAGACACATTTCTCAGGGTTCAAGCAAACTCTATACTGCCTACATTTGTTGAATATTTTCCGCAGTTCCGGTATGTGTTCTGGTCGTTGATTTGAGTATGTACACAGATCATCTACGTATACTTCCATGCTTTTTCTGAGAAATTCTTTGAAAACATGACACATCAATCGTTGGAAGGTGGCTGGCGCATTAGTGAGCCCGAAAGGCATCACTCTAAATGCATAGATTCCCCATTCAGTCGCGAATGCGGTTTTATGCTGGTCCTCAGTTGCAATAGCTACTTGGTTATAACCAGAGAATCCATCCAAGAAGCTATAGACCTCCTTGCCGGCAACTCTTTCCAAAAGATGATCTGTGATGGGTAAAGGGAAACTGTCGCGTATAGTTGCTGCATTTACTTTTTTTAGGTTGATACACACCCTTAGCTTTCCGTTTTTCTTGGGCACTACCACTAGTGGCGATACCCATTCTGTGTGTTCTATCTCATAAATGAATCCTGCCGCTAGTAATTTGTCAATTTCTTCCTTTATTTTTGCAGCGTAAACTTCGTTATACGTGTAAGGGCGTTGTTTAGAAGGTTTCGCATCTGCTGTCATAGGGATTCGATGAGCGCATATGCTAGGTTCTACACCCTTAAGGTCTTTGTACGTCCAAGCAAATACATCTCGATATTCTCGGATAAGGTGGATGAGTTCCTCTTCTTCCTCGTCTGATACGTCTTTCCCAATATACGTGCACCTCTCTTCTCCGTCTTCTATCGTTACAACCACTTTTTTGGTTTGTTCTTTGTTATCATAGGCTTCTCCGTCTCGTGCTTCTTGTTTAGGCATTTGAGTTGCTATTTTCCTTTCTTCCACTTCGTATCTTTTAAAATGTTCTGGAACTTCGAAGTGGTCTGGTTCAGGTTCCACTTTACTTGTGTCCTCTCTATGCTCGTGCATTCTTGGGATAGTCTCAATTGCTAAGACTTCTGTCGGTTTTTCTTTTGATTCTTTTTGCATAGTTTCTAAATATTGTTCTTCAGAGTCGAACTCTGGTTCCATTTCTATGCTTTCGTACTCTTCTTTCTCCTCTTCCTCTACAATTTCTTCTGCTTCTACTTCTTGGAGGACAACCATGTAGAGGTTCACATCATATCCTTCCTCGTCTATACAGTCGTTCATCGTCAATACTTCTTCATTCACACAAACGTCTAATGTGGCTAGGATTTCCATCCAGCCATGTGGTTCGAAGAGTTCATCTGAAAAAATTTGAGGCATCTAGTCAGGGTCTTCTATCGATCGATAATTAGGATGCCCTATTGGCCACATTTGTTTTTTATACTCCTCCTTCTTGGCTTCTTTGCACATCCACAACTGGGCATCCTCGTGCATCCAAGATTGGTTACTTGATCCAGCACTGTGAATGGATAGGTCATCTTCCTCTTTGTGGACTGGATTCCATTGTAATGGAGGGACATCCCGATAAGCGAAGGTGTGCAGGTTTATCTTGGTGGTGTTCCCTTGATGTTGGAGATATAATGAATCTCTGCCCCAATCTTGTACTACTCGTATCTGTCGCATGAATGGTCGTCCCAATATCATTTCGTAATTGTTTGCTTTTTCAAACTTACATATGGCCAATGTGTGTTCAAACTCTACTCCACAAGTTGTTAGTTTGATTCTTTCCAATATTCCTAAGGGTTTCTCTACATGACCATCTGCTAATTGTAGCTTCATGCGCGTGGGTCGTAAGGCTGGTTTTCCCCACTTTTCCCAAATTTCCTTCGTTGCAATTCCTACTCCAGCTCCTGTGTCTAAGATGGCTTTGGTCATGTACCCATTCTAGGTGACAGGTAAGCACGTATTACCTTCATCTCCTTCACTAAATTCTCCTACTTTATCAACTGGAACCTGTATTGTGGAGTGGTTTTCTTTTTCCTTTCCTTTCATTTCTCCTTTCTCTGCCGGTGGTTCTATTTGATTTGCTAGCTGTCTCCATAGATGTGGTCTAAGTTGAAGCAACTCTTCCACCGTCAATTTACATTGCACCTTTGTTTTCTTAAGTTCTGTTAGATTGTGTGAACTCTCTTCTGAGTTTCCTTTTTCTTTCCCATGCACTGTGGGTGCTTGTATTATTATCGACTCTCTTTCATATTCCCCCATGTAATTAGGCAACGTTGAAATGCTCATGGTTTCCTCTCTTTCTTTATCAAACCTTGACACTTCCTCATATGCTTCCTCTAGGTTATGATCATGGTGACTTTCTGCTCCAATTATTTCCTCAAAAGGAGGTGGACTGATTCCATCCTTTTTCCATTGCTCTTCTCTAATTCTTTTCCACAAATCTTTGGACCAATCTTCCTCTAGGTCAGGTATTATGGATACCTGTTCCCCTTGAAATTTCATTCGTTCATTTCGATCATCTTCCCGCCTAGGCTCCTTATCCTTAGGTTGTATACACTCTTCATATAGTTCCTGTGCGATCCTTGTTTCAGGTAAAATTGGGATAGTCTTTTCTAGAGTCGCCTGAGCTACTTCGATGAGTTTTTTGCATATCGACAATCTTTCTTTCTCTAATTCCCCTTGAGGATAGAGTTTTTCATGTTGTTCTAGGTTTGGTCCCATCTTGACTCTAGCTTGGTATGCTTTTAACCACATGTCCAATTCCTCTGGCTTTGGGTCAGCTAGAATTGATCCTGGCTTCTTTGCCTCAGAGTTGATTGGTGGGGTTTCAGGGATCTCCTTATGCGTTTGTTGTTCGTTATGTTTTCTAGAACCCTTCGCTTGTTTTTTGCTGTCTTAGCTCCTGTTTCTTGCCCATTTCTCTTTGAGCTTTTCTCGTCTTTCTTTCCATTTTTGTACTTTGGTGTTTTGGGTATTCTCACATGAGTTTTCTGAATCCTCGACTATCTGAATGTTAGCGTCTCCTGTTTTATTGTTCTCTAGTTTCTCTTCAGGTTGTTTTCCTGTTTGTTGTTTTGCTTGAGCTCTAGTAATAGCTTTCAGCGGTACAGTGTACTCCTTATCACTTCCGGATTCTTCTATGACCTCTATTACATTGATTGGTGCAGGACCTTGAGTTTTTGTAGGGTTCTTAGGGCAATCTCTGAAAAGATGTTCTTTCCCACAATCACTACAGTATCCTTCCCAAATCCTGGGTGGTGGAGGGTTGTAAGGTCGAGGTCACTCCCGAATGAAGTGATCCCCTCCGCATCTATAACATGGTCCTCTCTGCACGGGTGGTCTAATGGGAGGTCTCAATGGTTGTTGTGCTTTGGGCATTGTGTACATTAAAGTTGCAGTTTCCGCTCCATAATTCTGATCAAATCCTTCATATCCATAATAGGCCACGTCATATGCTGGTTCATATTCCATCATGTTGGCTTCATATGGATAGTACTCTCCTGGTGGAGGTTCATACCCTTGGTTGGTTGATTCTACATTGGTCGCTATTGAAGCTGGTATTATGGCTCTTTCCAAGTTTTCTTCTGGTTGAGTATACCTCACAGGTACAACTTGTTGAGGTTGTGACAATTGGGGTCCCAAAACTGGTTGTGGTGGTGGATACGGTGCTTGCTCATATTGTCTTGGAACTCCTACCGGATACGGGTTGTATCTAGGCATCTCCCTACCAAGCTCTCTAGGTGGGTATCCATAAGGTCGGTATTGTGGTGGATTGACAGGTCGTGTTTGCCTATTAAAGGGACAGTTCTCAGTTGTATGATTGGTATATTTTTGCTCGATGTGGCAGTATGAAGAAGTCCCTTGTTGTTGCTGTCTGTTGTGTGGATACATTGGTTGTGCACCGGCTCCTCCTCTGGTACACAAGTGTGTGGGATGTTCTCCTCCACATAAGTTACACCTCCTCAACATGGGCACTCTTTGAGCTGGATATTGGTAAGCTCTCTGTCCTTGGACTCCTAGTTTCTTAGCTAATAGTTCTGCTAGTTCTTCCATATTACTAGAATTGGACGTCACTGTGCTTCTTGAGTCTTCTGATTTTGTGAGGTCGGTAGTACCTTTGAGGTCCTCAGCAAGGTTATCTTCCAAGTCGATGCACTCTTGAAGACACTCACTCAATGTTTGCAGCCTTTTTACATACACTAGGGTTCTTAGGGTCCCGTTAGAGAGTCCATCCAAAAATAATGAAATCATCTTTTGTTGAGTCGGTCTCTCAGCCGTAGGGCATCTATCCACGTATTGATTGAATCTTCGGGCAGCAGTCTTCACCGTTTCTTTAGGGTTTTGTTTAAAGCTATGGATTAAAGATGCAGAATTGTGTTTAATCCCTCTCTTTGTGAATTCTCCTATGAATTCTTGAAAGAATTGCTCCATGTTTCCAAATCGATTGGGATCTAGAGGTTGGAACCAAGTTAGAGCTGTTCCTGTGAGGGTGAGTCCAAAAGACTCATACTGCACAAAGAAGTCCTCTACTTGTTCTGCTCTTAGAACTTGTTTAAATTCGGCAATATGATCATATGGCTCCCCTGATCCATCATAATGGTTTCTCATAAACTTAGCTACTTGGATTGGTCTCAATCTCCTCATTGGTTCAGGTGGTCTGGGCATTACAGGGAAGACCGGGGCAACTGGTCGTGGTGGAGGCATTCCTGGCTGTCCTCCCACAGGTGGTCGTGGTCTGACCGGTGGTCGGAAATGGTTCCCCATCCCTGTGTAGGTCTGATTATGTGTGTGCTCACCTGGAGTTGCAAACTGTACATGAGTACGGTTGGGCACACTTCTTTGACTGGTCTGTCCTGATGTGGTATGTTCCGTCTCTGGTTGATTTCCAAAAGGATTCTGCGAGGTAGTTGCCTGCTCCCTCTGAGGAAATACAGGCGCACCCATATATCTCAGCCGAGCCTTGTCTAGGACACCTACCGGCCAATATCTTCTTTGATTCTTATCTAGGTAAGTGAGTCTAGTTTCGTCCTCTGGGTCTTTCAGCTCATAGAATGTCATGGGGCTCTCTCCTATTCCTTGAACAGGTACGTCAGTTTGAAGCAATAAGTCTGCTCCGTGAATCATGTAGACTTCCAACAGGTAGTCGTCTTGAGGTATCAAGTCTCCTCTCAAGACCCGTGATACTTGTGATCTGCCTCTAGGGGTGGTCACTAACTCTTCAGAGTTGTTGGGATCCATGAACTCTCCTCTTTCATTGATCCTCTCCGGAAATTCAGTTACTATGTAGATGTGACCCATTTTGTCAATGTAAGCACCTCCCTCGTATTTGACAGCTGGTCGTGGTATGATGGTGACATCTTGTGCTGTTGCCATTCTGGCAACGGACCTGTTTAAGCCATCCAGGTAGATTGGAATCTCCTGGGCATTTGTGGATACATATTGTAAGGAGGTACGGTAGTCTCCCTCAACAGTAGTCATGAAATTTCCTGCTGGTGTAGGTCCTTGCATGTCTTCTGAAGCCATAAGTAGCTCCTCTTCCGAGTCACTGGAAGTTTCTAAGTAGACTGAGTGATGACTAGCCTGGGCTGTACTCCCTACTGAGGATATGACACTCCTTCTACTACCTAGAACTCTTCCTGACCTCAAGTTCATTCACTCTCTGAGGCCTCTCTTTATGCTGCTTAGATTTACTTTGGACAGCTCTACCAATGATTCATTTTGCTTGCCAAAAGAAGGGTTTACCTCTGGGCGATACCACACTTGGCGATACTGCTCTCGGCGATACGATACCAGAGCTCCAAACGATACGATACCAGACACCCAGACGATACGATATCAGTCTGGTGTCGCGATACCAGGTTTTAGTGCCAGACGATACGATACCAGATATTGTGTCGCGATACTCCACTGGGAAATACCACGATACGATACCAGCAGAGTAGACGTTACGATACTGGAGATAAGAGGTGATACGATCTCAATGTGGTGTCGCGATACGATCCTTGACAGGAGACGTTACGATACCACCGCAGTAAGTGAGATCGCGATACTGATCTTGGCGATACGATACCACCGAAGTAGTGTCGCGATACCAAGACAAGCAGTCGACGATACGACACTTGAGAGGGCACGATCGCGATACTGAAGCAGTGTCGCGATACTAAAATCGTGTCGCGATACCACTGTATCAAACGATACGATACCACTCGGTAAGGTGAGGTCGCGATACTAGAAACTTTAGGCGATACGACACCACAATGGTGTCGCGATACCAAGTATTAGTACCGGATGATACGATACCGGAGTTCAAGCGCGATCGCGATACCGACTCAGTGTCGCGATACCAGAATGGTGTCGCGATACCAAAGCAGGTATCAAGCGATACGATACTTCTGGCGAGTGTCGCGATACAAGGGAATTTTGGTATCGCGATACCAAAACTCAACCGATCGCGATACTCAAGCCAAAAGCAAGATTTTTTCCTATCTTTTTTTACCCCCTTGCTCTCCTCACTCTCCTCTTCCTTCCTAGACCTCTGTATCACACAAAAAGATAACTATGATATCAGTTTTTCCCCCCCGCGATACTGCGCAAACTTTTAATCATGCCTTTGATCATTTTTAAAGTGTTTGTGACAGATAATTTGAGAGAATGTTTACCTTGGTATTGTCTTGATTGCAATGTAAGCTCAAAACCTAGCTCTTACTGCCTGAATGCCACGATACCAAGTCCACGATACTGGTCGCTGCTCGCAAACGATACCAGAACACTGTGAAGTGTCAAATGAGCCAAATTTTTTGGTTTTTATACTTTTTGACTGAACTTAAAATTTTTTTGGGATTTTTGATGATTTTTTGAGGATTTTGACCTACTCCTACTCCTCTTTCCCTCACTTCTCCTCTCCTTCTAACCTAACCCTAACTCTTCCTTCTCTTCCCTCCTCCTACACTTAAACCTAAAACTTATCACACACACCTCAAGGATGAGAAGTGACAAGTGCTGAAAAGGAATACTACTCGTCAATGGACAAATTCACCTCTACAAGTACGATTCGATCACACTTGCTCTCTAACTATCACGAAGGCAACTTGGTGGAGTGCTTCCCCGGCAACGGCGCCAAAAACGTGTGTACTTGAGCCGTAATGACTCAAGGACTTGTACCAATGAGACTATACCTCGATTGCCATACAAGTGCATATAGTGGAGTTCTTTTCACACATTTAATTATCAATCCTAAGGAGTGACTTACCAAGTGTATGAAGACATTTGCACACGTGATAGAAAATGAAGTGAGTTAACTATCCAAGCAAGAGAAAAGACCAATACTACCCACACCTACTGATAAACTGGAAGTGTTGCCGCAAACCTACTTTCAGCAGTTTTGGTTTTTTGAGGTTTTCTCCCAGCCCAGAACTCCGAACATAGGCAATAGGGTACTCGTTTCGAAGCTCTCGACGAGACGAATCCAATGGTAGTGGTTTCACTCAATTCTGACCACTCTGCTGCAAGTTATGGCAGAAACAGTGAATTACGGGAACTACTAACACCCGCGTTTTTGCTTCTCCTAGCTTACGCACGCACTACAGCCACTCAAAACAAGGGGGAAGGGGTAGACAACAGTCCTACACTTGCATTTCAAGCCTCACACACACATACATGAGCAAAATGAAGATGAAAATCAACAAGAAAGAGGCAAACTCGAAATTTTCGAAGTGCTCTTCTTCACAATGACAAGAAGTCCTTTACAATGAGTCAATTTTGACTTATATACTAGTGCCCTAAGTTTGGTCCTTTCACACAAGAGACCGGCACTTTATTCACTAAAATACTAACTTCCTACTAATATACATGGGTAATTCACTAATCTTCTGAGGGGATGCATCTAGAGGACTCCTCTAGTGCATTTACAATGGAAAATATGTACAAAAGTGGTTATGTTACAAAAAATTGTGTGTCCAAATCGGAAAAATTTTGGGGCCCGTTTTTTTTTTCTCTGCTTTCTGCGCTCTTTAGCTCTGCAACACTCTCCCCCTCTTCGTCTCTGTCGTCCCTTGACAGACTTTGCTTCGCGAACGCGTCCCATCGGTAGTGTTGTCTGCTTCTTGATCTTGCATTACGTTTTAGAGGCGCTTCAGCTTTTCCACTGCACGCTCCCCTTGGTCAGTGTTGTCTGCAGTTAAACAGACATGCAGATTCGATGGCCTTCTTGATTCAAGCTCTACAACTCGAGAGCCTGATGTAGTTGTCTTGCCTGTTGACTCGGGTTGCCACGCACGCCACCAGTGACTAGGAATGTGCTGTTCTTAGTCACCCTCTTCAACTTTTCAGCCTCTACCCCTTTCTAACTTTTGGTCCTACTCTGATGTTTGAAAAATGCACTCCTCTGGACCCTGGGGTTTAGCTTTGTAGCCTGGTGCGTGCCCCTGCGGGGCTCTGTGCAGAGATGGGTGTTGCGCCCCTACGGGGCTTCCTGCAGATATATGTTCTTTTTCTCTTCTTAATGAATAGGTTTGGACTTTGATCTTCTTCTTCTTTTCTTCTTGCTTGATTGTCCCTCTACACTCTCCCTCTACTTTGGGAGTTTTGTCGACCTCTTTTGCTTTTGTCTCTACCTGCATAGAAACTTGGTGTTGGCTGCCCTTTGATTGTGAACCTCTTTGGTTCATCTCCTCGGTCACCATCAAAGTGACTAATTGATCAAATGTTGTTAGGGAATCCCTCACATAAAGTTTGCACAATAAGAATGTCATCTTCGATTGGTCTCCCAATTGAGCCTAGGGCATCTGCAAGCTGCTTAACTTTTGATATGTACTCATTTATGTCAGTACTTGATGATTTCCTAAGATTATTTATCTCATTCTTGAGTTGAATCCTCCTTACCTTGGTTGATGAAGAGTACAATCTCTCCAAGGTCTCCAAAACCTTCTTGAATGTGTCTGAGTCTTGTATATGCCCTATCATGCTATTGCTTATGTGCTGGCATAGAATAAATATGACTCTCCTATCCCTTTCTATCTATTCATTAAGTGCCTTGACCTACCTTTCAAGTGGTGGATCATGTAAATGAGGCATTGGCTCCATGCTGCTCATTAATCCCCACAATCCTTTTCCCATAAGGTAGTTGCTAACTCTAAATTTCCATGGTTGATAATTGCTTTCTTTAACTTCTCTATTTGTGCATTATACTCAGTCATATTGAGCTCTAAGATGCTCCTCTAGTTCTCCTCAAGTTTTTGTATGCTTTAAAAGGTGTGGATATTACATTTTGGTAGCTTCTTCCTTGCTAACCTTCGACTAGTTGAGATCTCGATCGATGTAGTCCCCTTTCAATGTCTTCTTGCTTTGATAATTCTTCCTTGTGCTTCCACAGGTTGTCTTGATCCCTTTGAGATTTCAATATGATGCCAATTTA
>CM035443.1:90450081-90455081 GCA_020310875.1 Ceratopteris richardii
GAGACAATGAACTTCAAATGCCCATAGCAACCAGCGTGATTACAATTAGGAAAAATCCTTTTATGGGAGTGATAAACATAGGGTTGAGTGTATAGAATGTACAAATGTTTAAGGAATAAGCAAAATATGTTATAGGAATGAATGCCACATTCACCGGTGGTACTTCCTATTTTTCAGGAATACGTAGGGATTGACCCGGAGATAGATAAACTCAAATTTCTCCCAATCTACTGAACCAAATGGTTTGAAAATTTATAGGCATAAACTTGACACTTATAACTTTTCAATGAGCCATCTTACACTCAATTTAGAGCTCTGGAGAAAGAACAATAGCCTCTGCAAGATTATTGTTGGTGAAGAAGATGATGCAGAGAATTGAAGGAGCAAGACAATGATGGTCACAAGTGTATGTATATTGCTTCCATGTAATGTACAAGTGTTTTCAAGTCTTTATATAGACTCTAGAAATGCTCCAAGACTTCTACAAGTGAAATTTGAATTCAAATGAAGGTGGGAATGGTTGTTGGAGGGAATCAATTCACTTCCCTACAATCTAGCAAAAGTGAAGATCTAGTTTGATCTACTTTTAGGTGATTTGATTTTTTGATTGAATGCAATTTCAACCACCATAAATTCGTGGAATTTGGGCTCTATCTTTCTACCTTTACATGTGTAAAGCTCAAGTATTTTACAATGGTAAATGAACCATCAAAAATCTCCTAAAAAAATACAATAAATGAGCATAAAAAAAGAACTCTCCAACGGATATTCTTTCTACGCGATAGCCTTTGATGTAGATCAAATCCACCTCAAGCATAGTGTAAGCTTGATGTTCCAAGAGCTCCCCCTCAAGCTAAAGTATGCTTGAGTCTTCATTCTCTGATAGGTTGAATACCTGCCATAGCTTTGAATCTACAAAGCTTTATTCCATCAAGTGCCTTCGTTATCATATCTGCTAGTTGCTTTTCTGTAGGAACAAAAGAAATGTCAATCTCCTTTGCCATGAGCTTCTCCCTGATGAAGCAGTAATGGACTTCTATGTGCTTAGTTCTCGCAATTGAAATAGGATTTGCTGCTAGATGCATGGAACTTACATTATCTCCAAATATGTGAGGTTTGGAACTCACAAGTCCCAAATCTATATACAATGCTTTTAATCATATTGCCTCTTGAGTTGCTATGGTCAAGCCTTTGTACTCTGCTTCAGTTGAGGATAAAGCAATTGTTGGTTGCTTCTTGGAGCTCCATGACACTAGCTTTGAACCTGCAAATGCTAAGTAACCAGATGTACTTTTTCTATCATCCTTAGCTCCTGCCCAATCTGCATCTGAGTAGATTTTGATATCCAAATCTGAAGAGTAATGATAGAATATACCTTCGTTGATTGTACCTTTGAGATACTTAAGTATTCTCTTAGCTGCATCCATGTGTGGTCTTCTCGGTGAGTGCATGAAGTGACTAAGCACTCCCACACTATATGAGATGTCTGCCCTTGTATGAGTAGCATATATCAAGCTACCTACCAAGCTTTGATACTCTTTAATGTCTTCAATTTCTCACCTTCATAAACACTTAGTTTATGATTCATCTCCAAAGGTGTACCTGCAGGTTTAGTGTTCTCCATTTTGAACTTGAGAAGAAGATCCTGAATGTATCTTCTTTGAGTCAAATACATTCCTTCATCTGTATATATCACCTGCATACCTAGGAAATATGTGAGCTCACCTAGGTCACTGATTTTGAACTCCTCTTGCATATGTCTCTTGATCCTTTGAATGCCATTTAGATCATCACCTGTCACAATAATATCATCTACATATACACATAGATAGATAACCTCATTGTGATCCCTTTTGATGAATAGAGAAGGATATGAGCTGCTAGCCTTGAACCCTTGATCTTGAAGATATGTAACCAACCTGTAATTCCAAGCTCTTGGAGCTTGTTTCAATCCATACAATGCTTTCTTAAGTCTGCAAACATAAGATGGATGATTAGGGTTTTCAAAACCTGGTGGTTGTGACATGTATACCTCTTCATTTATCCAACCATTTAAGAATGCATTTTTCACATCAAGTTGGAGGAGTCTCCAATTCCTTGCAGCAGCTACACTTATCAATGTACTGATTGTAGTCATCTTTGCAACTGGTGAGAATGTTTCCTCATAGTCTATACCATGAGTTTGTGAGCATCCTTTGGCAACTAATCTTGCCTTGTACCTACAACCTGATCCATCTGAATTTCTTTTAACTTTCTATACCCATCTGCAACCAATTACCTTTTGATTCGGAGACATTGGAACCAAATCCAAGTGTCCATCTCCTTCAATGCATCTATCTCTTCTTTCATGGCCTTTTCCCAATTAGGGTTTCCCTTTGCCTCTTCATAGGTTGAGGGTTCCACTGAATAGAGTCTTTTGCCAAGTATATTGAATGCTTTGTAACAAATGTGGAGTCATATCCATTACCTTTCTGGTTGTTTCTTCTCTCTTGCTGATCTTCTAGGTACTTGTTTGGAGCATTCTCCAACCTCTTTGCATCTTTGCTTTGCCTCTTGACTTCCATAGCTTGTAGTCCTTTTCTCTTTCATCTTGGTCATCGTCTGTATCACTTCTTAGATCGTGGACCTATTTATCATGCTTGCTTGCTAATTGATGAGAGTCACAATCAAGATCATATGGTAGTGTTACCTTTTGTTTGTCTTCATCATACCAAGACCTGTGTTCTTCAAACCCAACATCTCTACTTGTAGTGAATTGCTTGGTTGAAGGATTGAAGAACCTGTAACCCATCTGAGTTGAATCATATCCAATAAACACTGCCTTTGTTTCCCTTTCATCTAGCTTACCTCTTATTTGTGATGGTACATGAACATAAGCTAAACAACCAAAAACCTTGCAATGTCCAAGACTAGGTTTTCTTCCATGCCATGCTTCATAAGGAGTCATACCTTGAAGTGATTTGGATGGTAGTCTATTGACAAGGTACACAGCACTTGAAATAGCTTCTGCCCATAGATAATGTGGCAACTTCTTCTCTTCAAGCATTGTTCGAGCTGATCCAACCAATGTCTTGTTTCTCCACTCTGCAATTCCATTTAGTTGAGGAGAGTATCTAGTAGTCACTTCCCTTTTGATACATTTGTCTTGCAAGAACTCATCAAACTCTTTAGAGAACTATTCTCACCCTCCATCAGATCTGAGCTTCTTTAGTGATCTACCTGTATGATTCTCCACATGTGCAAGATACTTCTTCAAGCAATCAATCACTTCACTCTTACTCTTGATAAAGTATAGAACAATCCATCTACTATGGTCGTCAATAAATGAGACATAATACCTTGATCCTGCCAATGAACATTCTTGACTTGGTCCCCATACATATGTATGTACTAAGTCTAATAAGTTGTTGTGGATGTAGCCTTTGTGGTTGAATGGTTGTCTTTGTGCCTTCTCAATCTGACATGCATCACACCTATTGATCATGTGTTGCTTTGATATATTCGGCAATCCTAGAACACTTTGATCCCTGCATATATCCTTCAAGGTTCTTTCATTCACATGAGCAAGTCTCTTATGCCACACTTCAAGCTCACTTAGGGTTTGAGACCCAAAGTTGAATAGAGCTATGTTCCTGGTTTCTCCTACTTCAAAAGTAAAGAGCCTACCATGCTTCTCACCTTGGGCTATCTTTTTGAAGTCTTCACATGGATCTTCCACAATAGAGAACCTTACTTAGAATGTTTGTCCTACCATTGGAAGCTTTGACATTACCAATCTTCTCCACATTGTGCTTCGTGTCATCCCCTATTTGCACTTCATGTCTATGCTTTGGACTTTCCAAGTCAAATAGAAGAGCACTGTTGCCTGCAACATGATTCAAGCATCCTGAATCTATGTAGAACAAATGATCATCTTCTTTACCTTCTTTGTGGCTTAGATTCATAAGAAGCAATGAGTCTTCATGTGGTTGATCTTCTGAATAATTGTTGTAGTCCCTTCTATTATAGCTAGCCAACCGGCACAAGACCAGACCTTGAGATTATGGAGACTCAAATAGACCTTATAAGCATGCGATAAGTGCAAAGAAACACACTATGTACTTTGGAGCATCAAGGAGAATGAGTCGATACAAAACAGATAGGTTCGCGGGTCGACTAGCTCAAAAATCTTACTATCTATGGAAGAGGCAATGAACTTCAAATGCCCATAGTGACCTGCATGATTACAATTAGAAAAAATCCTTTTGTGGGAGTGATAAACATAGGGTTTATTGTATAGAATGCACAAAAGTATAAGGAATAAGCAAAATATGCTATAGAAATGAATGCCACATTTACCGGTGGTACTTCCTATTTTTTAGGAATATGCAGAGATTGAACCCGAGACATAAAAACTTAGATTTCTCCCAATCTACTGAACAAAATGCTTTTCAAATTTAAAGGCATAAACTAGATTCTTATACCTTTCAAATGCGCTATATTGCACTCAATTTGGAGCTTTGGAGAGAGAGCAGCAACCTCCGCAAGATTACTATTGGCAAAGAAGATGATGCAGAGAATTGAAGGAGCAAGACAATGATGGTCACAAGTGTATGTATATTGCTTCCATGTAATGTACAAGTGATTCAAATCTTTATATAGACTCTAGGAGTGCTCCACGACTTCTAGAAGTGAAATTCGAATTCAAATAAAGGTGGCAATGGTTGTTGGAGGGAATCAATTCACTTCCCTACAATCTAAGAAACGTGAAGATCTAGTTTGATCTACTTTTAGGTGATTTGATTTCTTGATTGAATGCAACTTCAACCACCAAAATTTCGTGGGATTTGGGCTCTATCTTTCTACCTTTACATGTGTAAAGCTCAAGGCTTTTACAACGGTAAATGAACCATCAAAAATCTCCTTAAAAAATACAATAAATGAGCATAAGAAAAAGAACACTCCAACGGATATTCTTTCTACGCGATAGCCTTTGATGTAGATCAAATCCACCTCAAGCA
>CM035443.1:90457581-90525081 GCA_020310875.1 Ceratopteris richardii
ATGTATATGTATATGTATATGTATATGTATATGTATATGTATATGTATATGTATATGTATATGTATACGTATATGTATATGTATACGTATATGTATACGTATATGTATACGTATACGAATATGTATACGTATACATATATGTATATGTATACGTATATGTATATGTATACGTATATGTATAGATATATGTATATGTATATGTATATGTATATGTATATGTATATGTATATGTATATGTATATGTATATGTATATGTATATGTATATGTATATGTATATGTATATGTATATGTATATGTATATGTATATGTATATGTATATGTATATGTATATGTATATGTATATGTATATGTATATGTATATGTATATGTATATGTATATGTATATGTATATGTATATGTATATGTATATGTATATGTATATGTATATGTATATGTATATGTATATGTATATGTATATGTATATGTATATGTATATGTACATATACATGTATATGTATATGTATATGTGTATGTATATTTATATGTATGTGTAAAGGTATATGTATATGCATATGTTAAGTGGGAATATTATTACAACTCCTATGCAATGACAAAGGATGAATTATCTCCACATGTACACTTCTTTGCACCTCCGCAACCGAGACTTTCTCTTCCCCAAAGCTTACGTAGAGACATCTAGGGAGATTTCTATAGATGTGTATTAGAGACAAGGAGCTTCCCAACAAAATAAATTTAACACCAAATGGATTCATAAATATAGAGAAACAATGTTAAAATGTTCGGCTACTTGATTGCACAGAGTAGCTAGTCAAGAACATACAATAATTCACTCCAACAAGTTTTTCTTAAAGAATAGCTAAAAAATGGAACTAAAACTTGGCTAAGATTTAGAGCACTTTTGTTCGATTTATGGACACAAAATTTATAGAAAATGAATAAATAAAGAAATAGAAGGAGTTCTTAAAATGGAAAGAAAATAGCTCCAACAAAGCCTACATATTGAGAGAGAGATATCAATCACTATACTTGTTTATTTTGATAGTTTCCCCAAAATTACTCAAAGAGGCTAGAGAGTTGCAACACTACCTCCACACACATATATATATTTCTATTCAAATATAAGAAAGAAACAAGCGTGGGGCTAGCTTAAGAAATGGCCTTCCTAGTGCACACTAAAAATTAACTAGAAAACCCATGGAGTCACTTAAAAATTCATGATACAATCTTCTTTTATAGAAATGAACTTGACCCCTAAATTCTAAGAACCACCTTTGCTAGAAATTCTACCTCCTAATTCAGAGGACTTTTTTGGAATGATTTTAGAAGTGTTTGCTTGGGTTCTTTTGATGGAATCTCTTGAATTTAGCCTTCCATACATTGATGCACATGTTCATGAGTTATTTTCCATGCACAAAGACCTTGTGGCAATACTTAGATGGACTCAACCACTTTGTTGGCAACCAATTGGAGCTCCACCAAATTAGAGGTCTCTCTCTCTCTCTGTGTGGAAAGGCCAAGACTATGGTTCTCAAGCTTTTCATGGATAACAACAATATTTTTCTTTGAATGAAATCAAGTGTACATCGATCTATTGGAACTACTTGGGTGTCTTTCCTTATGATTGGGATCCATAATAAACCACTCCAAAACGGCCTTTAAGATGTTGCTATATCCTCCATCTCATTTGCTCTGGGATCAAGGGTGTAAGAAGTTGAGCACAGTTCAAGCTCATTACCTGCTTGGTATTCCCATGGGATTGAAGATTTCTATGTGCTAATGTTTGTACTAGGTCCTAGCCAAGCACAAAGGAAAACTTTAGTACTAGAAGGGGATGTAGCTTAATTTTGTGGGAAATGCAATGGTGATAATCACTTTCCTCATTTCCTCTATCAACTATTTTCTTAACTATTGGTGATTGAGTAAAAATGAGATTATTAAAATTAAGTGCCCATGGAAACTTTCCCTAGAAAAGGCGTGCCCAAGATTAAGTGGGATATTCTTTCTAGTCCCGAGGATAAGAATGGTATGGGCATTTTGAATATGGAGGCCATTCTAGTACGCATGTGCCTAAGTGGATTTTCAAATCTGAGTGTAGAGAGGAGGAGTCTGGTCTATGCTCAACTTTAGAAATCACAATAAAATTTTACATTTTTGTGTTCCTAGATGGGACAAAATCAATCCCCTCATGCTTCTTTTCTCCCAACTTTTGGAGGTTGTTAAAGGCTAAATTTGGTCTACTCTATATGGAAATCTTGGAATAAAATGAAGCAGTATTAATCCATGTGTACTGACTTGAAGTGGGTTATTAGTATTAGACAACATAATTTTAGTTAGTTCCCTATTATGAGAAGTAAGGAATTCTAAAAAAAAAAAAATTCAAAGAGCTAAGAAACTTTGGTGTCAATGGTGTTTCAGAAAGCAGTTGAATATTTAGAACCAAGAAAGAAGACATTGGGTTAGGTTTAAAGACATTGGCCCTACTCTAAGACTAGACTATTATGACTTATTATGCCTTTTGAGGAACACCATCTCTACATGGAATCTTATGTAATCTATCTTGCATCTAGTTCATGCTCTTCCACACTCAAAGGGCCTAAAGAGGAGTTATGGTAACAAGATATAAGACATCCATGGAACCAAGAGGAATCTAGACATTCATCAATCTATTAACAAAAATAACACATGAACTAGTCCTAGATCAAATGGGAATTCTAGTAAGATGAACTCTAGCATTCTTGGATAGAGAGAAAGGAAGCACACCTTATGTGGTGAATTTGCTTGAAGGGGCATCTAGACCAATGTTAAAGCTATCAAAATCTGTGGCATCCCTCCATGGTACAAAAGATGTTTAAGTAGAAGAGAAGACATCAATCTCTTTTTCTTTTATTACTTGAAGAGCACCAAGGTTTGGAAGAGTGAAAAGAGGTCCCCTTTGTTAAAAAAGAAGATGTTGGGAAAAAGCTCTTCTTGGAGAATCCATTGGATGTTCCACAACCCTTTCTAATGCCAAGATAGTTGAAGACCTCTAGAAAATTTGAAGAGATACATGTGCTACTAAGTTTGATGAGCCCTTTAAAGAATGATCTATAGACAAATACCTAAACTACGTGTGTGGTAGAATTCATAATTGATGGAGAGTGTTAATCTCCAAAAGACTAACCTACTCTTGTGATTAGAGCACCTCTATACCAAGAGTAAGTCAAAAACTTCACAATACAGAAAGTCTGCTGCACAATTTCTTCAAATTAATCTGACAAACGTGTAAAGTTTTTTATGAAACTTCGTATGGAGTGTCGTCTAGAGATTGCGCACCTTTTTCCAAGTTATATCTCTTCAAAAGATTTAGTATAACTTGAGAAATCAAATTCACAAGTTATCTATGTTTGACACTGTTACTCTGAACAGTCGACTTCACACCTGTAACTTCTAAGACTTGGTTCTCCTTGAATAGAACCCGTTTAAGCAAATGCTTCTGGTTACGAGTAGCTTATCTTCTAACTTAAAAACTAAGCTCTCACTCATGCAAAACTTTAAAGTATGCACTGAGAAATGATCAAAACATTGATCACTGGAAATGCGCCTGTTTCAGTAAACTCTGAACACTCAACACATATGAATGTTCCTACTGACAATTCTCGTTTTCTGTTTACAATTAAACTCTGAAACTTAAGCTATAGATTGATTAACTATAGACTTAGATATCCTCAGAAGGATTTCACAAATGATCTATTACAGACTGTGAACACACAGAAATTTCGGGCGCAATATTTCTTCTATTACTCAGAAAGTTACAGTTGAGTGATGAGAGGAAAACTCAACTAACTTTTCATATGTCTCATGACATCTAACTTCTCATTCTCTCTCATTGTCTCTCATTCTATCATCTATGCCTCTCATATCTGCCCCGACACTTTCTAAGATATTTATAGATAAATTTGTACAAGCTTACAACTTTGACTATACTACTGTACATATGTGTACATCCTTTTCCGGTTTTCTTCCAAGCTTCAAAATTTGTTCTTTTCTTCCTCCTTTTATCTTCCAACTCTTCATAAACTGAAAACTGTAAAATTGATCAATTCCGGTAACATTCCGGTGACTTTACGGTGACATTCCGGTACTGTTCCGGTGACCTTCCGGTGACCTTTTTTTAGGAAATTTTGATGACGTCTCTGCGGACTTAAAGACCTTCAATTGTTGATTGTCTTGCACCAACAGCTCCCCCTCAATCATCAATTGAGGTTTTCTCTGTCTTCTTTATTCCTGCCATGTCTTTAAATCTTTGTAGCTTTGGTCCATCCAAACTTTTTGTAAGCATATCAGCTATCTGATCTTTTGTTGAAGTATGAATTACTTCAATCTCTTTATCCATCACCTTCTCTCTTAGAAAGTGATACTGAATCTCAATGTGTCTAGTCCTGGCATGAAAAACAGGATTAGCAGCTAAATATAATGAACTCATATTATCTCCAAATATAATTGGTGTCCTCTGTATAGTGTCAAAATTCTTCATTAAAGTCTTTAGCCAAATCACTTCCTTTGCAGCTTCAACCATGCCTTTGTACTCAGCTTCTGTAGAAGACAAAGCAACTGTATGTTGCTTCTTGGAACACCATGAGATTAGCTTATCTCCCACATAACACATGTATCCATAGGTTGACCTTCTGTCATCTGGATTACCTACCCAATCTGTATCACTGTATATTTTGATATTTGTATCTGATGTAAAACCATAATACAAACCTTCTTTGAGTGTACCCTTAATGTACCTCAACACCCTTTGTCCTGCAATCCAATGTTCTTTTCTTGGACAGTGCATGAACTGAGACAATACTCCTACTGCATATGATAAATCAGGTCTGGTTAAAGTAGCATAGATAAGACTACCAACCAAACTCTGATATTGTCTCACATCCTTGAAATCTTCTCCTCCAAACTTACTCAATTTGTGATTCACCTCCATTGGAGTAGGTGCTATCCGGCAATCATTCATTTTAAACTTGATTAACAAGTTCCTCAAATATCTTTCTTGGGTCACGAATACTCCATGCTGAGTATATGTGATCTCCATACCCAAGAAGTAAGATAAGTTTCCCAAGTCACTGATTTTAAACTCTTTCTCCATTTGCTTCTTTAATCTTTGTATACCTGACTCATCTGTTCCTGTAAGGATTATATCATCAACATATATACACATGTATATGAATCCATCATCACTTGCCTTTATAAGCAGACTACTATCTGCTTCAGATACCTGAAAACCAAGTTCTTTCAAGAACTTTACAAGTCTATAGTTCCATGCTCTTGGAGCCTGCTTCAAGCCATACAAAGCTCTTTTGAGCTTACACACATGATCTGGATACCTTTTATCTCTGAACCCTTGAGGTTGCTCCATGAACACATCATCTGAAATATAACCATTCAGAAAAGCATTTTTCACATCTAACTGTCATAACTTCCAACCTTTACACACAGCAACAGCTATGAGTGTTCTGATGGTTGTCATCTTTGCCACTGGACTATAAGTCTCATCATAATCAACTCCATATGTTTGAGCAAAACCTTTGACAACAAGTCTAGCTTTGTATCTAGACACACTTCCATCTGCAAATCTCTTGGTCTTGTAGACCCACTTACATCCAATAATCTTCTGGCTATTTGGTTTAGGAACTAAATCCCATGTTTGATTTTCCACCAATGCATCATGTTCTTCTTGCATAGCTTTCTCCCATTTTTCCTTACCTTTTGCCTCTTCATATGTAGAAGGGTCTTCATCTGCTTTCATTATGTAAGCATAATCTTTCGTAGCCAAAAATGAAGTATCATAACTGTACCTTGTAGGTTGCCATCTATTTCTTGATGACCTTCTGAGTTCTCCAGTCCTTGAGGTTTCTGGTTCTTCACACTCAGGATCAAATCTTGACCTTTCTTCAACTTCTTCCTGCTCTTCATAATTTTCTTCTTCATCAATTATTTGAACCTTTGATTTACCTTTCTTCTGACTCACTTCTTCTTCATCACCAGTATTGCAATTAACTGTTCCTGCATACCAAGAACTTTGCTCATCAAACGTAACATCTTTCGAAACCAAAAAATGTTTTGTGGATGGATTCCACAACCTGTATCCCATCTGTCTGTCATCATAACCAATGAAAACATATTTTTCAGCTTTAGGTTCCAATTTGTGTCTTAATTGTGATGGCACATATGCATATGCCACACATCCAAATACTCTGCAATGATCCAGGGTAGGTCTCTTACCCCACCAAGCTTCATATGGTGTCATACCCTGCAAGGCTTTACATGGTAACCTGTTAACCAAATAAGTAGCTGTATTTACAGCTTCAGCCCACAAATAATTAGGACAATTTTTCTCATTCATCATGGACCTTGCAATCTCAACAAGAGTCATATTCCTCCTTTCTGCTACACCATTTTGTTGAGGAGAGTACCTGCAAGTAACTTCCCTTTTTATACCTGCATTCCATAAGTAGTCACTGAATTCGTTGGAGAAATACTCTCCCCCTCCATCTGATCTTAGTCTCTTCAACTTATGACCTGTAGTTCTTTCTGCATATGCATGATAATGTTTGAATGTATTGAATACTTCTGACTTATCCTTGATCACATAGATAGTGATCCATCTAGTAGCATCATCAACATAAATCACATAATACCTTGACCCATTTATACTGAAATCCTTTGATGGTCCCCACACGTCTGTGTGTACCAACTCAAGCTTCTCTGAGTACATAAAACCATGCTTGGAATAGGAATGCTTATGAGCCTTACCTAATTGACATGCCTCACATCTGTATGTCATATGTTGACCTGCAACATTAGGCAATCCAAGCACTGAACCATTGTTAACCATATCTTTAATACCTCTTTCATTGAAATGTCCAAGCCTCTTGTGCCAAAGATCTAACTCAGAGATCTTATGTCCTGCATATGTAAACATGGCCTGACCAATGTTGCCTTGAATCTTCAGTGTAAACAGTCTTCCTTCTTTCTTCCCTGAAACAATCTGTTTATACCCTTGACTGGGATCTTCCACGTATACTCCTTCATTAGTGAACCTTACTTCATATCCCTTTTCAACAATTTGTCCTACACTTATCAGATTCTTAGGAATTGTAGGAACATACAGAACCTTACCCAATAAGGTACTACCGTCTTTAGCTTTCACTGATCCAATCGACTTCACTTTATGCTTTGTGTTGTCACCTGTTTGAACAACATGATTAGAAACTTTATTCTCCAAATCAGTCATCAATGATATGTTACCACTCAGGTGATTGCTACACCCTGAGTCAATGTAGAAGACTCTTTGATCTTCACTCTGCCTTTCACAAGTAGCATTCAATATCAATGTTGAATCCTCCTTCTGTTCTGAAGCGTAATTGTAGTACGTATTGTTATATTGTTGACTTTGGAATCCTCTACCTGCATTTCTTCCAAAGTAACTCCTACCACCTCTGCCTCTGAAATTTCCTCTTTGATTTCTGCCACCTCTTCCTCTTGCATTGTAACTTTGACTATATCCATTATTACTTTGAGTATTGTGCCAACAATCATTAGCTAAATGATTTGTCTTACCACAAATCCAGCAGGCTTTGCCTCCATCTTTGTTAATCCTGCCTCTTCCTCTACCTTTGCCACCACCTCTTCCTCTTAGGAAGTTGGCTTGGCTAGTTGTTCCTTCATCTTCATTTGCTTGTTGCTTTCCTTTGCTATTCTTCTTTTTGTCTTTTGAATACATTGCATGACCTGCACTCTTGTCACCATCTCCTTTAACATCCTGCTCAAACGTTAGCATATGACCTAACAACTGATTTAAATCTGGAGTGAAATGATCAAGTGATAACTCTGTAGACAAAATGAACGGCTTCCATTTGTCATCACCTCTTAAGCCTGTAAGAATTTGCCTTACCAATTTATCCTCTTCGATATCTTCATCAACAGCTCCTAAAGCATCTGCAATATCTTTCATTCTTGTCACATAGTCTGAAATGGATTGAGAAGCCTTCTTCTTGAAGGTGGTAAACTCTGCCCATAAGGATGCCTTCCTTGACTTAGTAGTATTCTGGAAATGCTCCTCCAACGCATTCCAAATATCAGTTGCACTTTCAAGACCTCGAATATGAGGTAACAAGTAATCATTGACTGCCATATAGATAATGCTCCTAGCTTGAGCATCTTTCTTCATCCAGTTTTTCAAATCTGCTAACTCTTCCCTAGTCGGAACACTAGGATCTCTGAACTGTGGCTTTTCTTCTTCTCCTGTGATATAAGCTATCAAATCTTTGCTCATAAGATGAGCTTCCATCCTCATTGACCACGCAGGATAGTTTTCCCTATCCAGTTTCTCTATCCGTAGAGAATCTCCCATCTTGTGTCTACCTGTGTATTTGAAATCTTCAACCTTTATGAATAATATATGTACCTTTGCTTTGAATTAGACTTCGTTTGTCTTTCTTGATGTCGTATGATCTCTTCCTCAGGTTTTGTCTTCAAGCTTTCACCTTTTAGTTCTTCAGCTGTTGAATTCTTTGTAACCGCAGCAATCGGGATCCTCCTTTCTTTGATTTTGATGTCTCCTGCTCTGATACCACTGATGGAGAGTGTTAATCTCCAAAAGACTAACCTACTCTTGTGATTAGAGCACCTCTATACCAAGAGTAAGTCAAAAACTTCACAATACAGAAAGTCTGCTGCACAATTTCTTCAAATTAATCTGACAAACGTGTAAAGTTTTTTATGAAACTTTGTATGGAGTGTCGTCTAGAGATTGCGCACCTTTTTCCAAGTTACATCTCTTCAAAAGATTTAGTATAACTTGAGAAATCAAATTCACAAGTTATCTATGTTTGACACTGTTACTCTGAACAGTCGACTTCACACCTGTAACTTCTAAGACTTGGTTCTCCTTGAATAGAACCCGTTTAAGCAAATGCTTCTGGTTACGAGTAGCTTATCTTCTAACTTAAAAACTAAGCTCTCACTCATGCAAAACTTTAAAGTATGCACTGAGAAATGATCAAAACATTGATCACTGGAAATGCGCCTGTTTCAGTAAACTCTGAACACTCAACACATATGAATGTTCCTACTGACAATTCTCGTTTTCTGTTTACAATTAAACTCTGAAACTTAAGCTATAGATTGATTAACTATAGACTTAGATATCCTCAAAAGGATTTCACAAATGATCTATTACAGACTGTGAACACACAGAAATTTCGGGCGCAATATTTCTTCTATTACTCAGAAAGTTACAGTTGAGTGATGAGAGGAAAACTCAACTAACTTTTCATATGTCTCATGACATCTAACTTCTCATTCTCTCTCATTGTCTCTCATTCTATCATCTATGCCTCTCATATCTGCCCCGACACTTTCTAATATATTTATAGATAAATTTGTACAAGCTTACAACTTTGACTATACTACTGTACATATGTGTACATCCTTTTCCGGTTTTCTTCCAAGCTTGAAAATTTGTTCTTTTCTTCCTCCTTTTATCTTCCAACTCTTCATAAACTGAAAACTGTAAAATTGATCAATTCCGGTAACATTCCGGTGACTTTACGGTGACATTCCGGTACTGTTCCGGTGACCTTCCGGTGACCTTTTTTAGGAAATTTTGATGACGTCTCTGCGGACTTAAAGACCTTCAATTGTTGATTGTCTTGCACCAACAATAATTGTAAGATTTATCCCCTATTCAAACACCACAAGTTGTACAACATTACTTAGACAAATAAATTATATGAATTAACATCTTTTCCAAGATGTACATGATTCTTCAACCATCCATGAATATGGGACATGTGGTGTCTAAATACACCATCGCCTCTAGTGAAGTTCTTTAGTAGCTATACTATGTTCCCACCTTTAATACCTTTTATACGCAACAATGATATTCAAAAGTGACCAAGATCACCATATCCTTATGAGTAATTATTGTGGCATGAATTCATTTACTCCACCTCTAATTCTTGTATCTGTAGTTCTAACTATTGTGAATCTTCTTATTGAAACTTCCTACTTAATGTATCTCTAGTTCTACCTTATGATTAGCATCTAAAGACTAACCTTTGACATACATTAAGTGGTGAAGTATTCTGGAATCCCATTGATCTTTAAGAAACAAGACTAGAATGTTCTATAATTTTTCAGATGAAACAAAAGCATATGATATTCCTCTCATCTTGATATTTTTGAATTTCAATATTATAGCCCTTACTTGGAGGTGCAGTTCTTGTTATGAGTAATCATGGTAACTAATACATGATGAGGCCAAAAAATATTACTTTTCTATGTATATCATAGTTCTACTTCTAGGCCATATTTGCTCAAAGTAGCATTTCTCCATGATCCTCAAATTACTCTGCTTTTTATGTTTCCGCTGAGTCTTCATAAAAGCACGTCTGTATGCACGGATCTCGTCAAACACCTCCATTCTACCATATCCAGAATCACCGATACATGATAAAGATCCAAAGTGTAGTTTATTAGAGAATATGACAGTCAAAAGCGAAATGCTCGTGCTTGATTCCATCAAGGGGAGTATAACCTCGATTATTTGTTTTAGAAGTTGGAGCAACTGGCTCGTGAACATGCTACCAGGATTCACGTTACAAAAATTGATTTCTGATTCCGCCAAAACTAGAGGCATGTGATATGAAGTGGGCCAAGTTATACGAGAATGAGGTGCGCATATTCTTGAAATATGCGGCTTTCGAGCTGAAGGTGTCCTGCGAGAACTGATGATATGAGCTTCGAAGAACAATCCATAGATATGTTTCATATTGTTATTTTCCATACTACGAGATTACAGCAATCACGTGAGATTGAGGTGAACTTGACTCTGATTTTTTAAAATGAGGTTGTATTGAATCTGTGTAAACACGCTGCCAGCGTGCTTCCACGATCTATGACTTGCTTGTGTCAAAAAGTGGTTTCTGCTTGGGGCGGTGTACACCTGCATTACAAGGAAATGTTGTACTTCACATAGCGAAGTACTGAGGAATCATGATCATGACAATGTCTGCTTCGCAGCTCATGGGGGGCGCATTTATGGCAGATTCATGGGGGAGTTCATGAATATTATAGAGCTTTTCAGTACAGTACATGAATATTTTTAAAAGGATTTATGAATGCATATCTGCTTTGGTCGTGCTAATCCTACTGAAGATTAAATTATGCGTAACCCAAAAAGTTGGTAATTTACAATGGAAAAAGTTATAGCACGTTTCATAGTCAATGTGCAAGCAGTTCTTACCTGTGAATAAGGGGCTCCATCTCCAGTATACTTGAAAAATGTATGAGAATTCCTTATAATGAGATTTACGAAAAACTTTTTTTTCTTCATGTTTAAATTCTGTTAAGCTTTCAAGCTTTGAATACATATTTTGTTAAGCCTGGAGCTGGAAGATGAAGTTCAGAGAACTATGGCATCATTCCACTGAGAATTGGAAATTCACTGAGCTATGGCATCTGAGGGATTGACGCTGGAAACTTCCAATAGTAATCCTGATTTCCATGACTGTGATCAATAGGTGCTTCTATATACAAGAAAGTATGAAATAAATCACGTGTGGGATTGAAGGAATTCCAAATGCATTTTATCATTCACGCTGCATTTATGCATTCCATGATCTGTGTTTTTATTTTATTTTTTACATGAGTGCATGTTATGATATGGGCGGTATACAGCTCTACATCAGTACATGCTCTAGTACAAAAGTGATGGCATGATGCTAATGAGAAATGGATCCCATGATGCTAATGAAAGATTGCTGACAATATGCATGGCGAATTATGTATATGAAGTGCCCCTCCGTAACACCTCTTATATGAGAAATGGGTTTGAAAACCTCGAATACATCCCATATCTTCCAAAGGAAATGGGCATCAAATGTAATCACACTATGAAGTGGGAACTCGAGCGGATTAGATTCAGCTAGAAGATGAAGTTCAGAGAACTATGACATCATTCCACTGAGAGAGATGCGCGCGCACACACACACACACACACACACATATATATATATATATATTTTTTTGTTTTTTTTTTATTTATTTATTTTTTTTCCCACCTCACCACCTTCGGCTTCTTGGATGCAAAATTCACTTTTTTTTCTTTCTTTCCTAGTGTAGCGTTGTACTTCTATCCACCATCTAATTGGTGTCTTCAAACTCTTCAATTATTACATACAAATATCAGAATTATTACTCGCAAATACGCATAGATAAGACATAATACAAATGCTTTCGATAATTAAAACAATATGGATATGTTAAATAAGATAGATCTTTATTTTTCTTAGATTGAAAGAACTTCTAAACACCTTCACATATCAGCTAGACCATGAAACATTTTCATTTTCTATACACATTCTCTCTACATGATAGAAACTTCATCACATGGTCAATACAGTGTTGTATGATGCATGCCATTTAAATCACGTGTGTCCCAATTGAGTGAGTCCAAGACTAGAACATTATCATTCTCACTCTTAGATTATGGCTTAAAGTATCATTTTTCCTTTTTTCATCAAGAAGCAAGATGTATGCTTACTTGATTGGATGTTATACCCCAAGATAAACCTCAGTTAAATCCTTACTTTTTCGGTGGATCACAATTAATGGCATTGGAGTACAACGTGCTCATTGTCTCCATGCACATACATCACAAGGATGATAGAAGATTCCTATAAATTGGAATGAACTTCAAGGAAAATACATGGGTAAAATTTTCAACCATGACAATTACTTGAGTTGAGTTGCCTAGACAGCCACCTTATACTTTGTGTGTGAAATTGGATATATGTGCATACGTCTAATATTTCATAATCATAATATTGAACATACTCAAAAATTTCTTTCATTCAAACATTAAAATTTCTTATTATTTCCATCTATGACATATGATACATGGTGTGCCATAGCTATCTAGGGTAAGCTATGTATGATAAGGAATAGCTATCTAGGGTAAGCTTTTTAGTCTAGTGCATCCTTGTCTGCAAATTTGCTATGATTACATCTCTTCATCTTAATCATGCTAGGTTGCACCTCGTGGTATTTTCTATCTATACTTACATAGGTATATTGAGAGTTACTCGCATGAAACTAGGGAGAAATATAGGACATCACTCTCTTAAAAGTTGCGATTCAAAAGAAATTAATCATGAAATCAAGGTAGGGACTACAAATGATGGAAGGTACTACCTCATACTCCATACCTAATCCCATAGTCTTTGTATTAAGAAAATAATCCTTCTTATTTGGATTAGTAGGTACTAAGAAAAAAGATTCAATGATACAACACAAAGAAATTCAAGCGAATATTATTGTAGTATAGAAGCCATTAAACACAAAGGAGTGGATGTAGTGGACTATATTTTCATGTTCTTTATTTGTGCTTTCTAGTTTTTTAAGTGCTTAGATAGCTAGACCCTAGGATCTTAGAATCACATGCCCCTCTTTGGAAACTGTGTGAATATTTGAAGGTACATAAATAATTGTTTGAATATTGTGTGCCTAGTATCAAAATCCTTGGCCTCTATAGAAGGACAACTTCCATCTTGTGGATTTCCCTTGCCTAGCTAAACTTTTCCTCATGATGTGTTTAGAAAAGGATAGAGGATCTAATACACCTTCAATCTAAGCAGGATATACATTCTACAACCAATATGGCATGATAATTTTGAAGGCCCTTAGTGATTGATTCTTGTAGAAAAGGAACTTTTCAAAGATAACAAGAAAGAAGTGTATTGCTATCAATCTTACAAAAAATTGAATTCCTCCTACCTAATGATGTGAGTGAAGAAGAACAACCCTATGATTAGGAGGAGAGGATGCAAAGGATATAGGAACTTAGAAAAAATGGTTGAGAAATACAATCTAATACACAAAGAAATCAAGGATCTATTAAAGAAGGTTAAAGAACAACCAATGTAGGGTGAAATCTCAAGAGCATGAGCAAAGGCCTCTTCTAAGAGGATACATGGGAAGGGAAAACAAACATATCTATGTCAACAAGGTGGGAAATGAGTGAGATCTACAAGGGCTTCATCACATACTCTCAACTCTTTTTGAAGCTTCTCTAGTGCTTGCTCATTGTGTGGCCTCCTTGTAACTTTGTAGAATAATGAAAGTTTGTTTTAAATCAATGTTTGTCTCTTTGTCCACCTAATGAGTACATTTGTATCTTTTTTCTACATGTATTTCTACATGTGAAAGAGAGAGACAAAGAGAGAGAGAGAGAGAGAGAGATAGAGAGAATCATCTCTTAGACTCTAGACTATTGAGAACTAGATACTACAAGAGAGAGAGAGAGAGAATCATCTATTAGACTCTAAAGTATTGAGAACTAGATACTACAAGATAAACACTTGAGTCTCTCTACTCCTGATGGAGAGTGTTAATCTCAAATAGACAAGCTATCTTGATGTTAGAACACTTCTATATCAAGAATAACTCAAAAACTTCAACCAATTTGGAAGACAAGGGCCAAACTATCAAGACTTTAGCTAACCGTGAAGAAAGTCACTACATAGAAAAGTCTTCTGCACATAACTCACTTATTCACTAATCAAATGTGTAAAATTTCTCATGAAACTTTGTACAACATGTCGTCTAAAGGTTTCACATCCTCTCCAAGTTAAAACATCTCAAACGACTCAGTAGATCTTGAGAAATGATCCAAACAATCAAGCTATGTTTGAAATTGTCCTCCTATATAGTCCACTTTGACACCTGCAACTTCTTACACATGGTTCTCCCAAACTAGAACCCGTTTAATCAAGTGCTTTTAGCCATAGATGGTTTACCTTCCAACTTAGATTTTGACTCCTCATTTGTGCAAAACTTTACATTGTGTACTGAGAACTGATCAATTCTTTAACCATCGAGATTGCACCTATTTCAAAAGACACTCATCACTTCTTCACATACAAATGTTCCTACACATAATTCTCTTAGCCTGTTTACAATTAGGCTCTCAAATCTTAACCATAGAAGCATTAACTATGGAATTAGACATCTACAAAAGGATTCCTAAAATGATCAAGCACAGAAGGAGGACTCAACAAATTATCGGGCACAACTTTTTCATTTACTCAGAAAATCTACATCTGAATGATGAGAGATGTTCACTTCACTTCTAATTCATAATTTCTCATACATACCCCGACTTTTCTACTTGTATATATAGGTGTTATGTACAAACTCATGACCATAACAAAAGTATAAGCATATTTAATGTACATATATATAAATGCCTTTATTCTCTGATTATGCTGATTCCATGTCTCATTCTCCATCAATGCATCATACTCTTCCTGCATAGCTTTCTCCCAAATTTCCTTACCTTTTGCCTCTTCATATGTAGAAGGGTCTTCATCTGCTTTCACCATGTAAGTGTAATCTTTAGTAGTCAAAAAAGAAGTGTCATAGCTATACCTTGTAGGTTGCCATTTGTGTCTTGAAGACCTTCTAAGTTCTCCACTTCTTGAAGTTTCTGGTTCATCACGTTTTGGATCAAACCTTGGCACTTCTTCAACTTCAATGTACTTCATTGTTCTCTTCTTCATCAAATATCTGAACTTTTGATTTACCTTTCTTCTGATGCAAAACGTCTTCATCACCTTCATGATTATTGATTTTACCTGCATACCAAGTACCTTGCTCATCAAATGTAACATCTTTTGATACAAGGAATTGGTTTATGGATGGACTCCACAACCTATAACCCATCTTCTTATCATCATATCCAACGAACACATACTTTTCAGCTTTAGGTTCAAATTTATGCCTCAACTCAGATGGCACATATGAATAAGCCAAACATCCAAATACTTTGCAATGATCTAAGGTAGGTCTCTTACCCCACCAAGCTTCATATGGTGTCATACCTTGCAAAGCTTTACATGGTAACCTATTAACCAAGTATGTTGCTGTATTTACAGCCTCATCCCACAAATAATTTGGACAATTTTTCTCTTTCATCATTGATCTTGCAAACTCAACAAGAGTTCTATTTCTCCTTTCTGCTACACCATTTTGTTGAGGAGAGTACCTTCAAGTAACTTCCCTTTTTATACCTGCATTCCATAAGTAATCACTGAACTCATTAGAGAAATACTCTCCTCCTCCATCTGACCTTATCTCTTCAATTTCTGACCTGTGATTCTTTCTGCATACACATGATAATGTTTAAATGTATTGAATACCTCTGATTTATCTTTGATCACATATATAGTGATCCATCTGGTAGCATCATCAACATAAATCACATAATATCTTGAACCATTTATACTGAAATCCTTTGATGGTCCCCACATATCTGTGTGTACCAATTCAAGCTTCTCTGAATACATGAAACCACGCTTAGAATATGATTGCTTATGAGCCTTACCTAATTGACATGCCTCACATCTGTATGTCATATGTTGACCTGCAACATTAGGAAATCCAAGCACTGAACCATTGTTAACCATATCCTTTATACCTGTTTCATTGAAATGTCCAAGCCTTTTATGCCAAAGATCTAACTCAGAGATCTTATGTCCTCCATAAGTAAACAAGGCATGACCAACATTACCTTGAATCTTCAATGTGAAGAGTCTTCCTTCTTTATTCCCTGAAACAATTTGTTTATACCCATTGCTAGGGTCTTCCAAAAAAACTCCATCATTAGTGAACCTTACTTCATAACCTTTTCCAACAATTTGCCCTACACTTATCAGATTCTTTGGAATTGTAGGAACATACAAGACCTTACTCAGAAGAGTACTTCCATCCTTGGCCTTCACTGATCCAATTGACTTCACATTGTGCTTTGTATTATCACCTGTTTGAACTACATGATTAGTTACCTTATTCTTCAAATCAGTCATCAAGGCTATATTACCACTCAGGTTATTGCTACACCCTGAGTCAATGTAGAAGACTCTTTGGTCTTCACTTTGTCTTTCACAAGTTGCATTCATGATTAAGGTTGAATCTTCTTTCTTATTTGAAGCATAATTGTAGTAGGTATTGTTACAGCATTGACTTTGGAAACCTCTACTTTCATTTCTTCCAAAGTAACCTCTACTACCTCTACCTCTCAAATTACCTCTTTGGTTTCGACCACCTCTTCCCCTTGAATTAAAGTTCTGACTATATCCTCCATTATTCTTATTATTATGCCAACAATAGTGAGCTAAACAATTTTTCTTACCACAAATCCAGCAAGCTTTGGCTCCATCTTTATTGCTTCTGCCTCTTCCTCTACCTTTGCCACCTCCTCTTCCTCTTAGGAAGTTGGCTTGGCTAGTTGTACCTTCTTCTTCATATAATTGTTGCTTGCTTTTGCTATTCTTCTTCTTATCCTTTGAATACATTGCTTGACCTGCACTCTTATCACCATCACCTTTGACATCCTGCTCAAAGGTTAGCATGTGTCCTAGCAACTGATTTAAATCAGGAGTGAAATGATCCAGTGACAATTCAATAGACAAAATGAATGGCTTCCATTTCTCATATCCTCTCAAACCTGTGAGGATTTGCCTTACCAATTTATCCTCCTCAATATCTTCATCAACTGCTCCTAATGCATCTGCAATGTCCTTCATCCTTGTTACATAATAAAAAATGGATTGAGAAGCCTTCTTCTTGAATGCGGTAAACTTTGCCCATAAGGATGCCTTCCTTGACTTTGTAGTATTTTGGAAATGCTCCTCCAAAGCATTCCATATGTCACTTGCACTTTCAAGTCCTCTAATATGAGGTAGCAAGTAGTCATTAACTCCCATGTAGATAATGCTCCTTGCTTGAGCATCCTTCTTCATCCAAGTCTTCAAATCTGAGAGTTCATCGATAGTTGGAACACTAGGATCTCTGAATTATGGTTTTTCTTATTCACCTACGATGTAACCTGTCAGGCCTCTGCTCATCAGATGAGCTTCCATCCTCATTGACCAAGCTGGTAGTTTTCTCTATCCAATTTCTCTATCTCAAGAGAATCTCCCATCCTTTCTTCACCTGTATATTAAATTCTTCAAGTTTTGTGAGGAATAAGTGTACCTTTACTTCGAATGAAGTTCCTTTTGATCTTCTTGATAGCTTTAGGCCTCCTTCTCAAGCTTTCCCTCAAATCTTTCACCTTTTGAACCTTCAAATGTTGATTTCTGTATGATTGTAGTAGTCGGGGTCCTCCTTTCTTTTATTTTGATGATTCCTGCTCTGATACCACTGATGGAGAGTCTTAATCTCCAAAAGACAAGCTTTCCTTGATGTTAGAACACTTCTATGTCAAGAATAACTCAAAAAATTCAACCAATTTGGAAGACAAGTGCCAAACTATCAAGACTTTAGCTAACTCTGAAGAAAGTCACTACACAAAAGAGTCTCCTACACATAAACCACTTATTGACTAATCAAATGTGTAGAGTTTCTCATGAATTTTTGTACAAGGTGTTTCCTAAAGGTTTCACATCCTCTCCAAGTTAAAACATCTCAAATGACTTGGTAGATCTTGAGAAATGATCCAAACAATCAACCTATGTCTGAAATTGTCCTCTTGTATAGTCCACTTTGACACCTGCAACTTCTAACACATGGTTCTCCTAAGCTAGAATCCATTTAATCAAATGCTTTTATCCATAGATAGCTTATCTTCCAACTTAGATTTTAACTCCTCGTTTGTGCAAAAATTTACATTGTGCACTGAGAACTAATCAAGTCTTTGACCGTCAACCTATTTCAGAAGACACTCATCACTTCTTCACATACAAATGTTCCTACACATAATTCTCTTATGGTGTTTACAATTAGGCTCTCAAATCTTAACCATAGAAGCATTAACTATGGAATTAGAAATCTACAAAAGGATTCCTAAAATGATCAAGCATAGGAGGACGACTCAACAAATTATTGGGCATAACTTTTTCATTTACTCAGAAAATTTACATCTGAATGATGATAGATGTTCACTTCACTTCTAAAGTGTCTAATGGCTCTTAAAACTTCTAATTCATCATCCCTCATACATACCCCGAATTTTCTACTTGTATATATAGGTGTTATGTACAAACTCATGACCATTACAAAAGTATAAGCATAGTTAATGTACATATATATACAAGACTTTATTCTCTGATAATGTTCTAACTCAAATCTTTATGTATTGATCTTTGCTTCTTCTTTTGACTTCAAATATTTGTCCAACACATCAATTGATGGTTTTCATGCACCAACAACTCCCTCACACACAAATAACTAAAGTGGACTGTTTGTATCTTTCTCATAAATTGTACATGTAGAGGATGAGAGATTTCACACACATAATCACCCTCAGACATGAACATAGAATTCACTCTTTCCACCTTTACATGAATGGAAAATAGATTTGTATTAACAAAACTCTAATTACAAAAGGATAAATAAAATTATAAGTAGAAATAGTGGTGCTTAAAACCACCATTGAAACAATTATATTTTTTAAACAGAAATCCTGAAACCCTTATTACTTCTTGTTTAAGTATTTACAACATGTTTTGATGCCTTTTGCCACTAAAGTGAATGCACACATTATTCTCATTGTCAAATTCTTATTGGCATTTATTGTACGAGAATGGTAAGGGCACTATCATCGGTCATTCTTCAACACATATCTCCACTCAAGCATCAAAGAAATGTGGGGCTTCCTCATGCAGCCTCCATAAACATTGAACTAGAGCCCATGTCAAATTTCAACCATCCTATAGATGGCCAATCTACATCTTGCTTTGTTTATTGTTGCTTTTAGATGAGGATTCAAAGCTCTCGATGGATCTTCACAAATAGTTTGTTCTTTGTCTTTACTAGACAATTGTTACGCTCATAAATAGTACCCCTCATAAATTGTAGTGCTTTTAGATAATTCTACAAATAATTGGTCTCATTTGTCCTCCAATTGGCTCCTGACATGATTCTTAACTTAAGGATGAGTTTGCAAGATATGAAATGAATGCCCAACCTTGCTATATATTGGGGATCCTTGACACTTGAGGATAGGATTCCTAAATTCATATTTTTGAAATACACTTGGCAAGCTATTGGGTGACATGAAGCAACCTCAATTAATCATCAGATGTATCATGCTAGAGACATCTCATATCTTTTAAGTGTCTAGATCCATAATCATGAACAGATATATTGTAATTATTGTGGATGAATAGAAAATATCTATGAGTGATAGGCCCCTACTACATATTGCATGCATGATGCACCATGCAAGACATAAAATTCATACCTTGATCTTGCATGCATGTCACATACTTATATCTAAGGAACAATCATGTATGCATGAGATGACATAGGGATAAGAAATTATGATAGTATGAGGTGCACATAGACTACCTAGCCTAGGTTGCATTATTCATTATTTGACAATTCATTTATTCATGAATAATTATGGAATTTTATGTTAAACCCTTTTTATTCAACCAAATTATTCAGTGACATGTCAACTTATTTGGATAGGATTGAATTCTTTTTGCACGGAAATTTGGTGCATTTTTTATTGAAAGTGCTCTTGATAAAAAACTATTTTGATAAAAAAGTTATCCGTCGAATACTTTTTTGATAAAAAATTATTTTGTTGAATATTGTTTTATAAAAGAATATGCTTAGAGTCATTTCTCATAACACTTACTTTTTTGTTTGGCAAACAAATTTAGAGTGACGTACAAAAAACAAGGTATAGGCTCTTATTAAAAATATTTAATATTTTAGTATTAAAACAATAAAGAAAAATATTTTTGGTTGTGAGTTAAAAACTATAGTGATTGTTTGACTCAACATTGATTCTTACTTCACAATAGTATATGTATGTATGTGTATGATTGTGAGCAAAAATGTATTGTGATTGTTTGAATCAATATTGATTGTGTATGTGTGTGTATGTCATATAATTGTGAGTGAAAATCTAATGTGATTGTGTATGTGCATGTGTATATGTGTGTACGATTGTGGATTAAAAATTATTGTATGTGTTGGGAAAGGCTTTATCTTCTTTTTTATAATTCAAGGGTTGAGAAGCTATCAATAAGTGAGCTAGAACGTTCTAGGTCTCTCGATAACTTTTTCTTGTAGACTCAGTATTAACACCTTCTTAGATCCTTGAATTCTAAAGGGATCCCACAAAGTTTCATCCAATAGTATGTATATGTGCATATGAGTGTATAATTGTGAATGAAAATATACTATGATTGTCTGACTCAACATTGATTCTTACTTCACGATATGATTTTTACTTCACAATAGTATGTGTAATTGTATCTATGTGTATGATTGAGAATTAAAATCTATTGCAATTGTCTGACTCAACATTGATTCTTATTTCACAATAGTATGTGTAATTGTATGAGTGTGTATGATTGAGAATTAAAATCTATTGTAATTGTTTGACTCAACATTGATTCTCACTTCACAATAGTATGTGTGTGTATGATTGAGAATTAAAATCTATTATGATTGTTTGGCACAACATTGATTCTTACTTCACAATTGTATGTGTAAGTGTATGTGTGTGTATGATTGAGATTTAAAATCTATTGTAATTTTTTGACTCAATATCGATATTTACTTCACAAAAGTATGTGTAATTGTATGTCTGTGTATGATTGAGAATTAAAATCCATTGTAATTGTTTGACTCAACATTGGTACTTAGTTCACAATGGTATGTGTAATTGTATGTGTGTGTATGATTGAGAATTAAAATATATTGTGATTTTTTTACTCAACATTGATTCTTACTTCACAATAGTGTATGTGTGTATGATTGAGAAATTTAATAGATAGAAAATGTAAATGCATAGATTAATAGATTTGAAAACTCTAAGATAGATTCACAGTACTTTATATATATATATATATTAAGATATACATTTAGTGGAATATATATCTTATTTGATATTGATGTATGTTGTCTTTTTGTAGATATAAAGTCTTCATCAAGCAAGCATTATGGAAAATGGAAAAGAATGGTCATATGTGATTATTCATCAATACAAATTTTGTGGACATCCTTATGTAGGAAATGCGGCTCGGATAAAAGAGCATCTTTTTAGTACATGTAATAATGTGGCAAGATGATCTAATCTAGATAGTGATATATGGGTACCCTTTGCAAGTTATGAAAACAAATGTAAATCTCAAGGTATCAAATCAAAAAGATTTAAAAGCATGAGTAGTTCACAACACTTTCCAAGTAGTCTAGGTGTAGAGCAAGATGCATAGATTTATCAATGACAATAGAGGATCCTCATGATATTTCTACTCAAGTATCACAAACTATTGTGGAGAATAATCAACATACATGTACTCCATTTTCTCCAACTATGTCAAGAAAGAGTGGGCCGCATGAATGTAGTAAAAACAGTGGATCTAATAGTCTATCACCATGTTTTGTCAATACTAAATCATAGAATAAAATACATATAGCTTTCAAAAAGCAAGATTGTCTTGAGATTCATCTTAAATGGACTCAAGCATTTTTAGCATGTGGGATTCCTTTCAATGTTATTCATAATCCTACTTTGAAATATGCTTTGATGTCAACTGCATGGAAAGAGATTACAATAACATGCAAACGCAGTATGTAGATAAAGTGAAGAAAAGCAATAAAGCTATTTTAAAATGAATAGTGCTTGATTATTTACCCATGTATGGATGCACAATAGCACTAGATTTATGGAGAATTTGCCAGAAGAGTCCATTGATTAATGGCATGGTTATATGTCTAAAGGGAAGCATCTTTTTGGAAGTTGTTGATCCTTCTCTTAAAGAGAAAAGTTGAGTTGTTATTGTAAAGATATATGAATATGTTATATGGGTGGTCCAAAGAATGTGACTGTGATAGTGACTGATAATGCATCTAATTTTCAAAGTGCTTGATTTTGAATTCAAAACAAGTATGAAGGCATTACTTGGGTCCCATGCATAGCTCATACACTAAATCTATCATTGAAAGATGTAGGTAGATTATCTTTCATTAAAAAAGTTTATTAATGTAAATCATCTGGTCAAATTTATGAGAGAGCATCAATTTTCATATTTTCTCTTTTGTTCAAAATCTCCCAATAAAGCTCTTCATATCTTTTGTGCTACATGATTTGCAATTGCCTATATTGTGCTCAATGGATTATTGGAAGTCAAGCCAGCTCTTATAGAAATGATTGCTAATCGAAGGTGGGAGGCATGGCTAGAGAAGTATCCTTCTTATTGAGTTGCGGCTTTGAAGTGTATGTCTCTAATATAGTCACAAAATTTTTGGTGTAATCTTGAAAAAATCATCGCTATCACTAAGCCTTTTGTCGAACTCTTATGAATTGTTGATACTGATAAGTTTGTGATAGGAAACATTTACTGGATTATGTCAGAAACTATTCAAAAAGTGAAAGACTTTAATCAATTTTCATTACAAGAAAAAATTACAGATTGTATCATTAGCAGAGAAAAGATGGACACAAATGCATAGTCATTTACATGGAACAATGTTTGTCTTTGATCCGACATTTCAACTCAATGGTCAAGCGTCAAACAAAGAAGTCATGGAAAATTTCAAAACCACATGTCAATTATTGCTTCTAGGTCCATATGGTCAAGATGCATTCCACCAGAGTAGCTTATGTAAATTGAGAAGGATGTTTTGGAGATTTATGGCACATTGAAGCAATTCAAAAGCATACACCTCCTATATCGTGGAAAGAGTATAGAGGTGAAGTAGTGGAGTTGCAACATATTGCTACGAGAGTGCTTTAGGTAACAACTTCAAGTGGTACTTGTGAACATAATTGCAGTGCATATGATTTTATTTTCAAAACAAAGAAATCACTTAAGTGTGTCACGTGCCAATGATTTGGTATACGTTTTTTTAATATGCATTTGTTACATGCTCCAACCAAGATAGCTTCTATGGCAACATAACAAACTTTTGGAGAATTTCAAACTCAGGCAATTTTAACAAATGATTCATGGAGTGATCATGATCTACATGTAGATCACAACAATAGCTCAAACATGGAAGAAATAGATGACATGGTACATGTAATAGATGATGATATTCAAAATAAAGAAAATTATGTACTTTGAAAACTTTGGTTATATTCAATTGTAAAAACAATGTCTATATCACAAAGTGATGTCATTGATTACAAAAAGTGGCATGTCCATTCAGTGTCTTGTTGATTGAATAATTGATTGATGGTGAACCAACCAAAAGATGATGATGCCTCTAATAGTCTTCCATATCTACTCTAATATGCATTGAGAGATATTTGTAACACTTCCATATCTACTCTCATATGCATTGAGAGATATTTGTAAATTCTTCACTTCATTTTCTTAATCATCAATCGTCTTTTGTTGATCATCAATTGTTCTTTGTAATCCAGAAATTGTTAATCCTTCATTGTATAATTCTACTTCATGTGATGATAAATCATGGATAAGGTTATGTTCTTCAGGTAGCAGAATGTAGGGCTACTTTGGAGGAAGAGGTCCTTTGTTATTGGAGGAGATGTTGGATAGTCACAAAAGATGAAGTGGTGTAGTTAGATCCTACTTCACACCTTCTAAGAATGATGGCTGGAGAGTGTAGTGGGCCTCTTTAGCTTGCTAATGAACACAAATAATCATATATGCTGCTTGGAAGATGATCCACTAATTGATAAATCAAAACAGATAGGTAGGAAGTTGATCCAAGAACAAAAACTTGCTATTTTTGTTCTTACACATGTTTAGTGTTTTGAACAATTCTCTGAGCACAACAATAAGTGGCTTAATTTGTTTTGGGCAACTCTAACTGACTTTGTAAGCTATGAATCATGAGTGATTTCGTAAAAAATGATGGATTACATGCAGAGAAAGATGTTTAGCAAATCATAGCTCCATCTCGACATTCACGGGCTGCAATAGTCATCTGACCAGTGAGCAAAGGCTCATTAATATCTGATGGCTCTATAAACAGATACAAAGCAAGGTTAGTGGACAAAGGATTTGCTCAAACCCATGGAGTGGACTATTAAAATACATTTTCACCTATAGCAAAGATGGCAACAATTAGGGTCTTGGTAAGTCTTGCTCCTTCTAAAAATTGGAATCTTTATCAGTTAGATGTGAAGAATGCATTCTTAAATGGATGGATATCAGATGAAGTGTATATGGAACAACCACCAAGTTTTGAAGATGAAGATAAAACAGGTTATGTATGCAAGCTTAAGAAGGCACTCTATGGTCTCAAGCAAGCTCCTAGAGCTTGGAACCATAGACTTGTTACTTATTTGTAGGACCAAGGGTTTGTGGCAAGCAAGGAAGATTCTTTTTTATTTGTTAAGAAGAACAAATGAGAAGTTATCTACTAATGTGTCTATGTAGTTGACATCATTATTATAGGGAATGATGCTGATGGCATCAAGCAGGTCAAGGCACAATTAATGAAGGAGTTTGAAACTAGTGATCTTGATTTATTAACCTACTCTCTTGGCTTAGAGCTTGTGTATACAAATTCTGGTATATTTATCACTCAAATGAAGTACATACATGATATGTTGGTAAAATTTAAGATGGAGAACACAAAATTGCAGGTACTCCTATGGAACGCAACCATAAACTGAGTTCTCATGAAGGTGAACTATTGGATGATGTTAAAGGTTATCAAAAACTTGTGGGAAGTCTCAATTATGCTACTCTCACAAGAGTAGACATTGCCTATGGAGTAAGCACACTGAGTCAGTTTATGCATGCACCAAGGAAGACTCATATGGAAGCTGCAAAGAGGATGCTTAAGTATCTAAAGGGTACAATGAATGAAGGGTTGTTTTATCCCTTCACCTCTAACATAGATATAAAGATGTATTCTGATGCAGATTAGGCTGGCTCCAAGGATGATAGGAGGATCACTTCAAGGCACCTATCCTTTGTAGGCTCAAAGCATATATCTTGTTCATCTACGAAGCAACCAACTATGCCCTTATCTTCCACAGAAGAAGAATATAGAGGTTTGGCAAATGCAACTCAAGAAGTTATGTGGCTTAAGCAACTATATGCAGATTTGGAGATACATTCCTACACTCCAATAATCTTCATTTGGCTTCTATTCTTATATACCATGCAAGGACTAAGCACATTGAAGTGCACTATCATTATGTAAGGGAGAAATTTCTTAGCAAGAAGAGTCAACTATCTTATGTATCAACTCATTTACAATGTGCAGATAAACTCACAAAGTCATTGGATGGGACAAAGATGAACATGTTCAAATTGATGATTGGTTTGCAGGAAATCAAGGAGCAATGAAGTCAAGCATGTTAGTCTTGAGGGGGAGCTGTTGGTGCAATTCAACCCAATCTCACATACTTGGTTAATTAGCTTATTCTTGATTTAATTGGCATAACTTATGTAAGGCTTCATTTGATCAGTCTCTTGTAAAAAAACTTCACATTTATCTTTGTAAAAGTGGATTACACCCACGTGGAGTTAGGAAGCTCTAAAATCATAAATCAATTAGTAGTTGAATGATGAGGGAATCTATCCTACACTTTAGGAGTCGACTTTTAGGTAGAAGTTTGAATTTGAATTCAAACTTTGGCTCCAAGCATGACTATAAAAAGAGGATAAAAAGAACCCACGTGTATCTCAAGCTTGAGAGATCCACCTATATCCAATTACCTTCATGCTTGGCTTCTTGGAAACTAGATCCCAAGTATGATTTTCCAGTAATGCTTCCTCTTCTACCTACGTAGCTTCTCTCCATTTGTTTTTCTTTCTCGCCTCTTCAAATGAACAAGGCTCTTCTGTCATAGAGTCTTTAGTGATATACAAAGAGTGCTTGGTGACTAAAGATGTATCATATCCATACCTTATTGACTTCTTGCTTTCTCTTTGTGATCTCCTTGGTGCTTGATTTAAAGACTCTAGTATGTCTTCTAATTGCTTGAGTTTGGTCTTGCCTCTTGACTTCCAAGCCTTGAAGTCAATCTGGTCTTCATCCTCTGAGTTGATATCTTCTCCTAAGTGCTGATCTTCTTGAGTGAGGGTTGGAAAATCATTTTCCAAATCATATGGTAACTTGACTTTCCTGCAATCATCTTCAAACCATGAATTATTCTCATCAAACACTACATCCCTACTAACTATAAATGCTTTGTTAATGGGATTATAAAGCCTATATCCCTTTTGGGCCTGTTCATACCCAATAAATATACATTTCTCAGCCTTAGAGTCAAGCTCTTCTCTGATTTGTGAGGGGATATGTGCATAAGCAATGCACCCAAATATTTTGCAATGGTCCAATGAGGTTCTCCTGCCATTCCATGCTTCATAGGGTGTCATAACATCCAATGATTTGGATGGAAGCCTATTGACTAAGTAGGTGTCTATGGAAACAGCCTCTACCCATAGGTAATTAGGTAACTTTTTCTCATTTAATATAGACCTAGTAGCATCAACAATTAACCTGTTCCTTTTCTCTGCCACTCCATTCAATTCAGGAGTGTATCTTGTTCTTAATTCCCTCTTTATGCCTCTGTCTTGTAGAAATGAATCAAATTCATGTGAAAAATACTCACCACCTCCATCATATCTGATCCTCTTCAAGCTCCTTCTTATTTGATTTTCAACTAGTGCCAAGTACTTCTTGAAACATGTAAATACCTCATCCTTATGCTTCATGAAATAAAGGATTGTCCATCTACTATAATCATCAATAAATGATACATAGTACCTTGAACCTGAGATGGATGGATCTTTGTGAGGACCCCACACATCAGTGTGTACAAGCTCCAAATAGTCTTCATGAATGTATCCTTTCATGTTGAATGGTTTCCTATGAGCTTTGTCAAATTGTCATGCTCCACATTTGTACATATGTTGCTTGGTCACATTGGGAATACCAAGCACATTTTGATCCCTACATATTTGCTTCAGAGTTCTTTCTCCTATGTGTCCTAGCCTTTGTGCCATATTTCTAACTTAGATAAGGTTTGATCTCTATAATTGAATAGTGTTATGTTCCTTGTGTCTTCAATCTCAAATGTGAATAATCTACCAGATTTCTCACCTTAAGCAATCCTCTTAAAACCTTGTTGGGGGTCTTTCACATATGCTCCATGCTTAGTGAATCTGACCTGTAAACCTTTCTCAACAATCTTCCAACACTAATTAGGTTTTTGGTTATAGTTGGCACATATAGAACTTTATTCAAAATGTTCATGCTACCATAAAATGTTTTCACATTTCCAATTTGCTTGACTGAGTGTTTAGTATCATCACCTATTTGTTCTTCATGATTCCCTTTGGGATCTTCAATATCAGATAATAGAGCTACATTTCCAACCACATGATTGGAACAACCTCAATCAATGTAGAAAAGATGTTCATCATATTTACCTTGCTTGGATGTCATGTTCATGATGATTAATGAGTCTTCTTAGTCTTCAGTATAGTTGTTGTAGTCCCTTATTCCTCTAAAACCTCTTTGATGATTGTTGTTGTTGTAGCCTTGATTGTAGTTATTGTTGTAGTTGCCTCCACCATTGTTGTATATGACACTTGATTGCCCATAGCTACCTCTATGGAAACCTCTTCCCGTTTGATTCCTAGTATTCTTGAAGCATTCTTCTATTGTGTGGTTGTTAAGACCACAAATGTTGCAAGGTGTATTATGTGGGGTCTCCCCTTGCCTTGCTTTCCTCCTCTACCCTTTCCTCTAGCACCTCTTCCTCTTCCTGCATAATTAGCTTGAGAGGTACTAGCCTCTTCTTCATGCTTCTTGCTTTTACTTTTATCCTTAGCCTTATTCTTATCTATATAAAGGACAGAAGATTGGTTACCTCTAGAGGTGAAGGACTTCCACTTGTCCTCAGCTTTGATTCCATTAATGATCTTCCTCACTATGTGTTCTTCTTCTATCTCCTCCCCAATGCTTGCAAACTATTCAACCACATCTTTCTTACATAATCAGCCACTCCTTGCTTTGGTTGTTTCTTTAGAGTTGTAAATTGCATCCAGAATTGATTTTTCCTAGCTCTTGTATTTGATGAAAAATATGATTCAAGCACTTCCCAAGTCTCTTGGGAGGTCTTGCAATTTCTAACATATGGTAACAAGAAATCAGAGATTGAGTTTAGTAGATATGACCTAGCAAGAGCATCCTTTGCACACCATGTGGTGAACCTTCCTTACTCTTCCCTTGTAGGTTGTTACTTGCTCCTAAGATTGGTATCCCTTCATCTCCTAAGATGTAACCATATAGAATTCTCCCTTGAAGGTAGGCTTGCATCCTAAGTGACCATGTTGAGTAGTTGTTCTTGTCCAATCTTTCAATGAAGGATGGAAATCCATCTTCCATCTTGATTGTTGTTGCCCTGATACCACTGTTGGAGGAGATGGTGGATAGTCACAAGAGATGAAGTGGTGTAGCTAGATCCTACTTCACACCTACTACGAATGATGGTTGGAAAGTGTAGTGGGCCTCTTTAGCTTGCTAATGAACACAAATAACCATATATGGTGCTTGGAAGATGTTCCACTAATTGATGAATCAAAACAGATAGGTAGGACGTTGATCCAAGAACAAAAACTTGTTATTTTTGTTCTTAAACATGTTCAATGTTTTGAACAATTCTTTGAGCACAGCAGCAATTGGCTTCATTAATTTTGGGGAACTCTAATTAACTTAGTAAGCTATCAATCATGAGTGATTTCATAAAAAATGATGGACTACATGTAGAGAAACATGTTTAGCAAATCATAGCTCCATCGCGACATTCACAGGCTTCCATAGTCATCATACTATTGAGAAAAGGTTCATTAATATCTCACGATCTTGAGATACAATGCTGATGAAACTTTATAGATGTATAATAGATAGTATGCTGAATCTAACATGCTTTAAAACATCGAAAATGATCAACTACACACTGAGAACAAGCTCTGAGAATATCATTGTTCTGATGGAGTTATACATAGAAGTAAAATGAGAATGTAATGATCATATATGTATTAAAACATGTACAAATACAATGTCATTGGAAATCATACATTTCTCAATGTGTGAGAGGTGAATGAGCTATGAGATGAGCTCTCACTTCACAATGAATGTCCTTCAAAATGATCTCTCAAGCTCGAGATACAAGCGGGTCTTTTTTATCCTCTTTTTCTAGTCATGCTTGGAGCCAAAGTTTGAATTCAAATTCAAACTTCTACCTAGAAGTTGACTCCTAAAGTGTAGGATAGATTCCCTCATCACTCAGCTACTAATTGATTCGTGATTTTAAAGCTTCTGTAAGCTGCCGGAAAGGAACTCCTATTTCTTGTAAAATATATCGTGAAAAGTCGCACGCATGATGAAATGGCATAGCGCAACATTGTACCCTTTGACAAGATTAATGAAAGAGTTGCGTAAAGCAGAAGGTAGACCCACCGGACTGTTTGTCTGGGCGAGGAGCCAGAAGTGAGTGCTATTGCAGAACTCTGTGTAACTGAGTCTGTTTCATTGATTAAGTTTAATCATTAAGTGAAGTTAATGAAGTGTTAAGTAATTTGATTAATGTGCTAAGTGAAGGAGTTACACGGTAAACTTTATAACATGAAAGTGCGCTAACGAATGTATTCAGAGTAGTACTGGAAGATGATATGCTTAGCGCTCAATTCAGTGAAGTCATATAATCTTAATCTGCAGTTTGGGAACATATAAATAGGGCCTTTGTTTACAGACCCCTGACCATCCCAAGAACCCAGTTGTGAATTAAACCTTAACAGTAAAAGGGTTTTAACACTTAACATTGGTGCCGTCTGTGGGAAATGGAGTAGTTGTTTACACCGAAGAATTAAAGATTGATGAAGAATTCTTTGATATATGCCGGTAACACGTTCTAGTGAAGCATACCCCAAGTACCGCAGAGATCAACATCCCTGGGCAGTTTCGAACCTATTAGGAACACCCCCTGGTGGTAGAAGTACAGGACAGTTAAGTCCAGTTGCAGAAGGTTCGGTATAGCCACCCAGCAGCAATTCTGGTGGTAGTTCGATAGTACATGATGAGATTCTGGTGAATTCCAGTGCGCGTCTGGTACCTTTGGGAGAACGTACGGTGATTTTCGGTTGTATAGAGACGTAGTGCGGAGTCACTTCTGCACTATCGGGTTAGAATTCGATCACTTTTGGTGATATGTTTGCGTTATCCAATGAGCACGTTTATGATAATAGTGTGGTCTGGTCCGTTGAAAATTCGGTGAGTTTCGGTGAGAGTTCTGTATTACCTGGTAGCAATTCGAAGCTTTTCGATGAAACTGCGGTGCTGATCGGTGGACACTTATTGCATCACCACTTTTCGGTGCAAGTCTAGCTAATTTTGACACCAAAGTTGAGGAAGGGCTGATAGACTTAGAGTTAAGCAAACGGTTCAACGACATTTTAGGATCGAAAAGTGAGCAAGTTGACCATACAACTCAAGAAGTTCAAGAGATATCTCCCCAAGATTCAAGTAACAACAACACCACCAACAACAGCACCATGAGTGGCTCACAGCAACAACAACAAACACCACCACAGCCGTAATCGCAACATCAGCAGCAACAGGTTATCCCACTGTGTCTGGTACCAGCAGGGGTCACGTATACAAAATTTGGAGGATTTCCATGGGATGATCCATATGCGCATGTGTGGACCTTTGAGATTAATTATGCAGTTCTGAACTACCGAGCAGACCCTACCTACAAAGCTATTGTGTTCTAGGCAACCCTGGTTAATGAAGCTGCACGATGGCTAACCGAATACGATTTGAACCACTTTTGACAGTATGATGATGTAAAGGATGCCTTTCTACAATAGTTTCAATTGAAGAAGAACCTCGCCGAAATTTTTGACTACTTGCAGAACAATAGGCAGAAACCACACCAAACTGTACAGGATCATGCCACGCTATTTCAGATACATCTAAGGCAGTTTCCACCCGCGCATGCTAATCTACCAGATGACGTTATCACTCAATGGTTCATCAATGGATTAAAGCCCCAATTGAAGCAGATTATGATCATAAGGTGTGTGGGTGGAATGACTTTAGATGCCGTAATTGCTATGGCATTACAATTAGAAAACAAAGTGGGCAGATTTACCAAAGACCAGGAGTGGTTGAAGCGTCTAGGCAATCTAAGGAGGACCCTTTGAAACAAGTCTACTGTGCCAAATGCAAAAACCCAGGGCACAACAGTTCAACATGCGCACTGAACCAAATGTATTGTGCCATCTGCCACATAATAGATCATACCACGGAGACTTGTTCGTATAATGCCAAGGTACAAAACAGAGCAGCGGTTAATGCCATCATTCAGGAGTAGGGGCAATCGGCTAGCCATTATGTACCACCACAGATGAGGAACACCCCGTACCAGGGATATAGGAATTATCGAGGAGGGTGGACAAATAACTTCAGTCAAGCTCGGTGGAATGCAGGCCCGTCACGAGAAGGTACATCTAATCCAACTCCTGAATGTCATTTCTGTGGGGAAATAGGGCATATCCGGAGGTTCTGCAAAGATACAGCGGACTATGACAAAAAGAAAAAAGAACGGCAACATCCGATGGCAAATATGGTCTATATCTCACCTGTGGATATGCAAGCAGTAGCGGTACAAACACGATCGGGCAAGCAACTACAACTAGCTGTGGAGATCTTCGAACTAGGAATTCGTGAACAACGAAGGTGTTCACAAAAGCAAGCAAGTGGGCTACACAAGAACAAGCTATTTTGCCTGATCCAGTTCCGGTGATGCAACAAAGTATCCCGCCGGAGGTACGAGAGAAGCAAAAATCGACTCATACGGTCCCAAGTCCATACCGGAGACCGTACCGAAAACAGCCAAAACTGATTCGGTGTGGGATGTTCGGTCCAAGGCATCAATTACATTGCCCTTAGGTCAATTATTGGCGTTGGTCCCTGGAGTTTGACAACAGTTCCAACAACAGGTTAGTCCAGGCTCCTCGAGTGCTCCTGCAACAGCTACAATCCAACCAAAATTGGACCCAATGGTGGACCATACGATACCACTAATTACGGTATGATACAAAAATCACAAAATCACACAAGTCTTAATTGATGGCGGATCTGGTGTCAATATTGCCACAGCAGCCCTTTGCAAACGGTTGGGGTGGACGCAAATTGAACCTGTTCAATTCTTTGTACATATGGATGATCATTCTCGAGTCCATCCGGTGGGCTTGGTGCGGGATATTTTGATCACTCTACAAGGTTCTGTTTTTAAAATGACCTTTGTTATGCTAGATTTACAAGAATCGAGCTTGGACTACAATCTTCTTTTTGGACGTCCTTGGCTAAAACAAGCTAAGGTAGTGCAAGACTGGTCAGCGCATGAATTAGTCTTTAAAAATAATCACCAGAAGTATGTTGTCCCGCTGGACGACATGAAACCCTGTGACTTACATGCACGGCCATATTTAGCGGAGCCTATACACATGCTGGATGGTCTCTCGGACGATGAAGAGGAGACTTTCGATCGAGAGATGTATTCCTTTCTAAATGGATACAGTGGTTACAATCAAGTCAGAATGGCAGAGCAGGACATACCCAAGACTACATTTATTACCAACTGGGGTGTCTATGCATGTATCGTAATGTGGTTTGGGCTGCATAATGCTCCTAGTACATACCAACGCTGCATGCTAGAAATTTTTTCCCCTTATCTCACCACATTTATGAGAGTGTATCTGGATGATTTCTCGTTATCCGGTGAAACATCAGCACACTTGTACCATTTACGATGTTGCTTTTCCAAGTGTCAGGAATATCGCTTGGGTTTGAACCCAAATAAATTGGTGTTCTCTGTTTCCTGTGGTAAGGTGCTCGGGCATGTTATTTCCAAACAAGGCATTCAGGTGGATCCAGACAAAGTGAAGGCCGTCTTGGAGGCTCTTTGCTCCTAAGACACCTAAAGACGTGATGCGGTTTTTGGGCCAAATCCGGTGGCATGGGCGACATCTACGTTGGTTTGCTTATCTGGCAATACCACTTAATCGTTTGATAACCAGTAGTCCGCGTCAGTTCGAATGGACCGAAGAGTGACAACTTTCTTTTGAGCGACTGAAAACATTGTTAACTTAGGCTCCCATTTTACAAGCACCAAATTGGGAATCGCCATTTCATGTTTTTGTTGATGCCTCCGATAGTGCCATTGGTAGCGTGCTGATGCAGCAGACGGATAAATGGTTTTGTCCGATATATTATGCGAGCCGGAGATTGGCCCCGGTAGAGCATAACTATTCAATTACTGAATGTGAGTGTCTCGGTTTGGTTTATTCTGTAAAAAAATTTTGGCATTATCTATTGGGCAGATGCTTCACCTTCCACGTAGACCATGCAGCATTGGTGTATTTGGTGCACCAACAGCATTTGGGAGCACGGCTAGCACGATGGGTCTTGCTGCTTCAAGAATTTGATTACTCCATCATACACCGACTAGGGTCAGCACACGTGCTGGCTGACTTTCTCTCTTGGTTGGATTCCGGTGAGCCTCCGGAGGGAATTGATGATACAACACGAGCCATCTATGCAGCAGAGACCATCCAGGATGATTCACAGGAACTACCGGTACCCTCTTCTTACTATGATACCTTGCTTCTGTTCTGGACTAGTGGATGTCCGCCTGGTATGATTTCTTCAGCTGCTAGACGAAGACTAGCCACGTACAGTCGATGCTTTCGGTTGATTGTTGGACAGTTATATTATATGGATCACTCGGGAGTACTACTCAAATGTGTTCCCCCACATGAATATGCTTCAGTCATTAACATGGCCCATAGTGCCCCAACCGGAGGACATTTTGCGGCTAATCTGACTCACCGAAAGATTTTGCAGAGTGGATTGTGGTGGCCAATGATGTATTGTTATGTGACCAAGTCTATACAACAGTGCAATGAGTGCCAACATTCCGGTCAACCTTTACAGAGGCATTACTTTCCTCTCCAACCCATGGTGCCTCTTGAACCTTTTCAGAAATGGGGCTTGGATTTTATCGGACCGATTACACCTCCGACGACAGTCACCAATAATAGATATATTCTTACATGCATAGATTATGCAACTAGATGCACCGAGGCATGGGCTCTGCGATCAGCTACAACGGCTGCGGTTGTTAAATGCTTAATGAAGGATATCTTTCCGCGTTATGGGTTACCCTTGGAGAAAGTCACTGATCAAGGTACGCACTTTGCAAATACATTAATGCAAGTGCTTATGAAAACATTCCAGATTGTGCACAAATTCAGTTCTCCTTATTACCCACGAGCAAATGGACTTGTTGAGAGTACCAACAAATAGTGGGCTCTGGGGGGACAGTATTGGGATGGGTGACCTCCCGAGAAGTACCGGGAACTTCTATCTTCCTTAAACATCTTGAAGAAACTGGTGTTAGATTGCCTAGAGAGATGGGACCAATTTCTCCCTGTTGTACTATGGGCTTATCATACTACATACAAAGTGGCGATCGGAACAACTCCTTTTAAGTTGGTGTATGGATTGAAAGCCATTACTATGATGGAACTGGTGGTTCCCAGTTTGCGTGTGGCTCTGGAACGGAAGCTCTTACCAGAAGAATCTTTTCCCTTTCTTTTTGAGGCCTTACAGTCCCTGGATGAACAGCGTCTAGAGAGTTTTCAGGTGCTGCAGGAAGTGCAGCTGAGACAAGCCAAAACCCACCATCATTTCCTCAAAACCCTCGTGTTTACAGTAAACCAATTGGTCCTCTTCTATAACGATAAGTCTAATAGATCTGCCGGAAAGTTTAAATTGTGTTGGTTCGGTCCTTACTGTATTGCTGAACAAGTGGGACCCGCAACTTTTTGATTGGCAACCTTAACCGGTGTCCTCCTTCCAAAAGCGATTAATGGCTCCAAGCTTTGCCCCTATCACCCGGCGTCTACCAACTCATGAGGTGTCTTCGGTATTTTTACTCTTTTTTGCTTGTCACTTGATTTTCTTTTCTGCTCTCTGTGTTTCGGTTGACCCTGACTGTAATCCTTCTGTTTTCTTATCTAACCATGATTAATAGCCGCCTCTCTGTTGCTACTTCTGTTAATGCATGCATGTCACCATTATGTTCGTATATTTCCAATACTGCGTTATGATTAGGGTTCTTGCTCCCTATTTCTTTGCAGTGTTTCTACTTATGCTTGTTCCTTTCACTGTTAGTTGTTATTGTGTTTTTTTTGTGTGTTTGCGACCCGTGTGTGCTCTGTGTCTTCCTTTATCTCTGCGTGCACCATGGAAGGTCTTGCTAACATAGTAACCTTCTGTGCCGGTCTCACTCCAGATGTGAGTGAGTATTTGCGTGCTCGGGGACTTTTGGCCTTCGCTGAATTGCCTTGGCATTCAGTGGAGTGTCACCCCTTCCATGTGTAGATCATTTTTGCCATCGCCGCCACGTCTGCTACAGAGCAGTGTTGGTCATTAACGTGTTTAAACCCCCGTGTCGTAGTTACTCTAAACACGGTTGCTAAGGGATTCCATCTCCCTCAGGACGGGTTGGTTGATGGACCACTCCTTCCAATCACAACCATTAAGGAATTATTTCCCCGGCACTCATCTAATGAGTTTGCCATTCTTTGCTGACCCAAACCAGAGCGTACCGCTCTGCAATTTCTTGTAGCAGTGTTAAACCTACAAAAACACACGTATGGCATTTCCAGACCTTTTTACTCGATGATTGATACTGCCTCACGAGAGGGTGTCAATTTCACATCTTTTTTCTTTCGACACATTCACCGTGAATGCTTAACCGTCACTAAACAACTGGCCAAGCACGATATGCCTCGTACCGGATTGCCCCACCTTCTCCTTCCGATGATACAAGCCGTGCAACCACCTCCAACGACTACCAGGCTGCCACATGAAGAATCTACCCAGATCTTTGACGACGACGATGATGAAGATCTACTTCATTTCTTCCAATGAAAACGCCGTCGAATTAGCCCATCGCAAAGTCAGGGTTCCACCATAGTACAAGATGTTGAAGTATTCCATGACACCGCCACCTCCTTACAGGTAGAGTCCATCCCGTCTTCTCCTCTCAAGCAGCCGGATCAAGATGTTATCATGGAAGATGTAGTTGAAGTCTCATCGCGGGAGGAATCTCATCAACCGGATGCTGAGCCTGTGAAGGAGATAGCGGAAGCTACCGGTGTTATAGATTGTCAATCTCCTTCGTCACCAACTGCCAACGCCCAACCAGATGCAGTCAATGCCCAAGCAGATGCAGTCAATCAAATGACTAGAAATACAGAGGCAGTTATTGAAGCCGCCTTGGAGGAACCACAGATTGAGACCCGAATAGTTTTGGTTCCGACTGCCCTTATCCCTCTTCCTCCTCCAACTACCATTCACGATACTATTGCCGTTCTTCCCGTTGTGCCTTCCACTACCCTTCGTGAGGCATCAACCCATCTTCTATCCTCTCCCGATTACTCTCCACCCTCCTCACCTCATCTGATCTTTGCCTATTACAAAACTATTCAGTTTCAAGCTCAGGAGCTAGACAGACGAGAAAAGCAATTGGGCGTTCAAGCAAACAAGCTTTCTCGAATTGATGTCGAGGCAACTGAAATGAAGCTGAGAAGAGATGCTGCCATCACCAATGAGTTCTACCTTCAAGAATCATTTTTCCAGACGCAGACGGATTTATTAATGAGTCAGGCCGTTGCTCCCAATTCTGTTAGGATTGATGCACAACTTATCGAGCCTTCCATTTTGAAAGATACGATAGATTCCTTAAAGCAGAAGATTACCCGAACCTTTAAATTAGCTCGAACTCTATATATCCAAGGCATCATTGATGAGCCTTAACTGTAATTTCCATTTTTTGGGTTCGAGTCCACCGTGCGTGCCAGTGTAAGCCACCGGAAAGGAACTCATTTTTCTTGTAAAATATATCCTGAAAAGTCACACGCATGATGAAAAGGTGTAGCGCAACGTTGTACCCTTTGACAAGATTAATGAAAGAGTCGTGTAAAGCAGAAGGTAGACCCGTCGCACTGTTTGTCTGGGTGAGGAGCCGAAAGCGAGCACTGTTGTAGAACTCTGTGTAACTGAGCTTGTTTTGTTGATTAAGTTTAATCATTAAGCAAAGTTTATGAAGTATTAAGTAATTTGATTAACGCGCTAAGTGAACGAGTTACATGGTAAACTTTTTAACGTGAAAGTGCGCTAACAAACGTATTTAGAGTAGTACTGGAAGATGATATGTTTAGTGCTCCATTCAGCGAAGTCATATAATCTTAATCTGCAGTTTGGGAAAATATAAATACGGCCTTTGTTTATAGACCCATGACCATCCCAAGAACCCACTTGTGAATGAAACCTTAACAGTAAAAGGGTTTTAACACTTAGCACTTCCTAACTCCAGGTGGGTGTAATCCAGTTTTACAAAGATAAATGTGAAGTCTTTTTACAAGGGATTGATCATATGAAGCCTTGCAAAAGTTATGCCAATTAAATCAATCATAAGCTAATTAACCAAGTATGCGGGCTTGGGTTTAATTGCACCAACATTTTTTTCCTTGGTAATGAAATTTTGCACAGTTTTGAGGATGACCGTAACATATACATGCACTCTACAGACGATCATCCCAATCTACATGTCGATGAAGAATGTCTTGTACACAAATATTTTGAATGAAATATAGTCTTATTTAATTATTATTTGGTAATAATCTTTCAATTTGAACAAAGCATCAAAGTAGACTTTGTGCTAATCCTTTATGTTGTAAGTAAGAAAGCTTTAATAGTGCTATTTTTTTGCCCTTGTAACTCAAAAGAGAACATCGCGAACAAAATGATTTGGACAAAGCTTTTTTACTTCTTTCATTGATAATGGTTCTTCTTCTAATCCCTCTAGCTCTAAATCTTGATGGAATAAAAATGCTAATCCTAATTACAAAAATTGAGCATTCTGTTCAGACAAAATCCTTTGAGATTCAGCATGATCATGGTCATTATTCACATCTAACATTCTTCCCATATGTGAAAATGGATATATGTGCATATCTCTATATTTCATAATCACAATATTGAGCATATCCCAAAGATTTTTACATTCAAACATTAAAATTTCTTATTGTTTCCATCTGTGAAATATGTATGATACATGGTGTGCTTATGAGTTATTTCTATGACAATCCATAGCTATCTAGGGTGAGGTTTTTAGTCTTGTGCACCCCAATGTGCATATCTACTATGAGTACACCTCTTCATCTTATTATGCTAGGTGCACCTCGTACTATTTTCTTTCTATACTTACATAGGGATATTGAGAGTTACTCAGATGAAACTTTGGAGAAATATAGGACATCAATCTCTTAAAAGTTTCAATTCAAAAGAAATTAATCATGACATCAAGGTAGAGACTAAAAATGATGGAAGATTCTACCTCATACTCCATACCTAATCCCATAGTCTTTATATTAAGAAAATAATTCTTCTTATTTGGATTAGTAGGTACTAGGAAAATGATAATCAATGATACAATGCAAAAAAGTTCAAGAGATTGTTATTGTAGTATAGAAGCCATAAAACACAAAGGAGTGGATGCACTGGACTCATGTTCTTTATTTGGGCTTTCTAGTTTTCTGAATACTTAGATACCTAGACCCTAAAACTCTAGACTCACATGCCCCTCTTTGGAAACTGTGTGACTGTTTGACGGTACTATAATTAACTACTTCGAAATTGTGTGCCTTTTATTAAAATCCTTGGAAATTATAATCTCCATGAAGAACTTGCAATGGTCCCCATCCTTGGAAATTGTGATCTTATCTGTGACTTTTTTAAGCAACCTCTATAGAAGAACTCCTCTAACAACTTCAATCTTGTGGATTTACCTTGCCTATCTAAACTTTTCCTCCTGATGTCTTTAGAAAAGGAGAAATGATCTAATACACATTCAATCTAAGCAGGCTACAAATTCTACAACCAATATGGCATGATATATAATTTTAGAGGCCCTTACACATATGATCTAGAGTAGTGATTGATTCTTGTAGAAAAGGAACTTTTCAAAGATAACAAGAAAGAAGCATATTGCTATCAAGCTTACAAAAAATTGAACACCTCCTACCTAATGATGTGAGTGAAGAAGAAAAATCCTATGATTGGGAGGAGAAAAAGCAGAGCATATAGGAGCTCAAAAACATGGTTGAGGATTACAATCTAATACACAAAGAAATCAATGAGCTATTAAAGAAGGTTAAAGAACAACCAATGCATGGTGAAATCTAAAGAGCATGAGGAAAGGTCTTTACTAAGAGGATACGTGGGAACGAGAAAAAACATATCTATGTCAACAAGGAGGGAAATGATTGACATCCACAAGGGTCTCATCACATACTCTCAACTCTTTTTGTACCTTTGCTAGTGCTTGCCCATTGTGTGGGCTTTCTGTAACTTTTTGGAATAATGAAAGTTTCTTTTAAATCAATGCTTTTCTCTTCATCCACCTAATGAGTAAATTTGTATCTTTTTTCTACATATCTTTCTACATGTGAGAGACACAGAGAGATTTTTTAGACTCTAGAGTATTGAGAACTAGATACTACAAGATAAATACTTGCGTCTCTCTATTCCCTCACAGAGAGATACCTAAAGTGTAGTGTTTGCACCTTTCTCATAAGGTATATAGAGAAAAGAGAAGAGATTTAACACACATAAATAAATCTCATACATGAACATAGCATGCACTCTTTTCACCTTTACATGAATGGAAAATAGATATCTATTAACAAACATCTAATTACAAAAGGATTATTAAAATTATAAGTAGAAACAGTGGTGCTTAAAACCATGATTGAAAAAGTTATATTTTTTCAAATGAAATCACAAAACCTTTTCTACTTCTTTTCTAAGTATTTACAACTTTTTTTAATGCCTTTTTCCATTGAATTGCAGACACACATTATTCTCATTGTCACATTCTCGTTGGTATATATTGTACCAGAATGGTAAAGGCACTATTGATAGCCATTCCTCAACACATATCTCCAATCAAGCATCAAATTGATGTGGCATTTTCTTTGGCACCCTCCATAAACATTGAGCTAGAGCCATGTCAAATTTCAAACATCCTATAGATGACCAATCTGCATCTTGATTTGTTGTTGCTTTATATGAGAACTCAAAGCTCTCAATGGATCTTCACAGATAGCTTGCTCTTTGTCTTTACTAGCCAATTGTTACACTCAGATAGAGTATCCCTCACAAATTCTAGATCTTCTAGATCATTCTACATGTAATTGATTTTATTCAAGCTCCCATTGGCTCAAGACATGCTTCTCAACTTAAGGATGAGTTTGCAAGATATAAAGAGGATTCCCCACCTTGCTATATATATGAGATCCTTGAAACTCGAGTGTAGCTCAATGATGAGTAGCACCTCCTTTAATGTCAATCCGGGAAGACGTGAGGATGGTATGAAGACCTCGAGCAAGTGGCGGCACAAATGCGTGAGTGAGAAGCACACAAGCATGCACACACATACACACACACGCGCACACAAGGCAAGACAAAGAGTGAGAATCAATGGAGCTTTTTAGATTACTTTCAAAATGCTCTTACAAGTTCGTTTCAATTACAATCTAACCTCAAAAATGAGCTCTCTAGCTCTTTTTATAGTTTTTGACTAGCTTTTGGCCCTGTCCAGACCTAGTGTCCGGCCTAGTTAAAAATTAGGTTCCAGGGCCAATTTGAGGGCTCAAACGGAGTCTAAAAAATACGAAAATTGATATGTAGGTACTTCTAAGGCTCCTCAAGCTCAAGGACTCCTTGGCTTGCACAAAATGGAGCTACAAAAATATGAAATGGTATTTACAATGATTGTTAGTGATAAGAATCACTGTTAAAAGATGTAGATTGGAAAAATTGAAGGGCCTATCTGCCAGATTTGCGTCGACTGCTTTGTCTACTTACTCCTTCACCTTGTTCTGACTCTCTCCGTTGGCTTCCTTGTCTCATCAATCCTTGGGTTCCCTGGCTTCCTTGTCTAGTCAGTCCTTGGGTGCCCATACTGCTCTCAACACCCCCCCCTCTCTCGCGTCTGTCGTCCCTGACAGACCCTTGTTGCTGGGGGTGTTGGATGTAATATTCCACAACCTGAGTGGCAAGCTGATGTTCTTGTAAGCGTAGTCCTCTGGCCAAATCTGTCATCATACGATCCCAATCGATTGGTCCTGGAACGTTCGGATGTGGCAGACGTAACTGATCTGCATGGATCGCTTGTTCTACTGCGAATAGATGTAGCAAATGTGTGGGTCTGGGAATGAAAATTTCGGAATTGTATTCCCAAAAGCCCGTAGAGAACATTTCCTCAAATGTTTGCTTGAAGCATGCGGGCAAGTACTTGATTCGTGCATGCCAAGCAAAGATAACAGTGACCGAGGGGGTTTGGCTCATGTCGTAGACTAAATCCTTGTTGCCTTGAGCGAATCCAGGAGCGGAGATGTATGGAGCTTGGACATTCCGAAAGGTTTTGAAGACAATGGTCATGAGCTCAAATATCTTCATACACATTTTCGCTGCTATATCAGGTACATTGTTTAGGCGTGCGGACCAGTGCCGAATGGTTGATATCATGTAGGCTACGGTTCGAGGTCCTCGAGGTGGAGCAAAATACGGGTAGTTAACCCAAGCCGAGCACTCTTTATTGTTGCGTACCTTGATTGCAAATGCTTGCCAGGATCTACGACGTACCACTGGACAATAGCATGGATTATACTTGATATAGAGTGGCATGGTAGCCCAGGTACTCATCATCTCAGGGTAATCGGTGAGTAAACGTGCACGCCAATTAGGTTGGAAAATCGAGCCAGCACGTGCATCGGTCGGTAAATCCCCTATCTCAAATTGAGTCGCGAATGTGGGCTCCTTCCCTGTATGTCTTTTGATTTCTGCATTATAATCATGTAGTAAGACAAAATAAGGCATGTATTGCGATTCTGATGTTGTGATTAACCGTTGATGGGATAATTGTTGAAAGTAGGAAGACCGAAGGACCGTTTCTTCCAGATTCGTGAGAGATTGCATTTGCACGGCCACACGATCATCATGTGTCTTACCCACTTTCTCGACCCTTCTGACCCAATCTGGAACTTGAATTTCTAACGTGTCTTGTCCTTCTTCTGTAGTTCGACCACCAGGCGTCGGCATAGGCTCGTATGGCTCTTCGTAGCTGTCCTCGACGGGGATTTCCACTACTGTTTCAGGTTCTGGTTCTTCAATGGGCGAGGGGGGTCGTTCATATGGTAGGAGGCGTGCTTGGAGTTCTGCCACCTGTTTCCGAAGGGTCTCCATTTCTTCTGTAGATTGTTGCAAGATTACCGGCTCCTGTTGAACAGTGGGTACGCTGGCTAACTGTTTCTTTAGATCGGCACATTCAGTCTCTAGTTTTTCATATGACTCCAGGAAATTTGCATGCTCCTCAAGTAAAATGCGGATGTCTTCTGATGGAACTGCTCTATATCTGGTAGGGCTAATGGGTGCTCCTACGGTTCCTTCCATAGCCGCTTCAAAGTTGTCTTGATTTTGTTGTTGAAGTCGTTTGTTCTCTTCTAGTGCTGCGGCCATATGTTTCCTTAATAGCCCAATGTTGCGTCTGAGTGTAGCGTTAGATATCATTTGCGCTTGAAGCACTGTTTCCAGTTCCTTGACTGCTTGGTCATCTACAGTTGATGCTTTTGCTTCCAATTCGGAGTGAGCCTGCTGTAGTGTGGTATGCTCGTCTAGGAGCGTCAGGTAGTCGGCTTCAAGAGTGGTGACTCTAGCTTGGAAACGTTGAGATTCTGCCTGGAGGGCAGCATTGCGTTCTTCCAATTGATGGTAGTCTTGTTGTAGCTGATTTGCACACTGAAGTAATGTGTCGAACGTGCTATTTACATTATGAGATGCAAGGGGAAAAGTTTGAAATGCAGAGGAGGTGGGATTGGGTAGGGGGGTAGTGAATGCTGTGTGTGCCAATGATGTGAGTGGTGAGGTGGGGGGTAGTGGAGGGGGAGAGGGTGGAATCGTGGGGAGAGGTGCTGTGGTGGGTGAAATGTCCATTGGGTCAGACAAGGTGGTGTGTGCAGGGGCTACCATATAGGTGGGTATGGTAGGTGAAGTGAGTGTGGTGTCCGTGTAAATTGATGTCGTTGCGAACATCGGAGGAAGGTGCCTTTGAAACATGGGAGAGCGGAAGAACTGCTCCACAAAGGACGGGTATTGGGGTGGTGAGGTCCGGTTGAAAGAGGTGTAGGGGCCAGCTGGGAAGTGAGGGTTATGGAATGGAGGTACTCGTATTGGGGGATAGGTCGGGAAACACAGGGTTCCTTCCGTGGGCGCTGGGTTTCCAACTACGCTGGTAATTATGGGATGGCCAGTCATGGGTTCAGCGGATAGATGGGACGAAGTGTACAAGGGATTGGTGACGAAGGAGAAGAGGGTGTCTTGTGAGGTGGGTTCTCGAAATGAGAATGATTTGAATGAGGATGGATTATAAGTGGAGGTAGAGGTGATGACTGTCGTTTCCTCCAAGGTGGGAGGTGGTGGTGGGGGCGGAGAAGGTGGTGATGGAGGATGCTGGGGTGAGATGGGTGATGTCTGAACGAAGGTTTCAGCGGAGAGGTCAGTGGTGGTTATGGGGGTGGCTGTGGTCTCAATGGGTACTTCCGGTTCTGTGACGGGTATCCTGATAGTCTTACCTGCTCGTGGTAATGTGTCCACTCTGCGTTTGTCATACCTTACGGACTGGCGGACTGCGGTGTGGACAGCCTCTGGAACTCCTAAGGAGTCTGACACTAATTTGAGGGTGTCAATGAAATGTTGGTCCACTCCTTCATCTGATAGCATTTCTTGCATCAAAGCTTGACCTGATACCAGAGAGAGCTGATGCCTTTCTTGTACTGCTTTGATAGTGTCGTATAGCCTTCGTAGTTGAGATGTATATGCAGGTGCACCTACAAGTTCTGGCACTTCTTGTTGCTCCTCTTGTTGCTCTTGATCATACTCCTCCTCCTCATCCTCCTGTTCTTCATCTCCGTCATCTTCTTCCTCCACTTCAACAGGTGTGACAGGTGCTTGGGAGTTTGTGGCCTGCGTTTGTACATTTTCCGCTTGTTGTGCCTCTTCTGTCTCCAGCTCTACATCTTGTAATAGTTGTTCGAAGTCTTCATTAGTGAGTTCTTCCAAAGCTGCACCACTAGGAAATTCGAGATCCGTTGGGATGGGAGGAAATATCAAAGTGGAACCATCGGTGCTGCGTCTTGGAAGTCGGAGTGTGAATGGTCGGACTCTTCGGGGTGGCGGGGTGACTTCTGGTGTTAGGGTGGCTCCACGTGGCTGAGCACATGGGACTTGGACCGTGCCTCTCATCTTCTTAGAAGGGGGTCCAGTGGATGTCCTGCCTCGAAGCTGCTCTACCCGATTCCACATCAGGGCTCGTTGGATTGGGATGTCATAAGCCAAACACCTATAGATGATTCTTGTCAGAGCACAGCAACCATATAAAACCTGTTTCCGCGGCCAGCGTTTATGAGCTAAGTGTATCTGATCAATTATCCAGTGGGGTAGGTTGATGGTGAGGCTCTGTGTCTCTGCCAGATACAGGCTAAACCAAATCTTTTTGTGCGGCATGGTGAATCTATCCTGCGCCGGGAAAGCAAAGTGTTGCATGCACATGCGAAGGTGTATTGCAATATTAGGCGTCATGGATACCATGTCTTTTAGTTTGGTGAGACTTCGATTCTTCATGTAGTCCGGTACTAGGGTTTCCTTCTCTGTAGGAATATGCATGCCGCGCATATCCAGAGCTTCTCTCACCAAATTGTTTGATAGCCTAAACCTCTTGAGCTCATTCCCCTTTGTCAGAGATGGAATCACAAATGAGCTTGCACCTTTTGGGTTCGGATTTGGAGTCAAGGTGTTGATGAGATAGTAGCATCGCATGAAGTCAGGTTTTGGGAGTCGGGCACTGAAATAGGCACTCAATCCGGCTTTTTCCCATATCGGACGTAGACCTTCCGCATTTTGTAACCTCTCAAATTCTCTTGTAAAGAAATGGTATCTGCCTTGCTTTCCATTGTAGTCCAACTCTGATTCCCATAGATACGTTCCTTCCCCCAATGGTCCTGCTACCTCGGTAAACCAATGTGAAGTCTTTCCCACGGGCATGGTGTGGCCACGCGGAGGGTCCGCAATAGGTATGATTTTGACGGCCTGCAACTCTTCTAGTCTTTCAATTGTCTCAGGCAAAACGGGTAAACTGTCCAAGTCCACCACTTGCGGGTTTGTTTCTGTGTGAGAGCTAGTTCCTGCGGCCTCCGCCATGTTGAAAATGTCGCAGCTGATTCTGTGAGAATATATGAATAAACGTTAACCTTGCAATGGACACAAAAATGACATGGTGTCCCTTGTTACAATATTAACTTAAAGTTCTGGAGTGGTTAGGAGTTAATAAGTGCTCGGTGCTGGTGTGTGTAGTTAGGAGCTAGGTAGACCTAAGAGCTAAGCGAAATGATGTGAATTAAGAGTGAAGCGGTTAGTAGGTGGTCATGGATTTACAATAGGGTCAGGGGGTTTGTTACAAGTCTTGGGCTGCCAAATGCAGTGGATGGGTTTTACTCGTGGTTCCGTAGAGATTCTCGAGAGCTTTATAGGTGTGTCAGCTTTAACCTGAGGCCTTTTAGGGGCCCATTTACAACTGATACTGTTCGTGTTCATGTGCCTTGGTGTTGAAAATGAGTGGATGTAGGCTGTGCGAGTGAATGTATCATGCTGTGTAGGGTGTGTTCTTGGTGTAGCTATTTGAGCCCGCAAACAAGCCTTAGGCACCCAAATTTGTCTTGATTGTGGGCTAGCCTTCATCGACTTTTTGGGCACCCAAATAGATTTCACGTTAGCAGAAGAATTTCCGGAAGACCTCTTACTAGTGACGTGTTGATGATTATTAATAAGAGGCTTCGCCCGTGCTGTTGGCGTGGGTGCAACCGGGTGTTCGCCTTTCCGCACCCACACCTGGATTATTTTCTGGGACATTCTGCTGCGCAGGTACTTTTGATCTCGGACATAGGTAGTACTCTGTCTCTTCTGCTTGTGATCCGCCTTTGGTTGCTGCCTCCTTCGGGCCTTTGGAAAAGAAGGGAGATCCGTTGCATCCCTGACTCCTTGTTTGCAAATATCATTCCTCTGCAACACAGGGTTTTGAACAAGAACAGCATAGTCATCTTCATGTGTACCCCTGGAAGGACCAGGAGTCTGTGCCTTTCCTAGTTCCTTGAGTGCTCCATTGTCTAATTCTACTGTAACTCGACTATGATTGACCCAAACCTGGAGAAGTCCACTTCTTAGGTTTAAGTTAATTGCTTGGTCATAGATCCAATCTTGACCCAAGACTAGAGGTTCAGTGAGATCTTCATCTTGACACACCAGTACTTTAACTGTCATTGCCTCATCATGAATGTAAAGGGGAAGTTCCGCCTCGCCCATGCAAGGGGTTTCCACTCCTCCCAATCCTATAAGATATGCTTCCACAGGATTGACAGTCAATTGTAATTCTTGGCAGTAAGACAATTTAACAGCACTAGTGGCTGCTCCTGAGTCAATCAAGGCTCTTACGGTCCTTGCACTCTTTCCTTGTCCTATCTCTAAGGTTACGAAAGGACGTCTATCAATTATCCTATGCGAGTTTGTTCCTGCCACTTCACACATGGCTACGGGAAATCCTTGGTCTGCATAGTCATTCGCTCCAGGCTGATCTCTGCCTTGCCTTCGTAATTTCATCCTTCTAATGCGTTCTAAAGCTTCAGCTTGAGCTTCTTCTCGAACTCGCTTTTCTTCCTCTTTGCGTTTCTTAGCAGTGTTGAGTCGACTGAGCATTTCCTCCGTGAGGGGTTCCTGATATAACTTGACTCTGCAACCGCTAATATAATTTGGGAGAACATCACCCTCTAGTGTGGCCAATTGTACTGCTCCGCTCGTGGAGATCCTATTGATGATCATAGGTCCATAGCCTCTCTTTTCTAGCTTCCTCGCGTGTTGTTTTAGCGTATAGAATAAGACTAGATCTCCTGCTTTCAAGCCTTTATCCTTCACGTGGGCATCAAAGTATGCCTTCTGTCTCTTCTTGGCTGCATATATCCCTGCAGCAGCTCTCAGCCTTGTTTCTCCTAATCGTTCAAGGTCAAAAATTCTAGAGGAGAGCTCATGACCTGTCCATTCGTGCTCTTGTGCTACTCTCAATGTAGGAATCAGGAAGTCCAAGGGTAGCACAGCGTTTTGGCCAAATACCATCTGAAAGGGGGTGGCTTGGAGTACCGTTTTGTAGGCAACTCGATATGCCCAAACAGCATGGTGTAGCTGTTTGTCCCAATCAGAGCGTTTAGTGTTCACTAATTTGGTCAGTACATTGCATAAGATCTTATTAGTGCTCTCAGCTTGTCCATTAGCTTGAGGGTGATAAGGGGCAGACTTCTTGTGTATTACCAAGAATTCTTGGAGTAGATTTTCAATCACTTCATTTAAGAAATGAGTTCCTCTATCACTCACAGGCTCTATAGGTAGCCCGTATCTTGTGAATACATTCTCAAACAAGAATTTGGCAGTTGTTTGAGCATCGTTCTTGGTTGTAGCCTTTACCTCTACCCATTTGGTGAGATAATCTGTTGCCACAATGATGTATTCTGCGTGAGAACCCTTAGCTGGGGGATTAATAGGACCTACGAAGTCTATTCCCCACTTAGAGAATGCACGTCCACCCATCATAGGTTTCAGTGGCATCTCATCTTTGCGTATAGGATACTGAGTCCTTTGACAGACATCACACCGTTTCACATAGGTATGTGCATCCATGTGAAGTGTAGGCCACCAGAAGCCCGCAAATAGTATTGCCTTGATTACCCGATCTGGTCCAAAGTGTCCTCCTGCTACACCTTGGTGAGCAGTTTCCAAGATCTCAAGATATTCACTCTCATGGACACACAGTCTCAGGTAACCATCCTTACCGCGTTTGTATAGATTATCACCAACAAGTGAATAATCCTGGGCTTCTTGTTCCAAACTCCTTTTTCTAGCTAGAGTCATGTCTGGAGGGAATGTGTTTGTCCTCAAGAATGATACTAGAGGTTCACTCCAATCTGGCGCAATGGATACTTGATAGAGAGTGGCATGTTCCACAGGTGGTTTATTGCAACAGATTGGGCATTCCTTGCACAACTTTTGGACATCCGCTTCCATAGTTGGCCAATGCACTCCGAATCTCTTTAGAGTCTGCAACGTTCGTTGTTTTGAATGGTGTTGCTCTAACGCACCTACATGTGCTAATTGCAACCATTTAGCGTACTCATCCTCTTCTACGCAACAAGCCAAGATCCCTTGATCTGTGTGCTTGTACATGCTTCCTGCCATGATGTGGTACTTTTGGGCTTTTACAACCTCTCTATTCCGTGTGTTTACCACAGGATGGTTAGGCCCGTATGTCAATACTGGTATCAATGGCTTAGCCCACTGTGGTACAACTTCCAAATTAAACAAGTAAGCATCAGGAAGGTCATCTGATACTCCTTGTGGGGCTTCTCCCGATGTGAGCCTAGAGAGATGATCGGCTCTCAAATGAGTCCTACCTTTCCTTACCACAACCTCAAAATCGTATTCCATTAGCAAGAGAAACCATCTTACTAATCTTCCTGTATTGCATGGCTTGTTTACGAGATATAACAATGCCTGATGATCAGTAAAAAATTTAAACTTATTTGCAAGCAAATAGTGTCTAAATTTCTTAACTGCGTATACCATGCCTAATCCTTCTCTCTCCGTAGTGGTGTAATTCCGTTCAGCCGCATTCAATTGTCTACTGGCATAGGCAATTGGAAGATCCATATTACCTTCACCAGTAGGTTGTGCAAGCACACATCCAATGGCGTAATTGGATGCATCCACATGAACATGGAATGGCTTATTCCAATCTGGTGTGGTCAAGATTGGTGCCGAACATAATCTTCGTTTAAGCTCTTGGAAGGAATTCTCACATTCATCCGTCCACTCAAAGTTTGTCAGAAGTCCGTACATGGGCTTTGCGATGACAGCATACATGTGGATGAAACGTCGGTAATACCCACAATGCCCCATGAAAGCTTGTACTTCCTTGACATTCTTTGGCCTCGGTAGCTCTGCTATGGCTCTCACTTTTTCTTCGTCTGTAGATATGCCATTCTTTGACACTATGTGTCCTAGAATCTTGCCTTGCCTGACCATAAAAACGCACTTCTCTGGGTTCAGGCAGACTTGATATTCTCTACATTTGTCGAAGATTTGTCTGAGTTCCGGAATATGAGTTTGTCTAACATTGGAATGAGCACAAAGATCATCAACATAGACTTCTAAACTCTTCCTCAGGAACTCCTTAAACACATGGCACATCAGCCTCTGGAAGGTAGCTGGTGCATTGGTAAGCCCAAATGGCATTACTCTAAAAGCAAAAATGCCCCATTCCGTGGCAAAGGCTGTCTAATGCTGAACCTCTGGAGCTATGGCTACTTGATTGTAGCCAGAAAATCCATCAAGGAAGCTGTACACTTCCTTGCCTGCCACTCTTTCTAAGAGATGCTCTGTGATGGGAAGCGGATAGTTATCTCGAATTGTGGCGGCATTAACCTTTTTCAAGTTAATGCACACACGCAGCTTGCCATTCTTCTTGGGCACCACTACGATGGGGGATACCCATTCAGTGTGCTCAATTTCATAGATAAATCCAGCTTCAACCAGTCTATCTATCTCTTCTTTGATCTTAGCGGCGTAATTATCGTTATATGTATACGGCTTTTGCTTAGAGGGTTTAGCATCTGAGGTCATGGGAATAGTGTGTGAGCATATGTCCGGGTCAACCCCTTTCAAATCCTTGTAACTCCAAGCGAATACATCTCTATATTCCCTTAGCAAGGCGATCAATTCATGCTCTTCTTCTTCTGTCAGGTCATGGCCTATGTACGTACATCTCTCCTCTCCTTCTTCTAAGGCAACTACAATTTTCTTGGTAGTTTCTTTGTTATCATAGGCCTCTCCTGATTGTGCTTCTCGTTTAGGCATTCTTATCATGACTCTCCTGTCATCTATCTCATACTTCTTAAAATTTTCTGGGACCTCAAACAAAGATTCTTCCTCCTCTGGTGAGACTTCTTTCTTCTTTCGTTTCTTTCCTTCTTCCTTCGGGGTCATATGTGTTGCTAATCTTACATCAGTTGTAGCCTCTCCATGCCTCTGGGGTTGAAATTCTACTTCATGGAAGTATTCTTCATCTGATGCAAATGGTGGGTCCATAATGATTGACTCTAGATCGGAGTCACTTGCATCCTCAAATGCGTCAGGGCCAGGTTCGCATTCTTCTAGAACTGCCTCTCCCATGATTGGCTCTATGGAGAAGACTGAAATATCATAGCCATCCTCATCACAGTGAGGTGTCCATTGTTCTTCGTTGATGGCTACGTCCATTGTTGCTAAGATTTCTGCCCAACCGTGAGGTTCAAATTCTTCGTCTGGAAAAACTACAGGTGCATAGGCTGGGTCTTGGATTGATCTATGGGTTTCTTTCGCACCTACCTCTCTGGCTTTCTCTCTCTTCTCTTCTTCTACTGCTACCTTGCACATCCATAAGTGAGTATCTTCATGCATCCATGAGGATCCCGACCCTATGGAATGCACCGATTCTGTATCATCTTTGGCTCTATGGATGGGATTCCATTGGATAGGAGGGACATCTCTATGAGAATAATCCTTGAGATTGACTTTGGTTGTAACACCTAAGTGCTGCAGGTACAAAGAATTGGTCCCCCAATCCTGTACCACTTGCAACTGTCGCATGAATGGTCTTCCCAAAATCATCTCATAGGCATGATTTTTGTTGAGTCACATATGGCAAAGCTATGCTCAAACTCAACACCACAAGTGGTGAGAGTTATTCCTTCTAGCAATCCTAGGGGTCTCTCTATGTGACCATCGGCCATCTGCAATTTCATCCTCGTTGGCCTGAGTGCCGGCTTGCCCCAACGCTTCCAAAGGGAAGTGGTGGCAATTGCAACTCCTGCACCTGAGTCTAAAATTGCCTTGGTGGTGTACTCCTGGTAGGTAATGGGAAGATAGGTGTTCCCTTCTTCACCTTCACACATATCTCCTATCTTATCCAAGGGAATTTCTGGCACTGTCCTATGGGATCCTACCCTGGAACGTGGTTTTGCAATTTCAGTTACTTGACTAGCTACGTATTTCTGCGCTTTTGGTCTATCCTTGGGGAGTTCTTCCAAAGTGAGATCGCGCTGCACTTTGGTGTCCTTTACTATCTCCGTGTTCATAGGTATGACTGAATCGTCGTTCCTTACCATGACTGTGGGTGCTCTCATACATGTGGACTTTGCTTCCCATGGGCCTGTGAAGTGGGGTAGCTCCTGTATGGAATTAGACTCAAAGTCCAATCTCTCATGAGACTGAGTACTCTCCTGTTCCCCGTAAATGGATGGGATGTCTTGTGGGAATTGGTCGTGTGCATCGTCCACCAGTTCAAATGGAGGGTCGACCTCACTTTCGTTATCCCATTTGTCTTCTTGAATCTCTCGTAGGAAGTCTGGTGCAAACCGATTCATAGAAGAAGAAGTGTCTGGCTCCGTAGAATTAGGCACATAAGCAACCTGGGAAGGAGGGCTTATTCTATTGTTGGCTCTCTCCTTGTTCCCATGGATGGCTGGAGCACAAGCTTCTTGGGGAGGATTACTTAAGCTATTACTTTTCTGAACAGGCTCATACACTCTCTGGGAAGGAATGTAGGTCACCTGTGGAGGTACGTAAGCTTTCGGGGAAGGCTCATGTGACTTTTGGGGGGGAAGATAAGCTTCTTGAGGAGGCACATGGGCTTCCTGAAGAGGCTGGCTTATCCGTTCTCTTGCCCTTTCCTTTCTTTGAGGGGCAGGTTCCTTCTCTGATTGTGCAATTAACTTCTCTATTCTTTCCAGCAGTCCATCAAAGTGTAACTGCGTCTTAGCTGAACTAGAAATGTTAAATAGGCGGCTGGCTTCAAACATGGTCTGAGCCAATTCCACCATTTTGGCACAAATCTTAGTTCGTTCCAGCTCTAGCTCGGCTCTAGGGTAGCACTTTTCATGATCGGTTATGGTTGGCCCTTCTTGGATTCTGGCCTGATATGCTTTAAGCATCATATTAAGGTCCTCGGGAGTGGGGTCAGCTAGGACTGATCCTACTCTAGGGGTTGGTGGGATTTGATGAGGCGGTGGGGAAGGTGGTGGGTCGGATGGAGATGGGAGTGGTGGAGGCGGGGTAATGTGAGAGGGAGTTTGAGCTGTGAGTTCTGTTATCCTCGCTTTGGTTTCTCTTATGCTTTCCTCAAGCTCACTCATCTTTTTGGCCCATTGTCGTTTCATTCTTTCTCGACTATCTCTCCAAACTCTAGTCCTTTTCTTGGTTATGCTCTCAGTTTCACTAGCGGTTGGGCTCTTTTCCTGGTCTACCCCTTGGTTTTGCTGCAATGCTTGAGCCCTAGTGACTACCTGTACGGGAGCAGTGGAAGTGACGCTTCCTGTGGAATCTACTAATAACCCAATAACGTTGATAGGCGTGATTTTTGGCATATTATTGGGGTTCTTTGGGCAATCTCGTAAAAGATGCTCTTTTCCACAATCTTGGCAAAAGCCTTGGATTGTCACGGACTGAGTTTGTGTAGGTGGAGGTAAGGGGCAATCACGAACGAAGTGATCTCCCTGACATCGGTAGCATGGTCCTCTAGGAAATGTTGGTCGTACCTGCCTAGGTTGAGGCCTAGGGTTGGGGTTTGCATACATGATATTTGTGTAGTCTGACTCCCAACTAGGTTCATTCGGCTCTTCACTATAGTAGGACTCACCATGTTCTGGAGACTGCATGTAGTAAGCCTGGGGGCTATCAACATGTGTAGAATCAAAGCTATGGTCACTCGGGTCACTTTCTGAGATCAATGGGGTTACTGGTACTATGGCCCTATTCAGGTTTTCTTCTGCGACAGCATACTTTACTGGAATCACGTTAGCGGGGTTTGGGGGCTGTTGAGCTAGTACCAGTTGGGGTCTCTGTTGGGCCTGATATTGTGGTTGGTAGGTTTGTTGGGGTCTAGCATATTGTGGTGGTGGAGGGTACTGGTTCTGGTATCTGCCTTGTTGGTAGGGCTGAGGGTAGGGTTGCCTAACTGCCTGCTTGTTGTATGGGCAATCTTGCGCCGTGTGGTTTGTGTACTTCCGTTCTATGGTGCAGTACTGGCTACTAGGGTTAACTTGGGGTTGAGCCATAATGGGACAGACGTTCGCCATATGGTCACCACCGCATGTATAGCACCTTCTCACAGGGGCAAACCTTGGGATTTGTTTGTTAGTTACACCTAATTTCTGAGCTACTTTTTCGGCAAGTTCCTCAATTGATGTGGACTGCGTGGAAGAGTGACTAGATGCACTATCTGAATCTTTGTAGATTTTGGAAAGCTCTAGCTCTTCCCCTAGGTTATCTTCAATGTCAATGCACATGCGTACACATTCTTCTATGGTCCTAGGGTCCTTCAGATACACATAGGATCTCAATTTCGTACTCAACAATCCATCAAGGAATAAGGCTACTTGTTTAGCGGATGTGGGTAGCTCCGAAATAGGGCACCTTTCAAGATATTGCCTAAATCTCCTTCCGACCAATCTGACAGTCTCTTGGGGGGTCTGTTTGAAGCTGTGAATCAATGAGGATGTGTTGTGTCTTATGCCGCTCTTAGATAACTCTACAATGAATGCCTCTAGGAGTTGGTCTATACTCCTGAACTGGCGCTCATCCAATGGTTGAAACCATGTAAGTGCTGTGTTCCTAAGGGTTAGACCGAAGGCATTGTACTGCGTGAACAGATCTTCCACTTGTTCAGCTCTCAAGACTTGCTTGAACTCCGCCACATGATCATAGGGATCTCCTGTGCCGTCAAAGTAATTCTTCATGGACTTAACTAGCTGGGTGGGTCTCAAAGTTCTTGTGTGCTCTCTAGGCCTCGGCAGAGGGAATCCATCTACATTTCTTTGGTTCCTGTGGGCTCTATGCATCTCAGGTTCTACCCTATTCGTCTCTGTTCTCGTTCTTTCTCTGCCCACTGGGTTGGCAAAACTTACTTCTGGTCTCTCTCTGCTTCTGTCTCTTTGCGTGCCATGAGCTCGAGATGTTCCAGCCCCAGGGTGACCATAGGATACATTTGATCTTGGTTGAGGGAAAATAAATTCACCCTTCCAAGTGTAAGCATGCCTATCATTTTCTGTCACCACAAAGATCCGTTCCGAAGCATGATCTAAGTACGTCACTCTGCCTGGGCTATCCGGATCCTTAAACTCATAGATCATGATATTTCCTATGTCCGTTGGCTGATTAGACTTATACCTCCAAAAGGCTTCATCAGTTTCTCGATTGAGGAGCAACTCTATGCTCTTGTTGTCTTGGGGGACCCACTCAGGCGTGATAATCCTAGTGAGAACTGATTTACCTCGAGGGGTTCTAGGTTCCGCACCCATGTTCCCTTGTTCCAGGTCACCTAAGTCTGCTTCTGAGATTACATTCCCAAAGTCATCGGTCCTATCAGGGTGACTAGTGACTACATATATAGTTCCTTCTTTGTCCAGGTATGCACCATTTTCAAACTTGACAGCTGGGTGTTCTAGTCCAATGGATTGATCAGGGTTTTTAATCTGGACCACAGATCTTCCTAAGCCGTCCTCATAGATGCTAGCACCTAGTCGGTTGGTCCTAAGATATTCCAGCTGTGTTTTGTAAGGGCCTTCTACCCTGTACAAGTAAGGCACACCTGAACTTCCCGTAGGTCTGTCCATGCCTTGAGACATCTCTGACTCACTGGTCTCTGAGCTAGGGTGATACGAGTGGTGGCTCAACTGCTGGGCCCAAGACCTAGCAGTGTGGTTAACACTAGCCTCAGAAGACCTAAGGCTTTGTCTCTCTCTTGCTAGGTGTCTTCCTGATCTAAGGTTCATATGCCTAACTGATTGGCCCAATTTTTTGCCCAGAGTACAACCTCGTTGCCGATCAATTGGTATCAGCCACTTGATTCTTTTTAGTTATTTTATCACGTTTGAGTTCTTGTCTGATATCACGTCGTTGGAACACTTGAGTGTTCTTCGTACTTTTAGGTTGATCGTTCCACGTTAGGTTCTTTCCTTTATGTTACAGACCGTACAGAGATTAGATTTTTATCTTGAACTTGAGTTTTTAGGTAGTCTTCAACTTGATGACTGCCTATCGTCGCTCTGACTTACTCCTACCTCTCGTCGTTCTTAGCCTAAGCTATGAATTGACAGAGGGGGTTAAAAGTGTCCAACCTTTTGTTTCTTGCTCGGTTGCCCTTGAGTGCCCAGGAAATGTGTTCCCAAGCTCGCACTTACACTTGCTTAGAACGCCTCTCGATGCTCTGTAAGAGTTTCAAAGTTAGCTTTGAAATTTACATTCCAAAGACAGAACCAATTATTTTCATTCATGTAGCACAAACACAAACTTGCATAGTGATTTTCAAGAAAACAATCCTAAGGACCCCTGACTTTGATCCCCCTGGGTATGGTCAACTTCAAAATACCCTATCTAAAAATTAATGCCTTATCTTTATAAAAAACAGTTGAGGGCATGTAGTATATGCTACGAGCTTTCCAACAAGCCCTAGAGCTCAAAAAATGGATCTCGTATGAAAAAGTTGTGACCGTTCAGGGTTCTAGGGTTACGACTGGGTTCAAACAGGATCACTGTGCAACAGGTTTTCCCCAAGTTGTTTTCCTAAGGCTTCCGCATGTGCTCAAGATCATAATATTTGTGCCCAAAATTAGCCCAACTTTTCAATTAACAAACCCTAAAAATTTTGGCTAAAATTGGCTGTCAATCGCGATGGATAGGGCTGTCAATCGCGATGGACACTCAGTCAATCGCGATGGACACTCAGTCAATCGCGATGGACAGAGACCTCAGTCAATCGCGATGGACAAAGGGTTGAGTCAATCGCGATGGACAGGCAGTCAATCGCGATGGACAGAGAGTTCAGTCGGTCGCGATGGACACCCAATTCAATCAATCGCGATGGACAGGCATTCAATCGCGATGGACAGAGACCTCAGTCAATCGCGATGGACAGGGGGTTGTGTCAATCGCGATGGACAGGCAGTCAATCGCGATGGACAGGCAGTCAATCGCGATGGACAGAGCTGTCAATCGCGATGGACAGGGCTGTCAATCGCGATGGACTGAAATTTTGCAAGATTTTCAAAAATTTTAGTGGGAATGTGGTGTGCAGGGTCTCTAGTCCACTGTGGTGCACTCAGATTTACCAACAAGTGAAAATTTCTGTCAATCGCGATGGACACAAGGCGGCGACTGCGAGACAGTTTCGTCGAGTTCCGTACCTGCGCGGAAGGCTGGAGATGGTGATGTGACCTGTACCTGCACGATAGCTCAAGAAACACGCAAAAACAGCACATGCAATTTCGCTCTCTCGCTCTCTCTCACAAGTGAAATGAGGGGAATGAGGTGGAGGTGGGGATATAGTCAAAAAACTGAAATTTTCGCGATGATGACGATGGACGTGGGAGATGGTGATGATGATGATGGTGATGAAGATGGTGAAGAAAGTAAAAGAAAATCTATGAGAGTGAAGAAAATACCTACAACTCCAACGCGTCAACTCCACGTCTTACCATCACACGCTCGTCCTCAAAGCTCGATCCCCGGCAACGGCGCCAAAATTTGGTGTAGCTCAATGATGAGTAGCACCTCCTTTAATGTCAATCCGGGAAGACGTGAGGATGGTATGAAGACCTCGAGCAAGTGGCGGCACAAATGCGTGAGTGAGAAGCACACAAGCATGCACACACATACACACACACGCGCACACAAGGCAAGACAAAGAGTGAGAATCAATGGAGCTTTTTAGATTACTTTCAAAATGCTCTTACAAGTTCGTTTCAATTACAATCTAACCTCAAAAATGAGCTCTCTAGCTCTTTTTATAGTTTTTGACTAGCTTTTGGCCCTGTCCAGACCTAGTGTCCGGCCTAGTTAAAAATTAGGTTCCAGAGCCAATTTGAGGGCTCAAACGGAGTCTAAAAAATACGAAAATTGATATGTAGGTACTTCTAAGGCTCCTCAAGCTCAAGGACTCCTTGGCTTGCACAAAATGGAGCTACAAAAATATGAAATGGTATTTACAATGATTGTTAGTGATAAGAATCACTGTTAAAAGATGTAGATTGGAAAAATTGAAGGGCCTATCTGCCAGATTTGCGTCGACTGCTTTGTCTACTTACTCCTTCACCTTGTTCTGACTCTCTCCGTTGGCTTCCTTGTCTCGTCAATCCTTGGGTTCCCTGGCTTCCTTGTCTAGTCAGTCCTTGGGTGCCCATACTGCTCTCAACATCGAGGATAGGATTCCTAAATTCATATTTTTGAAATGCACTTGGCGAGCTATTGGGTGACATGAAGCCACCTCAAATAAAGCATCAGATGTATTATGCTCGGGACATTTGATATCTCATGTCTAGATCTATAATCATGAATATATATCTTGTAATTATTATGGATGAATAGAAAAAATATATGAGTGATAGGCCTCTAATACATATTGTGTGCATGATGCATCATGCAAAACATAAAATTCATACCTTGATCTTGCATGTATGTCACATATTTTTATCTAACGAACAATCATGTATGCATGAGATGAAACAAGGATAAAAAATTATGATAGTATGAGGTGCACACATGCTTCATGGATATTCTTGGATTTTTTCCATGAATGGTCATGGATGGCTCAAAACAAGGCACCTTATAACTAATGATAACAAAAAACAAAATGATCTAGAGATTTTGGAATTTTATAAGCACTAGCTGCGCACATCTTCTCCTTCCAAGACTTATAAGCCTACAGATAAAATTAATTTCTTTCTCTTTTCATGAGAAAAGATGATAATTCCTCAAAAGTGTTGGTCGATTAGAAAATTCCAATGCCATAAGGCATATTATTGTAAATAGTATCATCAATATCTATGGCCATTTTGTACATATTTCTAGTTCTGTAAATAGGTTCCATTGGTATTTTGATGTAACACACAAGATATGAGAAAAATTTGACAAGGGCACGTCTGTCATCTAGCACAAATGTGCATGCCTCTACTTATCTATAAGATAATACTTGCACAACATAACAACCTTGATCAATAAAATTTCCCACTGATCTACATAGTCTTTTCTAGCCTTTCCCTTTATGTGTATGCACTTAACCAATTAAAATTCTACATCCTCAATATTTCTCCCAATCTTTGGGTTCACAAAAAGGTGTCAGTACTATTCACAACAGTGCTTAGTGCATCATTATGGCCTTTATATGTGAAACCATCATAGTCATCTTTCTTGTTTGAAGAAGAGTCATAATCTTGGTCCTTATCATCAGAAAATGGTTCCAAAAGATGGCAAGCCTAGGTCTACACATGGATTTTGTTGGTGTGTGAATTCGAATTAGATTTCATGCATGGGTCACAAAAGCATGTTAGCTCCCTAGTTGCAAGTGCATTTGTAGCTCGTGAGTTGTGAATACAAAGAACATGCAACATGCGCGATTTCCCAAGAGCTGCAATTGTGTGTACTCTCTAATCATGTCTCCTGCCTTAAGCTCCCTAAACACATGTTTTTATCCCCTCTCCTTTGAAAAATAGACTACATGCTCTCCCTTAGAGAGGTTGGCCTTTCAATCAGCAACCATATCTACTGTGCACTTCAAAAGGGTGCCATTGGGTTTCAATTTCTCCCATGTCAAGGTTCTCTTAATCATCTTACCTAAACCTCATTGTCTCCTTTCCCATGCCTTGTTCCAAAGAAGAACCAACTCATCTACATTCTTATCAACCTTGCATATCTTCTATCCAAATAAAATGGTATGTTAGCTTTGAATTGTGAGGCCACATCATCCAAAAAATTCTAGTGATGTAGTGAATGAACACCCTCTTGGCATATGCAATTGCAATGCAACATTATATAATGTTGGACAAACAGTGTATCATGCATCTTGTCGAAAAATATAAATAAATGCATGGTTTGTGTAGTGGTCCTCGAAATCTGAGAGTATGCGATAAGCACAAGAATGGTGACATGACTAGAGTTCCATTGCATACTCTTAATCTTACTTTGCTCCTTGAATGTATAGTTTCTTAGTAAAATTGACAACCAAAAAAAGTAATGCATCTAGATATCTTTGAAGGTGATCCTTGAATTGTTATACTCTCCATCTAGCAATGTAGTTATGGATGATAAATATTGTGATCTGTTTCTTTAATTACTGCAAATTCAATCTAGAATACATAAAATTGTGTAACAAAACGTTTCATTTTTAGCTCCCCTCATTTTCGTTAAAGTTTCTCTCCCATAATCAAATACTTTCACATTTATAGCCATACCTTGCATTATAGTCCCATTGGGACACGTTTCAAATTGTACATGAATTGACTCCCGAATACTGGTAAGATTCTTGATAGTGCATTTTTTCTACATCATAATCTTTGATCACACTACCATTGCAATATTTATAATAGCACATCACAGCTTATTAACGCTATCCTTCAAGAAGTACATTTGTATTGTTGATATATTTAGGTAGTGATGTGTGAACACACTAGGACCGTCGATCACTTTTTTCCCTCCTTAGGAGGTTTTTCCACCCGGCTTGTATATACGCCTTTAACCCTAACGGGTTAGTATTGTGTATTGTGATCCAAGCCTCTTCTTGTTCCTTATGCTATTCAAGTGCTTCAACAGACCTCAAACTCCAACAATTGGTATTAGAGCAAGTTGTTGCTTCATTTAGGGCATCATCCACACCCCTCCAATCATAGTCTCAGAATCGCATGGAGATTTGTGAGCATACTCAAGGCAATTAGGAGTAGTTGGATGGTACCAATTACCCATTATGGCCTTATATGATGCCTCATGGATTGGTCGTAAAAGGATTGGAATATTGTGTAGGGTGTTGAAAACATCCTATTACACATGCAAATATAGTTACAGAAGTAGATGCAAACAACGTTGAAGATGGTGATATTCTTTAGGTTCTTGTTCTTGTTATAGTTCCTATTGCACCTACTACAGAGCAACTTTGTTGGGATGGCAAAGATGCTCAAGCACATGCATTGATAGCCTTGTCTGTCAAACATGCCATTATTCCCCACATTTGCTCCTGGAAAATAAGCAAAGGATGCTTAGGCTACACTAACCCGGGAGGAATATATATCTTCTCATTCTAATGCATTTGTGGTTGAACATGGGATAAGACATCAGTGTATAGTGCCCTTATACACCTCAAAAGAATGGAGTTGCTGAATGGAAGAACAAATCACTCATGGAGATGGCAAGGTCTATGGTCAACAATGAGGCTTTACCACAACGTTTCTCGCTTGAGGTTGTTATGTGTGCAACATATGTACTTAACAAGTGTCCCACTAAAGCATTGTAGTCTATCACTCCATATGAGGTTCAGCATGGTTGCAAGACATTTGTTTCTTATCTTTGTGCCTTTGGTTTTCTAGCATATGCATTAGTGCCTGAACAACAATGCAAGAAATTGGATGGTAAAGTAGTGAAATGTATTTTTTCGGGTACAGTTCTGCAAAGGCTATCGTCTATATCATCCATAGACTATATGCATTTTGGTGATTCATGATTTTGTTTTCATGGAAGATGCTATTCATTATTTTTATGTACCAAGGAGACATTGGTTAGCTCCAAAGACATGTATGATACTTTGCTGCCTCTTTTTACAGGTTCACAATCTAGTGCTAGTCCAAATGAGGAAATTTCTCAACCTTTAGAGGTTTCATGTGATGATGCAAATCATTCCATTTATGATGCAGATTTACATGATGCACTTGTTGATGAGAGAGTTGATATTGAGGAGGCAAAAACTCTACCAAAATGGTTGGCGCAAACTTTGCAAGATAACAAATTAGATGCACCTTTGCCATATCATACTTGTTCAAGCTCTCATTGTGCTTCTTTTGCATCAAATTGGTATGATATGGCTACCTCAAGTCTCTGTGATGAGATTGAGCCTCTTTCATTTGATGAAGCACAAAATTTTGAAAATTGGATGGTTTCTATGCAATCAGAATATGATGCTATCATGAAAAATGGTACCTTGCCTTTATGTGAGTTGCCTCCTAGCAAGAAGGCCATTGACACTAAGTGGGTATACAAGCTGAAGCGTAAGGCTGATGGAGCACTTGATATGTATAAGGCTAGGCTTGTTGCAAAGGGTTATGCTCAAGAAAGAGGCATTGATTGTGATGAGTACATGCCCAATAACTACCGTTCATAGCATCTATGCACTTGCAACTCATGGTTGGAATGTACATTATTTGGACATTAAAACTGCATTTTTGAATGGTGACTTGCATGAAGAAGTGTATGCCTTTTAGCCCTGTGGCTTTGTGCAGAAAGGGCATGAAAACCAAGTGTGCAGGTTGAAAAAGGCATTATATGGTTTGAAGCAAGCACCACATGCTTGGTATGAAAAGATACATGCCTACCTAGACACATGGTTTTGAGAACAGTCCAATTGAGAGAACCTTATACGTTAAGTGTGCAAATGATGTGCTTCTGATCATTATAGTTTATGGTGATGACATGTTACTCACTAGTTCTATTGAGAAGCATATTGCTGATTTTAAGGCTAATTTGCATGCCTCATTTGAGATGTCAGATTTGGGGCAGTTGCATCATTATTTGGGCAATTCAAATTATGCAAGTTGATGGTGGAATAACTTTGTGTCAAAAAAAAAATTATTGACACATTATTGCAATGTTTTGGACTTGAAGACTGTAAACCTATTGACACTCCTATGGAGACAGGTTTACAGTTGAGTCCTCATGATGCTAGAGATGCATTTGATGTTGTTCTCTATCAGAAAGCTATTGGATGCTTGATTTACTTATGCATTAATCAACTAGATATTCAGTTTGTTGTCTCACAGATGAGCAGGTGTAAGCATTGCCTAGGTGTCAAGCATTGGTGGGCAGTTAAGCACATATTTTGCTACTTGAGTGGTACCTAGCTCCTTGGATTGTTTTATCCCAAGGGGGATCACTACCACTAGATTTACATGCTTTTTCTAACTTTGATTGGGCTAGCTCCTATGACACTCATGTGTCCACGAATGGATTTTGCTTCATGCTTAGTAGCTCATGCATATCTTGGTTGAGCAAGAAGCAACCTACTATGGCCACTCCTAGTTGTGAGGTAGAATATAGGGTAGCTTTGACAGTGACTATTGAGTGTGTGTGGCTCAGAAGCCTTATGGCTAATTTGGGTGTTGGTCGGTCTTCTACCACCACCATCTTCACTGATAGTGAGAGTGCATTGGCAGTTCTGAGGAACCCTATGTTCCATGCTCGCACTAAGCACATTGAGGTGCAATATCATTGTGTCAAGGAGAGGTTATGTGCTGGAGAGATCAGTTTGGCATATGTGCGCACATAGGAGAAAATGTGCCTACACAAGAGAACATTGTAGACCTTTTCACAAAGGCTCTACCTAGGGAGAAGTTTGAAGCTTTCCGCAAAGCTTTGGGCTTACTTCCTTTTGTGGATTGATTCCAAATAGGTTTGCACTTCCTTATACATGAGTGCTAGCTCCTTGTTCACCACATCACTCATAGGGGGGATTTTTTGAAATATTTAGGTAGTGATGCATGAACACACTAGGACCTCCAGGGTGGCACTTGTTTCCCTCTTTAGGAGGTTTTGTCCCTTGGCTTATATATATGCCTATAAACCTAATGGATTACTTATCTTTGTACATTCTCTTGGTAATACATTCAATATTGTGTATTGTGCTGGAAGCTTCTTCTTCTTTCTTGTGTTATTCACGTTCTTCCACAGACCTCAAACTCCAACATGTATGTGGTACATAGAAGAACAAGTATATATGTCCTTCAGTTGTCCAATAAAGAAGGGCTTCAAGAGCCCAAACTTCCTCAACCCAATCATGCAATCTGGATATCTCTTTTGAAACTTGTTGAAAGAGCTCAATCTATAAGGAAAATAGAAAGTTATCATCAATAATTATCTGAATAGAATGTTTACCAAGCTACTCTATCATGTATGCTAAAAAGAAAATATAACTAATAATAACACTTAAAGTCAAGATATTTACTATAAATGTGTTATGTAGCATGCTTTATGTGCTAGTATGCATATTCTCTAAGAAAATCTAACTAATAAGCATACTAAAAATTATGATAGTGACTATCCTACTTAGTATACAAATGGTGCTCATTAGCATAGGGACTATGCTAATTACCATATTGTGCTAGTTAGAATACTAATTGTGCTATTTAGCATAGTAAATGTGTTAATTAGCTTATGAACTATGCTAAGTAGCATATGAAATATCTACATAGCATAGTCGTTGTGAAAATTAGCATAATAACTATGATAATTAGCATAGGAATTATGTTTATTAGCAGATTCTTATAATCATATAGATTGTGTTAATTGACATAACTATTATGTTAACTAGCATATATAATGTGATAGTTAGCATATTGATTGTGCTAATTCTAATAGTCAATGTGCTAATTATCATACTAACTAATTTACAAATTCCTAGTCTAATTAGTATAGTAACAATGTTAATTATCATAGTGACTATGTTAATTATCATACAAATTGTGTGCATTGGCATACTGACTATGATAATAAGCATATGGACTATGCTCATCAACATATGGAATCTCCTAATTAGCTACATATTGTGCAAATCAACATACTATCTATACTAATCCTATTGTGCTAAGCATACTCACTGAGTGCTATTTAGTGTGTTGATTGTGCTACCTAGCATAGTGGTTGTGGTAATCAACATATTCATTATGCTAGTTAACATGATCACTATGCTCATATGCATATCCACTAAGGGGTTATGAACACATAGATATACATACACACACACACACACACACACACACACACATATATATATATATATATATATATATATATATATATATATATATATATATATATATATATATATATATATATATATATATATATATATATATATATGTGTGTGTGTGTGTGTGTGTATGTATATATATATATATATATATATATATATATATATATATATATATATATATATATATATATATATATATACATACACACACACACACACACACACATATATATATATATATATATATATATATATATATATATATATATATATATATATATATATATATATATATATATATATATATATGTATATGTATATGTATATATATATATATATATATATATATATATATATATATATATATATATATATATATATATATATGTATATGTATATATATATATATATATATATATATATATATATATATATATGTGTGTGTGTGTAGCTAGCTAGAAATTAGGGTTACTCTGTTTATAGAATTTCATTTCTTTGATGATCAAGTGTTATGTATCATCACATAGCATTTTATGAAAGCAAAAAGAATATGTTGAAACTTTTTTCATCATTTTCATCATTTTTGAAAATTATGGTTTGTTGGAAACTAAGGTTATAGCCCTCAATGTGACATTATTATTGCAACACACACACACACACATATGTGTGTGTGTGTATGTTTGTGTGTGTGTGTTTGTGTGTGTGTGTGTTAGAACTATGTATAATTAGGGTTAGGGTGTGCATATAAACTTAGAATTAGGTTTAGGCATATAATTGATGATCCTTGAAGAGCTTAAGAGATAAGAGTAGTACCTAAGAAAATATGAAAAAAAATATTGAGCAAGATCTGAAAGAACAATTTTCCGCTCTTCGGCATCAAATACTTGAAGTCCTTTTTTTTTTTTTTGATATTTTGTAGGTGATTTCATACCTTGCTTCAAAATTTCTTCTCGAACTTCGTACACAAAGTCATGGACTTTTAGATTTTTGTCAAGGTTGTCATGCAATACTATATGGTTAGCATATTGCTAGAGTTTGTTCAACTCAAACTATTTTTATCCCTTAGTCTTGAAATTCATATCATTAGGTGTTATGAAAGTTCTATTATTGAAGGACTTTCTATATAAGTATGGATAAATCTATCTTTCAAATGGAATGTCTAAAAATGAATGTGCTTGAATCAATGATTGTATTAATAAAAATAAATGTATCTTGATAGTGGCTTTGCTTGGTGTTGATGCTTATCTATTGTTGATATGCTTTATACTAAACGAAATGAGATTGCTGGCATAGATCCTTTATGAAGAGTTGGATTGTCTTTTGTATTTTGCATTGGTGTTGGAATCAATGTATTCTTTTAGTGAAAATGGAAGCTTGTGGTTCAATACAATGAAAATGTATAATTATGACTAAGATGAATGAATGCTATGTTCTATAGTCACTTATGGAGGGAAGTTTTGTTGATGTAACCATAGGAGATAGAACCTATGCAATTGGTGATGAGAGAATTTCATATCCCACCTTCATTCACATTGAACTCATCTCCCATAATTACAACAGCAAGACGCCTCTTCCTTTGTGACTAGAGAAAACAACATCCATTCGTCTTTATCATAGTTATACACTCTATATTGAACTATAGAATTATTTTTGGCTGATGAGAAAATAATTTCATCAACACATAAGCTACAGAATGTGAACTAGCTCCCCACAAAAGAGTTGACGAGAATATTATTTGTTCCAACATAAATAATATCAACAATAAATAACCATGAAAACCCATCCATGATCACTTTTATTGATCATAATCTGCTCCATAAGTCAAAGCCAATTTCTGTTCAATCATTCCATTTGAAACATAGACAGATAGAGAGATCCATAGATATCCATTCAACAATAGATCTTTCATATCACATAATTCATCATGTAGAATGAAGGGACAACAAGACTTTGAGTTGAATATATTTTTGTATCATAAGAATCACATAGTCCATGAAATGGTCGACCAAAAGCTAAAAGTTCATGACTTTATCTACAAATTTCAAGAAGTAGCTTGAAAGAAGATATTAAATCATCTATAAAATAGAGGAACAAAATTTATTTATAGACTCAAAGGATTTGGTATGAGAGATGAATAAATATTTGATATTAAAGAACTCAAGGATTTTGTTAATACAACTGTCATTCACTTTTTTTCCTCTCTATTATTTTATGTAATGTTCTTATCTCTTAAGCTCTTCAAGCATCTTCAAATATATGTATGCATGACTATTGATCCATTCTTTTGCATTGTTCATGTCTGTTATTGATCACTTTTCTACATTATGCAAGTCTTAAATTGATCTATGTTTTCTATTCAAGAGAATAGTTTACAAGTTAGAGATATGAGTTA
>CM035443.1:90530081-90590081 GCA_020310875.1 Ceratopteris richardii
GAGATTTTGAATTTCATGTTCATATTTGCTAAGGAATGCTTGCATGCATTCGCTATTATATGCTACAAAAGTAGAAACATCATTTTTTTCTTGAAATGTAAATAAACATGGAACTCCATTACCTGATAATACCTCATCTGTTATTTTTGAAGAAGACTCGTTGGTCCATGCATGTGGAGCTTCTTCATGAACTCTTTCAAGGTACTCACTAACGTAATACATGCACTCTTCAAGCATCCAACCCTTTGCCATGGATCTTTCTGGTTTCGCCCTTTGTCGCGCATAACCTTTTAATATTCCCATAAATCACTCGACCCAAAACATCCATCGAGTGTTAACAACACCTGAAGTCTCTATTTCATCTACAAGATGGACTAATAAATGAACATGAATATCAAAAAATGAAGTAGGAAGCTCTTTCTCCATCAAACATAGTAGCTCTTTGCATTCACGTTTTTTTTCTGGGATCGAGTTTTTGTCAATCTCTTTTGATGTAATCCACCTATACATATCATTAAACAAATTATAATGAAGTTAACTCAAAAATAAAATATATCCAATATTCATACATATTAAATATAAAAGTATCATAATTACCTTATAAGCGATCCAAGACGATAGATCATATCGCATACTCCTTTTGTTGTACATCCATCGATAACCAAAGGTAAAATATGTTTCAAAGAGTTATGCCTATCATGGGTCTTTAACCCAGATAAGCTCTTATCATCCATAGTAAAAATGTTTTGAAAAGATGCTCCATATCCTAAAGGAGTCCTAATCAATTGAATCCTATTGTTGATAGTCTGTATCTCTTTTGTTGTAGGTACCCAAGGAGCAGGTGCATAAGTCGTTTCCTATTGATGTCTATCAAAAAATGGACATAACTTTGGTTTTAAGTTTTGATCTTTCAAATCATTCCTTGATGCTATGATATCTTTTAGTCCAAGAAGATGTTGCCATAGTGAATAACCAATATTCTTCAATATATTCATGAGGAATTTTGATTATTCCATCAATACTTTTATGATCATGTCCCTATGTCAAAAGGTTTGCTAATTCGAGGCTTTGAAACATATGTCTAATCCAGGGATCCAATGGAAAATGTCTCAATACCTTTTTTGGTATTTTACCTTCTTCGTCCTTATATCGAGGAGATTGACATTTGGGACATGTCAAAGAGTCTGCATATTCACCTCTATATAAAATACAATTGTTAGGACATGCATGTATACATTGATAATCTATACCAAGATTGTTGATTATCTTCTTCATTTCATCATGTGAGGTAGGAAGAATATTCTGACTTGGTAAAAGCTTTTCAGATAATAACTTGTAAGTTCATCAAAAAAATATATATTAAAAAAAGTAAATAAATAAATATATGTATATATATATATATGCATAAAATTTTATATATGTGTATGCTTATGTGTATGTGTATGTGGATGTGGATGTGTATATGCATGTGCATGCGTATACATATGTGTATGTGTATATGTATATATGTATGTATATGTGTTTTATAGGTGTATATGTATGTATATATACATATGGATATGTGTATGCATATATGTATATGTATGTGTGTATACATGTGTATGTATGTATGCATGTATGTATGTGTATATATGTATGAATGTGTATGTAATGTATATTTGAATTCATTTTTAATCATTTTTTTGTATATTGTGGTTTGCAGATTTTCATATCCAAAATGATTGTGAAGATTGAGAATAAGTAAGCTTGCACTTAGTTGTGTCAAACGACTTCCTTCATATACATGCTTTAGACATTCCTCTCGAAGATATTTCTCATTATAAATGCTCTCACTGTCATTTTGATACCAATCCTCAATAAAATCTGCCATGCCATCATCTTCATCATTGTCGCATAAATCTTGTACTTTATCTTCTTTTGAATATAGATCTTTCAACCTTGCATATTCCAAAGGATCACTTTTGTGTAGCCTCCTTATAGAAGCTTCTGATAAATGAGGTCTTACTAGCAATTATGAATGGTGTGGAGGAATATCATCAACATCATACGTTGGAATCTACACATATAAATAAAATTCATTAGTATTCCATAAATGAATAAAAAGTAAACTTTAAACATAAAATTAAATATATAAGTTATTAAATATGGATAGAAAATTTTCATTCTCTCTAGCTAAAAGGTGCTCTTGGAGGTCTACACCATCCATAATTCACTAAGAGTTCATCACCATCATGTAATGTAGTAATAGCATTGACAACTATGTATCTTGATACATCTCTACTCATGTATGGTGATTCATTACTATTTTCACGCTCCTCAAGTGTGCAATTAGTCCTTGAACTATTATGTAACCCTTGACTACTATTTATTAAACCTGCTATATTTCCATGCATGTAAGGTCTTCCACCAATATATAATCTTTCATTTTCTGCATGTAAAATCCTTCTACTAGTAAGGGATGCTACATTCAAGCATATTCCGTAAGTAATCATGCTTTGAACATAACGTGAAAGTCGATGCCAATCTCCCCATCCATATATAGGACCACGAAATGATATAAGAGTGACTTCAGAGGTCGGAGGCACATACAAATCCTCTACAATAAAGATACCATGACCAACATTAGTAATAATGGATGGAGCAATCATATAGCGATTACCCCAAAAGTTGAAAACCTCTCCATCTAAAGGAAATGGTCCTCTATTCCATCCTCCATATCTTCTTCTATCATACGTTTGTACTAGAGAACGATCATGAGCTCGCAATGGATAAATTCTAGCCGTTTCAGTCTCTAAACCAAGAGGTAGAGGATTTCTTGAAACCTCTTCTTATAATTGAGGAACAGCAAGTCCATCACGTGTACGAGGTATATTAACATTATGAGAAAAATTATCATCATCATCATCATAGATCAAGTATTCCTGTATATCAACAGTAATTTGATTTTGTATATGGTTTTTAAATAAAATAATGACATGAATTTATATAAAAAATACATGCCCAAGCATTATCACGCTGATCAGGTGATGGTGCACACTCAAAAGTACCATACTCTCCCTCATGTTCAATACATTCCAATTGTGGTCTTCGATACATGCCATAACAAGAGTTACACCAACATATAATATGCTCTTGATAGTAAAATTCATCATAATTCCTATCAGAGGACACATGTGAAGTCATTGCATGGGTAGGAGGTGGTGGAGTGCCCTCTGATTGATCAGAATCTGATTATAATGAGGAATATATATATATATATAAGATATGTATCCATCAAATATATTTAAAATTAAATGTTTGATATACTTACAGTATATAGTCGTTGCACGATAAGGAGACGGTGGTGGAGTTCCATCTGATTGATCAGAATCTACAAATAATGGTATTTGATATTACTAATCTGATTATTTACATACATAAACATTCACATATACATATTTACACATACACACATATTCACATATACACATTTACACATACACACATATTCACATATACACAAATACACATTATTGTGGGATAAATGCATGTATTTTGTATGAATGAGTGTATATGCATGCATGTGTGTGTATGTATATATGTGGATATGTATATGTGTGTTTATGCTATATGTATGTATATGTGTATATGTATGCATATATGTATGCGCATATGTTTGCATGTATATGTGTATGTGTATGTGTGTGTATGTATGTGTATGTATTCTGATTTTTTTTTTGCTGTTTGAGAATAAATTAACAGGAGATATTGTATGGTGGGAAAAAAATGAGAGGTGACCTAACATACCACCTAAGACGTGGCACTTTTTTCGTAGACAGCTACATCTCTAGGAGTCATTTCCTTCGCAAAAGGTATACAAATTAATAGTTTATATTTATAATTTTCATATATTTTAGTACTTTTTTACATTTAATTTATGTTCTTTTTTCTTAAATAAACAGGCTGCTGCAAAGAAGAGAGTTGAGTTCGGCCACACATCGCACCTAGGCTAAATGGGCCATCATGGTTTTGTAGCTACATTTGTAAGTATATGTGTTATTGTGAGTATATTTTCTATTCTAGTTAAAACTGAAAGAAACTAATCTTTTTTATTTGTTTCAATGAGCGAAAGGATTATGGCTGATATCCTACCAAACATGAGATCGAGTATGCTACACATCTTGGATATCGCCATTTGAGGGAGTATATGCAAGATCATCTGGATGTCTTTGTGAGTATTATTAAATTTTATATAATTATTTTATTTTTATGAATGTTTTAATTGTTTTACTTATTTATCTCTATTATATGTAGTACAGGATTATTATGGAGAGGCAGATATGGATGAGGTGGAGAGAAAGAGACAGGGATGATTTCGATTGTCATAGGGTGATCATGATGATGATGATGATTAGGATTCTTGATTATGACATTGGATTATATGTATTTACATTGATATATATATATATATATATATATATATATATATATATATATATATATATATATATATATATATATATATATATATATATATATATATATATATATATATATATATATATATATATATATATATATATATATATATATATATATATATATTTATTTATTTATTTATTTATTTATTTATTTATTTATTTATTTATCTATATATTTTTCATTTCATTTATGTTTTGAATTGTGTGTATGGTATTAAGTAATGAAAAGTTTTGTTCTATTGATTGTTATTATTGTTTATATTAAGCATGTGTTTTAGTACTTTAATTATATAATTCATTCATATGTGTGTATGTATGTGCATGTATATGTGTGTAATATGTGTGTGTACGTATGTACATGTATATATGAATGTATGTACATATATATGTGTATATGCATGTATGTGCATGTGCATGTGTAACTGTATATGTGTATGTATGTGTATGTGCATGTGCATGTGTATGTGTGTGTGTGTATATGTATGTGCATGTATATGTGTAAGTGTATGTGTATATGTGTGTATGTGCATGTATATGTGTATATGTATGTATGTGCATGTGTGTGTGCATGTGTATATGTGTGTGTACGTATGTGCATATATATGTGTATGTGTGTGTATATATGTGTATGTGTATAAACATATACAAATGTATGTATGTGCATGTGTATATGTATGAAACATGCATGTGTGTGGATGCATTTCCATTTGCATCCATGTGCATGCATGTGAATATGCATGCATGTGGATGTGCATATACATGTATTTAAGTATATGCTAATGTGTGTATGTGTGTGTGTGTGTATATATATATATATATATATATATATATATATATATATATATATATATATATATATATATATATATATATATATATATATATATATATATATATATATATATATATATATATGAAATAATGCATGCATGCAAGTCTTTTTATGTGGTTGTAGAAATGTTTGTGCATATGCATGCGTATGTGTGTGTATGTGTAAGTGTATGTGCACATGTATCTGTGTGTATATATGTGTGTGTATGTACATGTGTATATGTGCATATGTGTGAATGTGCATCTTCATCATGTATAAGTGTATATGTGCATATCAATAAGTGTGATTATGCTATCTAATGAAAATAACACAATTCAAATGATATACAAAGAATGGAAATTGTATTTACAATAGTTAGCCATACTTTTTGCTTGGTTAGCTTCTTGAATATCCCGCAATAATGAGAGAGACAAAAGAGAGAGAGAGAGAGAGAGAATTCAAAGAGAGAAAGATGTAGAAAGAGAGAAACAGAGACAGAGAGAGACAATAAGATAGAGCTTAGGCAAAACAACAATTTTGCATATACTTTTCAACTCGTAAGCACAACGCAATTGCGAATGTTGGAGAGCTCTTCGATCAGATGCATGAACATGCGGATCGAAGAGCCTCCAACATTTTAATTTTTTTCCGTCAACAGACTATCGTGTAAGCGATGGTAACGTGTCGTAAAAACCACTGGAATTGGCATCGCATAAGCGACATTTTTAGCATCACTTATGTGACACTTTTTTAAACCGTCGCGTTAGTGATGCTCTATGCGAGCATCACACATCCCGTCGTGCCACACGTCAAAAAAAATGTCGTTTGGCTCGTCGTTTAATCGACGGTCCACGCTCGACGCTTCTTGCGATGCATTTTGCAATTTTAATGGCGATGAAATTGTGTCGCCTTAACCATCGCTATGTGCCCCTATTCCTTGTAGTGTCTTCTTAGCCATCCCCTAGTAGCTCTAGCAGTCAATGTGTGTGCCAACATTCGACACAACAAGATGATATAGGCATTGTTCATCTCATTCGTCTAGGTCATATTGGAGGTCATGTTATGGAGAAAAAGGTTCCAGAGGAGGGTCTACGGGTGGGTCTAGAGGAGGAGGTGGATCTTGTGGAGGTGGTGCAATGGAGAGAGTGTCACCCATAGCTAGTTCTAGACTGAGTGCCTCAGATGCAAGTATGCCACATAGTACACCATGTATACCTTGGGGTGTTCATGACCATGACGACTCTAAGTTGTAGCATATACAAGATGAAGCTCTAGTGATGGATATGGCGAAAAAGTCCATGCCTCAGTGGATATGATAGTTGTGCATAGTATAGTTTGGGCACTCTCTCATGGTCAAGTGGAGTGCACGGGACAAGGATTGCAAGAATTATATCATACAGGCAATCTATCACGAGTTTCGGCCAGCACCTAGGCACCCTGTTGTCAGATCAAAGTGGATATAGCACATGACACATGAGGTGATGTCACATCGATGATCGGAGGCTCATGAAATTTTCAAGGGAGGCTTACCAAAGCCTATATGGCTAGACGCTAAGGATTGGGAGATGATTCCCGATACGCATTAGCAAACCCCTAACCGATATCATCAATGGTGGGATGCGATGGCCACACATCTAGATGTGATCAAAGCATTGCATTTGGGTAGCGACGATTATGACATGATGCATCATGAGTTTGTAAGCATCCTTTTGTTGAATGAATTTACTTATGTTAAGCATATCATGTTTGTTGATCTCATGTTTTGCATATTTGTTGTAGGATTTAGGAGTGGATCATCCTTCGACACAAGCAGATGAGACTTATGGATATCGTCATGGATTGGCTATGCTATTGCAAGACTTGGAGGGATGCAGTGCAGTCATTTCATGGAACAATCTATTGTGAAGTGAGTTTCTGAACTTGGTTTAGTATTTTTTAGTTGTTGTTTATAAACCTTGTTTCAACTTGTCTGATTTCATGAATGTGCTTTGTTGCAGGATTGGAGATATAGATGTTTTGATCCCAGCGCTTTTTGTGTATGGTAGTGATGTGCCACAGTTTTGTATTTGGCTCATATATGCAATGGTGTTCCATAGTTTTGTATTTGATTCATATATTGCACTGGTTTTCCATATTTTGTATTTCGCTCATATATGACAGGGTTTGCCACATTTTGTATTTGGCTCATATATGGCAATGGTTTGCCACATTTTTCTACATGGTTCATTTAAGAAATACTTCTTTTGCACATGATTCATTTATGAAATATCTCCTTTGTAAATGGTTCATGTTCATTGTGCTCCTACATATCTCTTTTTATGTCCGACAATGTGTTTTGCTTTATCTAATCTTATTTTGGTTGTCGATAATCTAAACCCTAAATGGACAACCATTAGAGTAGGACATGTACTCGATTTTTTTGGGCAGAGTGTATTGTCCTTTGCTACACAACAGCATTGTCATGTTGTTGTAACAAGGGACACTTCACTCTTCCCAAAAAAACTTTTGCAGATATGGTCAGGCATCAGTATAGGCATTGGTATTCCCATGGAATTACCCACACTTATACCGTTGATTGATTACCAATGTGTATAGTGTCAAGTGATAGACACTTATACCATCGATTAACTAACGCTTATATCGTTGATCTTTCTGGTCCCTATACCAATGTTGGTGCCCGATCAATATCAACGTGTATACCAATTGTAAAATATCGACGCTTATATTGGCGCTTTATATGGACACGTATACAAATGTCCCTTACCAACGCATATACCAATGTTATTGTACTGACGTGTATACCGATGTTTATACCAATGTCGTGGCCATGTTGACCAAAGTTAGTACATGAAACATTATGGGATGTACATATAGGTTTCCTCTAGCCAAGAACCCATAGTTGACCTCCAATATGCAATACATTAGATAAGTGTGCAGATTATTGAACTAGAGTGTACTAGAGAAGAGTTACTGGGCGAGAGGTTAACACTCTCTCTATATCATTCTATTTGTGTATAGAGACATTCTCTATGTCATTTTTTCTATCTGGTGTACATGCATGTTTGTACACTTTTTATATCTACTTTTGTTTCTAGTCTCACATGCACACACACATAGACCATTGTCAGTGATCTTCGACACTCCTTTATTGAATGTATAGAGGAGAAATAAGAGATCGAGATGCAAAATAAAGACATTCAAGAAAGAAATAGGGAGGACGTCAAAGAGAGAAAAACAAGTGAAGAAAGAAAGAGAGAAATAAATTGAGAGACAAAAGAATTAAAGGATGAGGAGGATAGTTAGGAAGAGAAAATGAACATGAAAGGGATATAATGCTTGTTTGGAGGCTCGATTATGACTATGTGAGACATGCTTGAAAGATCCGCTACTGAAAAATATTTGGACAGCTTGCTTCTATGAATCTGATGGGAATGGTTATTTGCATCCTATGTATATTTTTCATATGTTTCATTATATGTGTGTTAATAGTTATTTTAATTGTATAATGTCCATCTATATCCATATTGCTAGGTGGACACGTGTGTGCACCTATATGTCTCTTGAAATTTGTGTCTACATGTGCAGCTCCCTGACATGCGTCCACACAGACATATAAATGTTCCCATCTTTGATCCGAAAATGTTTCATTACCATTCATTTATCCTATTCTGATGTTTTAAGCTTGGCATTCCGAAAAATGCAAGCGATCTCTGTATCAAGTGCATTAAATTCAAAATAGGTAAGGGAATTTGGATAAGGCATCATGGAGAGAAGATAAATAATATCCAAATGTTTGTAATGTCAACAAAATCTAGAATATCCAACAAGAAATATATCAAAGATGTGACTTTTATATAAGTCGTGAGACATGTGTGCATGGATGCTTCACTAAGTTCACATGAAAAAAATAATTGCACCCTTTATGCGGTAGACTTTTTCTTTCAAATTGTATGAATATGGCTGCATAAACGCAATCAACATCTTTCTGAACGTTTGTTCATTGTAAACATATTGCCTACAAATTCTTTATTGGATCATTAGTTGAGGATCGATATACACCATATCAATAGTGAATACAGAAAATGCAAATGAAGGCCCTAGAAGAAGGCATCAAAACTCAAAGCTACCACAACTCAGCCAAAAACATCTACTGGCGCTAGCTTGATGGGCTGAGTCATTTGCTCCTCTTGGAGAAGGTGCAAGTTCAAGCCTCGTGGGTTGCGTTGGTAGGACAACCCTCATCCACATGTTGGTGAGAAGTAAAACTAGTTCTCTTTAGGGATTACTAGGACTTCTAGCATTCTCCATTTGTCCAAGTCTGCATAGTTGATTCTTTGAATCTCTAGGAGGTAGTCTTGAGTTCAAATCCTAGCTGGACATATCCATGAGTTCCCAAAGATGGGTGTCCATGAAGTTCCCCAAGATGGGTGCCTCTACCTTACGAGGTCGGGTGTGTGTGTCTTTCCAAATCATTGTACTCTCAAAAAAGAAAAAAAACATTCTCTCTGCCTTGCCTTCGGGCTTTGTTCATTCTTGGTAGGTGCTAGGTGTTCAACCCTACGTGTGTGGGATTTGGGGGGTTCCATGGATGCTTTGCCCTTTAGTGTTGTACTTTCCATTAGTTCAAGCTATTAAGAAGAGTAGATCGCAAGATTGAGCTTCCCTTTTTTTTTTAAGCACAAAATCAAAAGTGAGATTACTATGCCACAATTTTGAGAATCTTGTATATATGCATGACCAGATTCTGCATTTCGAAGTGTGCTAAGCCCTAGTTTGTGGATATTGTTGCTACATAAATTTCTGTCACTAAGATTGTATGTATAAGTCTGGAAATATGTAGCTTACTTGGACGACCGAGCCAGATTTATCTGATTCTGTTATCAGTTAGCCTTCAGCAGAACGTTGGCAATGTAATATTGACGATGGGCATGGTCCATGGATACCTCAGATAGGTTAATGGGTTTCTTTTCCGTCTTCAGATGAGGTTGACCGCGAGAAAAACTGAAAAGAGAAAGTAAAGTTTCTGCGATCATTCTTTTCGCAATCTGTCTGGGTTGAAAATCTGTGTATCCCTGTAAGTCAACGAGAAAGCTTGATGCAGAAGCACATGCCGTTCGAGGAATCGCGCAAATAAAAAATCTTTCTTAAAAGATGTGAAACAAGTGAATTGGGAAGGATGTCGTGTTATCTAAAACGCTTTAGTCTTATAAATTTTTCCACTCATATCATCCAACCCTTTTAGCAGAGGACGCGGATATGTCTGCAGCAGCAGTGTAATCCATGGGTATGCCATGTCTGTATAGTCCTGCACACATGAAATTGAGAGAGAGAGAGAATCAGAATCTACGCGTCAAAGCCGTCTGCCTTGTTGAGGTCTGTGACTCAGATCACGCCATTTTTTTTTAATATAAAGGAAGTTCGGCAATAGCCTACTCTCCCGGACTTGTATTAAATTAAGAAACAAAGGTACAAAAGAAGGGGACTAGCGCCCACGGGACCCCCCAAATCCCACAAAGCAGGGGAAACCTGTATGAGTTCTAGGTTGCATTACATAGAAGGTTGATCACCCTCTCATCGCCCTCATGCGGGGCCCACTTGGGTTTGAGCTTGTTGTTGATCAAAATGAGGACTTTATGGTGCCTGAAGGGGGGGATTTCTTACAGTTAACAATCCTTTTGCCAAGGAGGAGTAGTGATTTCTCAATCGACCATTCCTTGGGGGTATCGCCGAAGTTGAGAGCACACCTCTCCCGCCATCACGCAATTTTTTTGTTTAGAATGGTGTATGTAGTTTGAAGTTATCTTGTAAGTTGTGCCTATCACCACCGTATGGAGCGATGGAAAAAGACAGTGTACCATATGATCGACGCGGCTCAGTTGTCATCTTCTTCTGACTCTTAATAAATACAGCTCTGGAATCTTTGACAAGGGGGGGCGGCGGGCCTGTTCCAAATCTGTCGCGTGACATCGATCCGAAGACCCGCCTCATGAAGAATTAAAGCTTGTGATTGAACTCTCTGAGTTGAAAGGATCCTATTCGAGATTCTAAGAATGAAAGCGAACAACACGGCGCGCTCTTCTTCCCAAGACTCAAGTGTAGGTGATCGTAAAGCTGTATAAGCCATTTGATAATTGAAGCACTCCGGTCGAGTTCTTATATCCTGTGTTATCACTGAATTTACAGTACATACGATCAATGTTCTGCTTGGATCGATGAAAGTCATTAGTACCCATCAGACCCTCCCGTTTACAAGAAAAGAAGAGGAAAACACAAGCCGATTGAGAGGAAACTTCGTAGTCGGAGTGGAGCTCCCGAATGATCGATACTTCATAGAGCAGGAAACATCACTGATTGCCCATGAAACTCGAAAATCTTCATTCTGCTAAAAGGTAGGACAGAGAGGAGCGCATGCGTAACTGAAGATCAGAAAAGACATGTCCGTCTGCACCCGAAGCAGAACCATTAAACCTTTGTCCTCTCGAAACAACCAAACAGAATGCCTGAATAGTACTGATGTAGGTTAAGCTTTATTTTGGTACAATTTCCTTATATAAAAGAGAGAAGAAAAACTATCGCAAGACATGCATTTCCTCTCGAAATGAATAACTTTGCCGGCTGGAATACCTTTGACTTCGTATCGGCTCAACTGATAGAATCCTTCCCTCCCAAATAGTATAAATTTCTCTCACAAGCAGTCGCTCACTCGCTCGCTCCTGGGCTGCGGCGGTCGACAGAAATTTCGCCCGAGAATTTGGATGAGTAGGCGGGGTAGCATGTCGTGTCTTTCGGGGCCTCCTGCTACAGCGATGGAGATGACGAGAGAAAGTGGTCCCGCTTGTCAACATTAGTAAGAATAATTTTAATAGGAAATATATGAAAAACGGACAAGCAGCACGATTCCTGAGCTCGAAGCGACTTGGCGAAGTGTGTTAACAGAAATATAACAATATGAAATCCAGATTCTGAAATATTCTCATCAGGATTCTCAAAAATGTTCTACTGCTCTTACGAATCTCCTCTTCCCGCGCGTGAGGGAATCCTTATACGCATTTTCTCCATGAGAGAGAGAGAGAGAGAGAGCAAATTCTCTCTTTCACTGAGGAATCTCTCCTCAGATGGCATGATCCATCTCTCTAAACCTGCTTACCCACAGTCGCATTCATGCATTAAGTTCTCCAACCATGTAATCTCAAGCCATCACCGTCTTCGTCGTACCTCCTGCAGCAGTCTTGAAAACACTATTATAAGTTCCATTTCATGCCTGATTTACCTTTCTAGCATTTGGCCGGAACTGTGATGTGCTCGGATATAATGTCCTTCACATGTAGCTAGCAACTGTAACACCCTGGAGGATGGAATCTTGCAAGCACCTTTGCTACAGGCTACTGTCGCCCCATTCGTATAGAGGCTGAAGCGTATCCCGGTCGTTTGAATGACTGAGAGTTCATCCATCTTTTCTGAAGAGAATCTATTAGGGCACGCTTACATCTCTCTCTCTCTCTCTCTCTCTCTCTCTCTCTCTCTCTCTCTCTCTCTCTCTCTCTCTCTCTCTCTCTCTCTCTCTCCGTAAACCAGAAACGCGCACAGGCGCATATGGAGCTCTCCAGACTCACACAAGGGAACGTGAGCCTTGAGTTGTAAATCAGAAGAGAAACCTGCGGTTCTGGAGTCGCGAAGGCATTTTACAGGGTGCACGTGTGCACAGGTCTGAAATTCTTCTTCGACTGGATTCAGTCCTTCCTACTGAATTTGTTTATGAGCCCCAAGAGATTTTAGCTTTATGAATCGCTAGCACATTGAAGCACATTGGAGTCACCCACGATTGGCACATACAGTAATATTCTTGCTTACCGTAGAGGGAGGATTCATGGTTTCTATACGACTGTATTTGAATACAAGTCACTGACAAGATCATAGACATACATGTATGTCGCACAATCTTGATGAAGTCCCTTCATCATCTTCATGATGTTCGACTTAGTGATAATGTTCACATTAAGCATGTACAGACTAGCTGAACAGGAACATTCTTTCTCTCACAATCACCTTGCTTCCTGTCAGGACCCCATGGGATACTACTTTTTGAGAGCTTGGTGTGGATAATCATTCCATTCATCTTTATTCTCTAGTCACAATTAACCTGATCACTCATTCATCATTATCCCCAATAGCAGCTATCTTTTTCTTTCTCTTTTCCACAAACGGTGCATATGCTCAGGTGTAAACTCCGTTGCTGATGCAGATTGCAGGAAGGGGGGAGAGAGAGAGAGAGAGAGAGAGAGAGAGAGAGAGAGAGAGAGAGATGGAGAGAGAGAGAGAGGATTTATCCTTCTATGTACTCGTTTCCCTATTATGTTTCGTTTGGGAACGTTGAAAATGTGCATACAACTGAAAATATGCCCCATTAATGTTCAGAGAGGAGGTTCTTTCTGCTTTTCGTCTTTACGAAATGAAAGAGAATCGAACATTCTTCATCTAGCGTATGTTGGTAAAACGAATCTTGAGATGTGAAAGCTGCACGGAGTATTAACCTTTAAGTCCAAAGTATTTCATCCTCAACGATCTTCTTCTGCTTCGAAACAGAAAAGTTCTAGGTCTTGAACTGGCACTTGTTGTGTCTCTTGAATTCCAGGCGAGTCCTGTGTAGAAACTGGGAAGCTCGAGACCCCGGGATCAGATTACATCCGTTAAGTGTTGTCCCTAGACCGCGTGCAACAATGCTTGAACTGTTATTTACGCTATATTTCCTTTCACCTTTTAGCTTTTGTTTGTAACAGTAGAGTTCTTTCTTACCGTAGCACTAAAGGCTTTATGTAGCCTATTTATGCCATTCTGCTTATGTCTTCTGCGCAGATGAATTAACCAGGAATATTTCGACTGTGTTAAGCAAAGAATGGCCTCATCTGCAGAATTGACGCTGGGTGCGCCATATCATGGGATGACAAGCAACATGACCCTCGGAGGAAGCCATGTTGAAAGAGCACTGAAGCTAGAATATTACCTGAAAGCACTTGAAGATGAACGCAAGAAGATAGAAGCCTTCAAGAGAGAGCTCCCATTTTGCATGCAATTACTCAGCGACGGTAAGGACACGAACATTAGCGTCCCTCATAAATCTGTCTGTGTTTCTAAGGTCTTCTCTTGCTTGCGATGTTATGAAACTGGAGATTTTGTACTTTTGTGTCGGTTTGTCTTATGATCGCAGCTTAAGATACATATCAGCCAAAATCATTATGAATGATCTTTCATGAGTGTGTTCGTCTGCTATCAATTGAAGTAGACGTCTCTCTTTCTCTTGAATCTTATGGCAGAAGAGTAAATTTTGCTTGAAAAAAGAAAGAAAAAGTAGTGGAACCTCGAGTAAAACTGGATGTCGAGATGCTGGAATGATATTTGGTTGTGACATACTTTCTGGAATGTGAAGCTCTCATTGGAGTTACTTGATCATGAGGTATCACTTAATAACGTGCATTTTTGGGCTTTCAGAAATCGAGGCGTCGAAGGAGCAGCTATCTGATTGTCAAGAGCCTTTTACGAAGCCTTACTCAACATTAACTTCAATGTATCAGGAAGGTTCGAGTGTCCGAGGTGACAACATGACGCCTGCCTTTGAGGAATTCATGCCTATTAAGAGGACAGACGATAAAAATGACAAAGGAGACGAGTGCAGTGCAAGTGATACGTCCATGTTCTCCCAATTGATGAAGCCGATTGCTGCCACCCAGACGAACTATCAGGGTCCTGCACAAGAGTATTATCATGGACAACAGGTATGTTCCACCCATGATCCGCACTTACCATTCAAGGCTTTGCTATATGCCAATTATGATCTGCACAATTTCTTTAAAAGGAAAACATCCTGTGAGGCGTATACTGTACACCTACAATTCTTTTGATGATAGGCAAAGGATTTATTATGGTGTCCCCCAGGCAATATCTTCTATTTATCCACTGGACGTTGTCCTTCCTGCTTCAAATCGGACATTTACTACTAGAGGCCTATAACAAGAAGAAGAACGAGAAACAGAAGGTTTCTCAATACGTGCTTGTCAAATATTGAATGGAGTCCCGACAGGCTTGGGAATATTCTGTTGAATGCCAAAGTATGTGTTCACAATACTAAATAAAATGGTAGAAGAGCCTTAGGATATTTGTATGTCCAACTTAATATCGTGTCAAATAGGCGGGTCGTCCAAGGGAACTAACGGCACCCAGGACTGTGACAGTTGTAGGTAGAATTCGTTAATGGCAAAGAAACGGTGACTCTGAACTAAATTGCATCCTGAATACTGTACTGCGTTGTTGTCCTGATGCATAGTTGATTGCTAACATGGCTAGCTTTCGCATTCCCACATGAACTGGCTGCCGAAAATGGATTTCGGGTGATTCCGAGTTTCCCTATACATTGAGACTCCACACTTCAAGTGCTCGGAGGTGTGTGGATTATCAGGTGATCATGTGCAAGGCTTTTAGCAACAATACATTGGTAAACCAAACTGAAGACTGTTTGTGCGCAATGCTCAAGATGCTCAGAAGTGATTATATTTCTAACGACTAAACTAGAACATAAATAAGCGAATTTACGCAATATTTTTCGTGTAACTTGTAGTTTGTGGGTTCGTATATTTATGCTGCCCTCTCATAAGGGGCCCTCAAGCGATTGACTGATATATTGTTCATTGGTTATTTGCTTGAATTGTTGTCCCTCGACCGCCTCAAGTGATTCCTGGCGAATCATCGCAACTCCAACTGAGCCCCTAGCCTCCTTGTTTCTACTATTATGGAAAAACTACAGATTGCAGTTAAAGTTACACCTTCCATTCACCACCAGAAATTCTGATTGAGGCAAAGAGATGAACTTTGAGGTTGGATGAGCCAATGAAACAAACAATGAAAATTGCATTGTTCCAAGCGGAACAAAGAGAAAATAAATAATTTCACGCACTTGGAGTGGCAGAATTCTTTTTTTATTTTACGTAACTTCAAAAATACACAAAAAGATCCATGCATTCGTATGTTTTGATATGTAAAGGTTTTGTTTTATTATTTAGAAACAAATTAGTCTGACTTACTCACCATCCATAGGCTGGGGCGGAGCAAGGGAGTCGGTAGTTTCTGTTGAAAGTTTACCATGAGCTGGCATTCCAGGCTGTGCGCCTTTTGAGAACAAGGATAATTGGAAGAGAGGATTGCCGCAAGTCTTCCGCTGGGCGCTAAGTCATCGGCATATGATTCTGATATTATTGGAAGACAGCAGTGGCGCAAGTGTTCTGCTGGCCTCTCTAAATTCACCCTAAGTCACCGGCATGTTATGCGACACTCAAAGCTACCTTTCTATAGTTGACTAGTAGAGTGAAAAATTTCTACTTGATGTTACTGTTGGACAGTGTTTATGTGCTACTTGTGTGTGTGTGTGTGTGTGTGTGTGTGTGTGTGTGTGTGAGAGAGAGAGAGAGAGAGAGAGAGAGAGAGAGAGAGAGAGAGAGAGAGAGAGTTTCCACAAAATAATGTGAATCTTTTCAGCTGGATCACACTTGATATCAAAATGCATTTTGCAGGTTGATTCGAGCATGCTTGCCATGTCTTACAGGGGTCAAGACGCCATGCAAACGGGAAGAAGCAAAGACATAGAAGTCGTGAAGCCAGTCTTCAACCTAGAAAATAAAAGAGGGGCTTTTCTACCGTTCTATGGAAGCAAGGAGGAATCATCAAGAGAAGATTTCATGGAATTTGCATCGCCTCATCTCAAGGATAGATCTAGCCCGCCTAACACATCAGGAGAAATTACAACATCTATGCGTTTCGGCGGACCATATCAACAGCACGTGGACATAAAGGATGTTCAAGATGTTACTGTGTCCGCAACAACAGCACATCATAAAGTCATCGTTGGCCAAACACCTCAGAGAAAGCCTAGAAGATGTTGGTCTGCTGAGCTCCATAGAAGATTCGTGCATGCACTTCAGCAGCTTGGTGGATCTGAAGGTGTGGTTTTAAATGTTTTTTGTAGGGTTTGAAAGAGTAACGGAATGAATTTCAACCTATCCCTGCCGCTACATTTTCTGTAACCGATGTGTTTATCTGAAGCTTGAATCTTTAGTAGAGGGTCCAATGTGTTTATCACTACATCACGCACCCAGAGCACCTTAATGCAATTCTGTTCTGAATTGAAAACCCGCTTTTAAATGCCGACAGAATTAAGTTCTGGCCAAGCAAAGTAAAAAAAATCATACTAGTGAGAAAAGATTAAGCAACCCCTAGGGCAAAAAGGTACGATCATAAATTGTATGTACATTTGCATGAAGATACAACTATCGTAGAGGGCAAAGACTTGAAACATATCCAGTTTCAAAGCAGACTTGAGGCACTGTATGAGAGATTAGTTTTATCTTCTGTTTGAATGTGCAGTGGAACACCTATTTTTGGATAGGTCATACTTTATGTTTGAGCACAAGTTGATCCTGCCTGTGACCTTATATGTAAAAGCAATTGACAGAGACTCTCTTTCTTCTTCGATTGTACTGCAGTTGCTACTCCAAAGCAGATTCGAGAGCTTATGAAGGTTGATGGCTTGACGAACGATGAGGTCAAAAGTCATCTTCAGGTAAATGCCTCTGTATCAGCCGTGCCCTTACAACTTCAAAGGTCTGCTTACAACGTCATCGATAGTACATCTGTTTGTAGGCCATCAAAAAATCAAGGCCGTATTTCATACATGGGAATTGCCTTGAACTCAAGAGGATCGGTCCAGAATAGTCATTCCCGCATCTGAATTCGACTTCTCCTAGTGTATTCAATGATTTTTGGAATGATGGAATTCTTTTCTGATATGTGCACTATTGATTTATTAAAGTACAATAATCCCGTCTTAAAAAACTTCCTGATAACATTGCAGAAGTATCGACTGCATACAAGGCGACCCAATCCTGCTAATACTAATACCCATGAGTCCAGTCGTCCGCATACTCCGCAAGTGGTCGTCTTAGGGGGCATATGGATGGCGCCAGAGTATGCAACGCAAGCTACTGCATCAGCAAACCAAGTTACGGCCCAGCCGCCAACATTACGAGAGAGGCAGGTGACCCACGCACAGGCCACGAGCAGCTATTCAGAGGAAAGTCTCGTTCAGGTCAGCCCCACAGTGACCGTAACGCCATTGCAGCTGCGACAGGAAGTAGTAACCCGTCCACCTTCTTTGGTATCAGAAAGCCCGTTACATGGGCGTATGCGTCACATCTCTGGTGTGCAGCACTCAAGCGTTCCTCGACAGGTAAACCTGGAAGAGGTGGAGAAGGCAAGAGAGCTGCGTTCCTCCCAAGTTGGAGAAAGACTGATACATGAAGAGAGATATGATTCTCAGGGGATGTTTCGTCCCCACGTATACGATCTGATGCTTAACCACAGTCTTCTCAACGTTGCATCCCACGAAAGTGGAGATGAAGACTCAGAGGCCGAAAATGGAAGGGTTTATGAAACTCCTCATTGAACTAGACGGGCGGGACGACGATAAGACAATTAGAAAATCAATGGCTCGCATAGATCCGCTGTCCAAGCGCTGTGGAGTGTGTTCTACGCGTCCTTCATCACAGAAGGGAGAACTCGTCTCCTCATAATGCTACTCGTATCAACAGTCTGATAGCTCAAGGTTGATATATTTGCGCCGTTCACGAATTCACTTTTTTCTTTCTTTTTTCTTTTTTTTTTTGTTTTAGGAGAACTCTATTCACGTTGAGAAAAAAATTGACTTTTGTGGGGTAATTCCTCTAATATGTATCAAAGCATATGGCGATCCAAGGCCCAATTCGAGTCTATTGTTACTCCCATACGTTTTGATGGGCAACTTCAACTTCACTGATATTTTAGTTCATTTTTTATGGGGTAATTAAAATTATTAACTTCATTTTATTGGGAAAAACACAAAAAAGGGCAACACGACCATCAAAAATCACTTCCAAATTTGGTTTCCCATTCGTTTTTGTCCCCGATCTAGTATCCTATTTGAAGAACCATCTATCCTATCACTTTCCTACAAAGAAAAAATACCTCTATTAGACTATCCTCCCTAGAAATATACTTTCTAAGTTTACTGACATGAAACAATGGATGGACTTTGCAATCTAGAGGAAGCACTATGCAATCTTGAGGAAGCCCTAATCAGTATACAACATCACTAAGCTTCTTAACTATCTTTCACGGTCCACAAAACCTCGATGAAAGCTTAGTACACTTCCTTATGGATAGCGGAGTAGATCTAACTGGCACTTAAAGAAAAACTCTATCTCCTTCCTCAAAGATGCTAGGAGATCTCTTCCTCTCAGCATATTCTTTTGCCCTATCAGCCGCTTGCTGCATCTTGGCTTTAGCTATTTCCAAATTTGCTTGGAGGTTCACCAAGAACTCCAAAGCACTAAGACATTTCTTTGGCATTCATACGGTATTGGGATCAGTGGGATTCATGTCATTGTTCATCTTAAAAGGCGACATTCTTGTCACTTTATGAGGTTTGTTGTTATAAGAAAACTTTACTAGTGGCAAGTAATTATCCCAATATGTCTGCCTCTCAGACACATATGCTCTCAACATGTCCTCTAGAATCTAGTTGACTCTCTTAGTTTGGCCATCTATCTATGGATGATCACCACTACTCATTTTCAATGACACTTTCAATTTGTCAAATACAAACTTCCAAAAGTGTCATGTGAATCTAACATCCTTGTCTCAAATTATGGATGTCGGTAACCCGTGCAATCTGAAGACGTGATGGATAAATAGCTCTGCTACCTATGGACCTTCTACGGTCTCTTGCATAGGTATGAAATGAACCATCTTACTCAATCTATCTACCATAACTAGGATAGTATCCCACTTCCTTTGGGTCCATGGTAATCCCACTATGAAGTCCATGGATACACTCTCCCAGTTGTGCTCTAAAATTTGTAAAGGATGTACAAGACTTGGTATCTTAACCCTTTTTGCCTTTTTGACCTGACACAAAGCATTGTTGAACATATGTGTGGACATCGCTGACTAATGTACACCACCAAAATGTTCTTCTAACAAGTTGAATGGTCTTGTCAACACTAGGATGCCCTACAGAAGGAACATCATGGTTATTATGCATGACTTTTCTTCTTAAAACTTGAGAATCTGGTATGCAAAATTTTTCTTTTTGTTTGACTATTCCATTGTCCAATGAGAAATTGGAATAGTGACTTGACTTGTTTGCTTTACTAGGAGAAGAAACAAGTAGAACTACCACATCTCCTATAATAGAGCATTAACTCTAATGATCTATAACAAACATGGATCTTGCATCTATGCTTCCTTTATATCTTGAAGCAATGAGCTTTCTAGAACTATAAAGCCTCATTTGATACACTATCCATGATAATGCATTAGCTACAATATTCTCTTTGCCTCTTCTATATAGGATTTCCATGTGAAATTCCTACATGAGCTTAGCTCAATGAGCATGTTTGCCTCAAAGATCTGGCTGACTACAAAATTACTCGAGTGTTTAGTGATCTGTGTATACCTTAAAGTCAGCACAATAAAGATAGTGTCTCCAGACTTTAATAGCACGCACCACTACATACAAATCCTATTCATGTATTAGCCAATTGCATTGTGGACTACTCAACTTTTTGCTTTCAAAAGCTATTGATCTTCCATCTTGGCTCAAGATTGCCACTAGCATTTGTCTCTAACTCAAATGTTTTCTGTGGATCTACCACTTTGAGTATAAGAGCCTCTGAAATAGCTTGCTTTGAAGTATCAAAAATTTCTTGTTGCTCTTTCTTCCATGCAAATGGTACTTGGACTTGACGCAAGTTCATCAGAGGTGCTTCTATTGAAGAATAAGAGGAAATGAATTTTTGATGGAAATTAAAAAGTCCTAAAAATGACCGTAACTTCTACTCACCTTGAGGAATAGGCCAAGCTAGGATAATTAAGACCTTCTTGGGATTGATTTGAATCCCGTCGGTGGATACCACATGCCCTAAAGTCTCTTATCTCTAGAAGGAACAACTAATTCTTATCTTGATTTACAAATAACATTTTCTTTTAAGTTTATTTAACACTAATGTTAAATGACTTTCATGCTAATGTACAGACCTACTATACACTAACAAGTCATCAACAAAATCCAGAACAAACTTTCCAATGAATGATCATAGAATATCATTCATTAACTTCTAATCTTATGGTAGCCACTTTTTAAATCTGTTTTACTATATATAACTACTCCACCTAGAGCATCTAGGAGATCATCTATCTTGGGCATGGGATATCTGTGCTTGATGGTAATCTTATTGATTGCTTTGTAGTCGATGCACATCCTATAAGATCCATCTTTCTTCTTCACTAGAAGAACTGGTGTTGGAGAGGGCAAATAGTTGGATCTGATCATCCCTTTCTGCAAATACTCATCGATGACCTTGAAGACTTCATTCTCTTCCTCAAAGCTCATTCAAAATGGTGGTCAAGCGATTGGACTCGCTCTTGGTACCAATTCAATTCTATGCTCAATGTTCAATTAATCTTGAGCAACTTGATTATAGTCACCAATCGAATCTCATGGAGATCTGGCTCTCCACGGATCAGTAATCGCCTCCCCTCATGTTCAAATTGATAAACATGTGAAGCAAAATCTATGACTGGTCGTTTCCTAGCATGCCACTTTTTACTTAGGACTACATCAAAACGGGTCAGACGTGCTATCGCAAAATCCAATCTATCCTCATAGGATTGGATCTAAATGGGTAGACCACTACTTGTTGGTCCCATGTCTTAGTTCCCTTTCCATCACCTACATCCACTGTGTAGGCATACTCTGATTGCATAGTGTCTAAGTGTAACCTTCTGACTACGCAAGAATTAATGACATTATGTGTAGACCTAGTGTCAAAGAGGACCTTGACAGGTTGTCTTGCCACAAATCCTCACTGTCAAAGAGGACCTTGACAGGCTGTCTTGCCACAAATCCTCTCATAACAATGAGTTATGTATCTAAGGCCTATTAAGGAAATTCGGAAATATATCACATCCCAATTGTAATAGTTATAATGTTAACTTTTAAGGTTTCATCATATCCCTTATACTCCACTTATAATACAATTAAGCTTAATATTATATTATCAATGTAATACTTGAATCAAGCAAGAATAACATGGTCTAATGTGTGAAGGTCTCGAGGAGAGAAAAGGTGAGAAACAAACAATTGTCTCAAAATCATGAATAATTCCCACTTTTCTTGAATAGGCCAGACCTTATTTGGACATTGGTATCCTTTTTGTGCCACTAGCAAAAGCACAACATCTAGCATAGAAGGAAACTTCTTCATGACGGTCATGGACACTATAGGAGATGATATCTGAGATGGAAAAGCACCAAAATCCTCATCCACATCACTTCTTTCCTGTGTAGGATTTATGAATATGATAGCTGCTATCTTTTTCTTCTTAGGAAAATCCTTGAAGCGGTATTGTCATAGGCATCCATAGCATAATCCTTCCTTCATTGCATTCTCTTTCTATTGAGGGGTAAGAATGGACTTGTAAGCCCTCTCAGCTAGAGCAGACACCTTTCTCTTTTGTCCCAAAATTGTCTCGATCATATGCACCTGCTTAGCCCCTTTCTGAGGTTGTGCAATAGTCGAGATAGGAGTGGACATGGAAAAAGGCTGACTCATCTTAGTCCATGAGGATCTTTCACCCTAGGAGCCTATGCTTATCGATCGGATCTTGTAGACATATGTATGCAGAGATAATACAATAACAAAATCTCACAAGAGCACACATAGAATAGACAGACACAAGACTGAACACAAGATTGGGTAAAATCTCCCCCCACATACTGTGATGGACGAGTCTATCAGAGTATGTGTATTTATAGGTATTTTCATTACGTCCTTAATAGAAGATACATGAAGTTGACACTTTGAAAAGCATGCATTTATGAAAAATCAGCTTTATTTACAAAACATCACTTTCTAAACAATCTACTATTTTTACAAAAATAATAAAACGTTGCTTTCTAAGCGATCTGCTATTTTTACAAAAATATATAAAATACTATCTTTTAAATATCTTCAAAAATATTTGATTAAATCCACATGCATTCTTGCCCTCATGATTCTTCACCTGTTAAATCAAATCACAATCACATTAAAAACCTCAAGACATTAAAATCCATTTAATATTTCATTATTCCATAAAGTATAACATGCCTCCCAACTAACAAGAAACTCACCTCAGTTGATAAGAATAAAATGGACATGGATGGATAGTCACATGTCCCATCACTGAACAATCATAAGCATATTCCATGTAAAAACACATGCATGGAAATGGAAAATGGAAATTTAATGTGACTGTGAATGATATGCAGAAATCAAGTGGTCATAATGTGGAGTTAAAGATGTCTTTTGAATCCATTGAGATTCTTCAAGTGAGTGATTTTTGTATTTAAGAAACTATCTATGATATTTCTTACTAGTGTGTGTAGTGGTAGCATCATAATCAAGTATTTTCTCTGGAACTAAAATTTTAGCATCCTCTGCAAGTAAAGGATGATCATCTAAAATAGGAGTGATTGATAACGTTCCTTTAAAGGATTTCAATAAACTAATATGAAAAGAATTATGTATATTCCAATGAGAAGGTATGTCTAATCTAAAAGCATTCTCATTTATTTTTGAATACTACGGAAAGGTCCATAATAACATGGTGCAAGTTTAACCTTAGGATAATGTGAAATGTTTTTCAAACATCTTTTAATTATTCGTAACCATATCGAGTCATTTTCACTAAATTGTTTAGCCACTTGTTTCTTATTAACATTATGTATGTAATGTTCTTGAATCTTCTTAATGATCATGAACCTCATGAAGTGTAGAAATATGATCTTATGCAAAAGAATCGGCCATATGTATATTAGTTTGAGTGATAGACATGGAAGTGGGAAGCTTTTTACCATAAACAATTTCATACGGTGCACGTCGAGTAGTGGTATGTGTTGTGTTATTATATGCGAATTGTATTGAAGGAATTTTCTCATCCCAATTACTTGGATTATCTAAAGAATAACAATGTAATAGATCTAAAATAGTACTATTTGTAGCTTCACTTTGCTTGTTACTTTTAGGATGAAATGCAAAGCTGAAGTCTATCTTGGAACCTAAATTCTGAAATCATGCAACCCAAAAGTGATTACGAAAACATATATCTCGATCTAATAGAATAACATTTGGAAAACCATGATGCAGAAAAATACATTTAATAAATAACTCAGCAGCTTGAGGTGCAGATAAAATCTTTTTACAAGGAATGAAATACGCTTGCTTAATAAACCTATTAACAATTGTCCAAATCATATCATTATCAGATGAAGTTATAGGAAGACCAACAATAAAATCCATAGATTTTTGTTCCATGGTCCATTAGGTATGGGAAGTGGCATTAATAATCCAAATGCTTTACCATGATGTCGTTTCACACGTTGACAAACAATGCAATGGGAAACATACTATGCAATATACTTTTCCATATTTGGCCAAAAGAAAAATTCTTTACACATAGAAATAGTAGTTTGTATGCCCCTATGACCTATATAAGGTGGTCCATGCATCTCTTTCATAACAAATTCTTTAAGAACTTGAGTTGGAAATAGAAGAATCCATTATGAAAAGTGTAGTTGTCCTCATTAGATGGTGTATAATTATTGAAAGCAGTCCGTAAGTAGGAATCATGTCATGAAATGAATGAATATGAATAGCAAAAATATTATTGATTGAAACAATATTTGTTTGTGGGGATGGGAAGCGAAAGTCCTAACTGGTAAATAAGGTCCTAAATCCATACTAGGAAAAAGTGAAATTCTTTTATATCTTTTTGATGGTTTTATGTTTTTTTTTTCAATTTGTGTGTTTATGTACACCTAAAGTAACAAAGTGGCAATGAAAAATAACTAGTCATAAGCCTTACCAAAAAAAAATGACAAAAGAGAACACTTTTAGTATGCTTTCCTACTTTTATGCTTATGCATGCAAAAATTATAAAAAACTCAATAGTATTTCAACAAGAAAATGAAAAAACCAAGTGCACTACTTGCACTTTCAAGCAAGGTGCCGACGGGCACAATATATACAATATGACCAAAGGGCACTACACACCCTTGTATTAAAAACCTTGTGCTTGTGGCATGGTATACAAATGATAAGAACATTGAGTGTTCTTATGTCTTCTTAGTGATACCTGCAAAAGAAAAGACTACCATCATATTTGCATACAAAACATAGATTCGAACAAGCCTATGAACAAACATATGCTACATATGCCATGCACTATGCTTGTTCTAAGTACAAAATAATGCATAAAAAGAGTAGGAATTCATGAAAATCACAAGAAAACCTATCTTGGGGTTTAAAATTTTCATGTGCAGGTATGTGCAGCTACTTGAAATGGTCGATATATATTCCTCTTTTGTCTCCAAGTGGATCTCGATTGTTATTGCATCAAAAAGATGTTTATATGGAGGTAGTTGATATTGAATAGCCAACTTCAAAGCATTGTAGGTGTGTAGATGAGTTCAAATGGTACTTCCAACCATTCAAAGGATAGATCTCTAAGTAAGGGTTCTATAGGGAGTGGAACCACTCACTTTTTCTGAAATTTGGGTGAGTTATGGCCATTTTGGTGGATGAGGGTGCACTAGATAAGCCTTTGTGAGGAGGTTTGGCTATGTAATCATTTTCTTTTCTTTGTGGAGGTTCTTCGCAGTGAAAAATGTGTGAGCAGCTATTTAATCCCATATGTCAAGCCAAAAATGATGTTTGCACCTTCATATAGAAGGTGAGAGTTATCTTGCTCCCAACACATGAGAAGAATGGGAAGTATGAGCCTCTCTCTACTTCTTTGATCGGTCAAAGTGCCTTCAGCACATGCCCACGTGGTTGTGCTACTAAACACTTATTCTTGGGCACCATGATTGCATGAGATCTCCTTGGGGTGAGGGGCGGCTAAGGTTCCTCTCGAGGGGGGTCCCCTTCTCTTTTTTCTTTGAACCAAGAACTTGCTCATGCATCCTCCTAGTAGTCTCATGCAACAATTCCATGAAGAAGAAGATGATGATTCATTGATTTTGATGGCATACCTCCTAAACTCCATGCATAGATAACTCTAAAACTTCGGAAAGATCTTAGCTTTGGTTGCCAAATCTAAGCTTTGCCTAGATTATCTCTTGAAAACTTGAAGACTAAGACTTGTGAATGATGTGTCCTCCCATCCATTATATCCCTTGCATCCAAAAATAATAATGCTCTAGAATAATCTAGTCCCGACATGTGGCCACAACCCATCATGACACACTCATCCCCATTACCATTGAATACCTTAGGATATCCCCTGAGCTAGGGACCTTGGCTATGGCTGGCCCGTGTTCCACACACACATAGAGTGGTTTCTATAGACCAATGTCTAATGACCACAATGACTCAGTCAAACATCAGGTGTGTTCTATATCCTTATGCATCACTTCCACCTCTTTCTAGATAGAGTTTTCATGTATTGGAAGAGTCGGCACTAGATGGACCACCTTTATGCCCTTATCAAGGGACTAGTCCTTGGTTCACTCTTTTTTCTTCCCCCTTATGAGGTGGACAATCCATTGTGCATGGTTAGGAGACAAACACCTAAAACACAGATTTTCCCTCTTTGCCCTCTCATACTACTTAACTGATAACTTGGGCGCTTGTGATCTTTGGTTCAACATTGAACTTGAAGCAATAGATAGCCATGGTTAGTGTATTTTGGAACCTAAATTTTGAAACAATCCAACCCAAAAGTGATTACGAAAACATATATCTCGATCTAATAAAATAACTTTTGGAAAACCATGGTGCGGAAAAATCCATTTAATAAATAACTTAGGAGGAGCTTGAGGTGGAGATAAAGTCTTTTTACAAGGAATGAAATATGCTTGCTTATTAAACCTATCAACAATTGTCCAAATCATATCATTATGAGATGAAGTTATAGGAAGACCAACAATAAAATCCATAGAAATTTGTTCCCATGGTCCATTAGGTATGGGAAGTGGCATTAATAATCCAAATGCTTTACCATGATGTCATTTCACACGTTGACACACAATGCAATGGGAAACATATTGTGTAATATCCTTTTCCATATTTGGCCAAAACAAAAGTTCTTTACACATAAAAATAGTACTTTGTATGTCCTTATGGCCCATATATGGTGGTTCATGCATCTCTTTCATAACAAATTTTTTAAGAACTTGTGTTGGAAATAGAAGAATCCATTACGAAAAGTGTAGAGATCCTCACTAGATGGAGTAGAATTTTGAAAGCAGTACATGTTTGTGAAAAATACAAATTAGATGCATAAGTAAGAATCATGTCATGAAATGAATGAATATGAATAGCAAAAATATTATTTATTTAAACAACATTTGTTTAAGGGGATAGGAAGAAACTAAGGCAACAACTACAACATTAGCTTTGCCAAGTTGATATTGAATTATAGGCTAAAAAATTTGTATGAATGAAGCTCATTTAATGTATCTTTTGAAAATCAATGTTTGACTTAATAAAGGTTTAATAGTATGTTGGTTAGTTTTGATTAGAACTTCAGAACCCATAAGGTAATGTTTCCAAATTTTTAAAGCATGCACAACATCTAAGAGTTCCTTATCATATCATTGTAGTATAATTTTTTTCAGAAGGTTTAAGTTTCCTACTTTCAAATGCAACTATACCTAAACCACTAGCATTTGTAACTACATCGAAAGATTGTGCAAAATTTGGTAATTGCAAAAGCGGTGCATGAGAAAGTGCATGGTTGATTTTTTCAAAAGTTTTTTCTTGTGCTTATCCCCATGCAAATTTTAACTTTTTCTTCAATAATGATGTAAGTGGAAGTGTTAAATAAGTAAAACCTTTTACAAACTTTCTATAAACACTAGCTAACCCTAGACAAGATTGTACATCATTCATAGATTGAGGTACAGGCAATTCTTCAATTAATTTAATTTTCTTTGGATTTACATGAATGTCTGGACTAGAAACAATATGTCCTAAATACTCTAATTCCTTTTGGAAAAAAGAACTCTTTGTAGGATTGGCATAAAGTTTGTTTTTGCATAACAAATTTAAGACTGTTGCTAAAAGATTTTAAGTCCAAAGGGCATTACCATGAATTGAAAGTGCCTACTATGAGTTCTAAAGGTAGTCTTATAAATATCATTTTGTGTCATTCATATCTGATGATACCCATATTTAAGATCAATTTTGTTAAAGATACATGCCCCATGAAGTCTATCTAGCAAATCATCTATCCTAGGTATAGGATATGTATTTTTAATTGTGATCTTATTGAGTGCTTTATAGTCAATGCACATCCTATAACTCTTGTTCTTCTCCACGATGAGAACAGGTGCTCCAATGGGAGAAGAACTGGGCCTTATAAGTCCTTTTTGGAGTAGATCCTTAACTTGATTAGCTATTTCTTTTTGGTGTAAAGGTCCATGCCTATAAGGTGCTTTATGGGGAGGAAAACTACCAAGAATTAAGTCTATACTATGGTCAAGAGATCCCCTAGAAGGTGATAGTTTAGAAGGAAAATAAGCCATAAAGCAATCCTTATAGAAAGCCATGAATGATTTATGTGCATTAGGAAGTGTATGCCAGTATAATCAACTATGTTATTGACAAAAACAATACATGAATTGTAGCGTTTTCTAAATGCACATTTTACTTGGTTGGTAGTCATGCATTACAAAAAAAGAAATATCCTGACTGTTAAACTTAAAACTAATTGTGTATGTATGTTATAATCAATGTAGGGATAATAATGATGACAAAAAGGCATGCCAAGTATAACATCATAGGATTGCAAAGGAGCAATTAAGAACATGCATTCATCTATGTATGAACCTATACAGATCTGAAAGTTATGCACTTCACTTGTAACATTATATCTATTTCCTTGAAATGTAGCCTTAACTTTATACATAGAAGAAATTCGGATTAATTGAAGATCTTTTTTTTTTGAAACTACAATGAATTTGGAAAGACACACACACACCCGACCTTGTAAGGTATAGGCACCCATCTTAGGGAACTCTATGACATCCAGCCCCGCTGGGACTTGAACCCTGGCCATCTGCCTAGGAGTACAAGGCACATCTGCTAAACCACACTAGTGTATAAGAAATAAAATCATGAGAACTACCATCATCATGTAAAATATAATATAACAACTTTATCATTAATAGTACCTTTCATGCAAAGTAAATAATGGATATAAGTTTCCTTAACCAAGGTACTTAGATCTTTTTCCAATGATTCTTTGGCCCAATTAGGTTCATTCTCTTCATGAACAACCCCCATGTTGTGTACTTGAACTCCGATAGGTTTCATATCATTAGTTCGCAACCTACATTCAGCTTTAGTATAACTAAACTTGCCACAATGCCAAAAAAGTGATATGAGGCCTTTTTTGTTGAGCATCCATCATTGTAGTTTGAAGGGCTCAAGAAAAAGTAGTGAAAGTATGCTTGAAAGGAAAATTGGTCTTGATTGGTTGTTGTCCTTGATGCATTGGTTGTAAGTGAATAGACTTGGTGATGCACTGAAACTCCTTCTCAGCATCATGTGCAAAAGAGATAGCTTCATAGAGGGTCATATGTAGTGTGTTGAGCTTGGCTTTGATTCCCATCTCCAAATCATCTTCATACATCGGTTGCAAAGTATCTTGAGGAACTATTTCAAGCAAACAAATTAGTAGTCATTTAGTGTAGGTAGACATAGTATCTCTGTCTTTCCATCCAAAATTTGTCCATGATCGATGATCATGTAAGTGGAACTAGGGAGGAAGGAAGAGTTCCTTGATCGTTTCTTGAAATGCAATCCATGTGGTGAGGCGGTTGATGCTATGCCACAAAACATTCCACCATAATTAGGCTTTACCCACCAAATAATTAGTAACAATTTTCACTTTTGTAATTTTAGAAAATGATTCATCAAAATAAAAGCCATCAAATTCGGATAGGCATGAAAAGAAAATTGGCCATCCTTTTGCCCATTGGATCAAGAAAACTAGAAATTTTTGGCACCAATTTTGGAATGTGTGCCTTCTTCTTGAGCAGTGATAATGGCTTTCACCACCCTAACTAAGTTGTTGTCATCACTTTGCATTTGTTGAAGTACCACCTCATGTTCTTTTATCTCTTCTTGAGCATCTTCCATTTTGTGCAAGAAAAGCTATAAGTGTTGCTCAAGCAATACTTGGGTAGGGGTGATGTATCAAATTCTTATGTAGTATGGATAGGGTCCATGGGCTTATATACAACCAAAACCTATTACTCGATCGAACGAGAATAAACGATCCAAAACAAGTGCCAAATCACGAATGGACACTAGGAATCATGAATGGATGCGGAGAAGTATACCTCCATAGACATCTGGAATATTTGATATCACTCTTGATCGGATCTTGTAGACACACGTGCAAAGATTATTACATTAAAAAAATCTCACAAGAGCACAAACAAAATAGAGAGACAAGATTGAACCCAAGATTGGGTACGATCTCCCTCCACATACTCTGACGGATGACTCCATCAAAGTATGTGTATTTATAGGTATTTTCACTATGTCCTAAATAGAAGATACATGAGGACAACACTTAAAAAAGCATGCCTTTATGAAAAATCTACTTTATTTACAAAAATTTTCTTTAGCGATCTACTATTTTTACAAAAATTAAAAGTCACTTTCTAAGCAATGTACTATTTACACAGAAATATATAAAATACTATCTTTTAAATATCTTTAAAGATATCTAAGTAAATCCATGTACATTCATGCCCTCATGATTTTTCACCTGCTAAATCAAAACACAATCACATTAAAAATCTCGAGACATTAAAATCCATTTAACATTCCATTATTCCATAACGTATAACAATGCCCCTATGGACATCCTCTTAAACTAGGGCCATCTCTATGGCATGTGCTAAAGAGTGACACCTCTCCTTTTTAACTAGAGGTCGGATAGTTTCTCTAAGCCCCAAGATGAACTTAGGAACTTGGAGAAACTTTGGGATAGATTCAAGTACTTTAAGAAGTACCTCCCTATACTTCTCTATATAATCTTGAATGGTTTTGTTTTTTTGACTAGTGAAAAAACAAGTGTCTAATGCTCTAGAACTTTCATCCGGCGGTACAAAATAGTTATATAATAGGATTTTAAACTATTCCCATGTAGTGGGCTCTTTCTTCCACTGCTTAATCTTATGCCACCACCAATGGGCAAGGTCCATAAGATTATAAGTTGCCTGCTAAATCTTATGCCTATCATCCACAATATATCATAGACAAAAGCACTCCTCCCACTTGTTAAGCCACTGCTCAACAACATCAACAATCCATGCACTAGTAGAGACTTGATATCCTAGCAGCTTAAGATACTTAAGCTACCATCGGGCCTCTCTTACTAGAACACTCTTGCCAAGAATTTATAGGGTTTGATGCTCACGTGGAGCAACTAAATCCATTCTTGGCAGATCAAATTGTAGCACTATTTCCTCTTTCTTGGAGCTACATACATGCTCCAAGATATCATGAAGTGCACTCTCTAGTTGTGAGATCCTAGCACTCATGGTCTCTACAGCACCTAAATGGTGATAAGCCATGTGCATATCAATCCTAATTGGTGAACAAGGTCCTAAATCCATACTAGGAAAAAGTGAAATTCTTTTTATATTTTTTGATGGTTTTATGTTTTTTTTTTCAATTTGTGTGTTTATGTGCACCTAAAGTAATAAAGTGGCATTGGAAAATAACTAGTCATAAGCCTTTCCATAAAGAAATGATAAGAAAGAACAATTTTAGTATGCTTTTCTACTTTTATGCTTATGCATGCAAAACTTATAAAAATTTCAATAGCATTTCAACAAGAAAATGAAAGACCTAAGTCCACTACATGCACTTTCAAGCAAGGGTGCGGACGGGCACAATATATACAATAGGACCAAAGGGCACTGCACACCCTTGTATAAAAACCTTGTGCTTGCGCCATGGTATACAAATGATAATAACATTGAGTGTTCTTATGTATTTTTAGTGATACCTACAAAAGAAAACACTACCATCATATTTGCATACAAAACACAGAGTTGAACAAGCCTATGAACAAACATATGCTACATATGCCATGTTTTATGCTTGTTCTAAGTGCAAAATAATGCAGAAAAAGAGTAGGAATTCATGAAAATCACAAGAAAACCTATCTTGGGGTTTTAAATTTTCATGTGCAGGTATGTGCAAGTGGTTGAAATGGTCAATATGTACTCCTCTTCCATCTCCAAGTGGATTTTGATCATTATTGCGTCAAAAAGATGTTTGTATGGGGGTAGTTGATATTGAATAGCCAACTTCAAAGCATTGTATAGGTGTGTAGATGATTTCAAATGGTACTTCCAACCATTCAAAGGATAGATCTGTGAGTAAGGTTTCTATAGGAGTGGAATCACTCACTTTTTTTGACATTTGGGTGTCTTATCGAAAACGTGGTGTACTCAATAAGCCTTTGTGAGGAGGTTTGGCTATGGAATCAACTTCTTCTCTTTGTGGGGGTTCTTCTCAATGACAAATGTGCAAGTACTATTTATCCCATATGTCAAGCCACAAATGACTTTTGCACCTTCATATAGAAGGTGAGAGTCATCTTGCTCCTAACACATGAGAGGAATGGGAAGTATGAGCCTCTCTCTACTTCTCTAATCAATCAAGGTACCTTCAGCACATGCCTACATGGTTGTACTACTTAAAACGTAGTCTTGGGCACCATGATCACACTAGATCTCCTTGGCGGGGGGGGGGATGGGGGGGCGACTAAGGTTCCTCTTAGGGGGGGTCTTATTCTCATTTTATTTTTTGAACCAAGAATTTGCTCATGCATGCAATAATAGTCTCATGCAATAGTTCCATGAAGAAGATGATGATGATTCATCAATTTTGATGGCATACCTCCTAAATTCCATGTGTATATGACTCTAAAGCTTTTTAAGGATCTTAGCTCTTGTTACCAAATCTAAAGTTTGCCTAAATTCTCTCTTGTAACAAGAGTACCCATGTATTCGAAGAGTCTACACTAGATGGACCACCTTTATGCCCTTATCAAAAGATGTACTAGTCCTTTGTTCCCCCTTTTTTCTTCCCCCTTACGTGGTGGACAATCCATTGTTCATGGTTAGGAGACAAACACCTAAAACACATATTTTCCCTCTTTGCCCTCTCATAATGCTTAGCGAATAACATGGGTGCTTGTGGTCCTTGTTTCAACATTGAACTTGATGCAATAGATAGCCATGGTTAGTCTATTTTGGAACCTAAATTTTGAAATAATGCAACCTAAAAGTGACTACAAAAACATACATCTCGATCTAATAAAATAACTTTTGGAAAACCATGGTGCACAAAAATACATTAAATAAATACTTAGCAGCTTGAGGTGGAGATAAAGTCTTTTTACAAGGAATGAAATACGCTTGCTTACGAAACCTATCAACAATTGTCCAAATCATATCATTATGAGATGAAGTTATAGGAAGACCAATAATAAAATCCATAGAAAATTTTTCCCATGGTTCATTAGGTATGGGAAGTGGCATTAATAATCCAAATGCTTTACCATGATGTCGTTTCACACATTGACACACAATGCAATGGGCAACATACTGCCCAATATCCTTTTCCATTTTGGCAAAAAGAAAAATTCTTTACACGTAGAAATAGTACTTTGTATGCCCCTATGACCCATATACAGTGGTTCATGCATCTCTTTCATAACAAATTCTTTAAAAACTTGTGTTGGAAATAGAAAAATCCATTATGAAAAGTGTATTGATACTCCTCTGATGGTGTAGAATTATTGAAAGCAGTCAATGTTTGTGAAAATAATGAATCAGATGCATAAGTAGGAATCATGTCATGAAATGAATGAATATGATAACAGAAATATATTGATTGAGAAAATATGTATTTGTGGGGATGCGATGCAACTAAGGGTAGTAGCTACAACATTAGCTTTGCTAGGTTGATATTAAATTATAGGTTGACAATTTCGCACAACAGCAAAGAGTTCCTTATCATATGTACTATAATTCTTTTTAGAAGGTTTAAGTTTCCTACTTTCAAATGTAACTATACCCAAACCACTAGCATTTGTAACTACATGGAAAGATTGTGCAGCTGGCAATTGCAAAATAGGTGCATGAGAAAGTGCATGTTTGAGTTTTTCAACAGATTGTTGTTGTGCTAATCCCCATGCAAATTTCAACTTTTTCATCAATAATAATGTAAGTGGAAGTGCTAAAGGATAAAAACCTTTTATAGACTTTCTATAAAAACTAGCTAACCCTAGAAAAGGGCATACATCATTCATAGATTAAGGTAGAGTCCATTCTTCAATTACTTTAAGTTTCTTTGGATCTACATGAATGCCATGCTTAGAAACAATATGTCCAAAATACTCTAATTCTTTTTGGAAAAAAGAACTCTTTTTAGGATTTTCATAAAGTTTGTTTTTGCATAACAAATTAAAGATTGTTGCTAAAAGATTTTCATGGTCATTCTCACTATAGACAAGTATATCATCAAAGAAAACAAGAATAAAATCTTGATAATCAAGAAAAATATTATTCATCATAGATGCAAATGTAGCAGGTGCATTGGTGATTCCAAAAGGAATTCCCATGAACTGAAAGTGACTAGTGTGAGTTCTAAAGGCAGTCTAATAAATATCATTTTGTGCCATTTGTATTTGATGATACCCATATTTAAGATCAATTTTGTTAAAGATACATGCTCCATGAAGTCTATCTAGCAAATCATCTATCCTAGGAATAGGATATTTGTTTTTAATTGTGATCTTATTGAGTGCTCTATAGTCAATGCACATCATATAGGTCTTGTTCTTCTTCTCCATTGAGAGAATAGGTGCTCCAACAGGAGAAGAACTAGGGCTTATAAGTTCTTTGTGGAGTAGATCCTTAACTTGATTAGCTATTTCTTGATGATGGACTGAAACTCCTTCTCAACACCATGTGCAAAAGAGATAGCTTCATAGAGGGTCATAGGATGTAGTGTGTTGAGATTTTCTTTGATTCCCATCTCCAAATCATCTTCATACTTCTGTTGTAAGGTATCTCCACGAACTGTTTCAAGCAAACGAATAAGTAGTTATCATTGCCAAAAGCGTTTAGTGTAGGTAGACATAGTATCTCCATCTTTCCATCAAAAAGTTGTCCATGATCGATGATCATGTCAGTGGAACTAGGGAGGAAGGGCTCCTTGATCTTTTCTTGAAATGGGATTCATGTGGTGGGGTGGTTGGTGCTATGCTGTAAAACATTCCACCATAACTAGGCTTTACCCACCAAATAACTAGTAAAAAATATCACTTTCTTAAATTTAGCAGATTATTCATCAAAATAGAAGCCATCAAATTGGGATATCCATGAAAAAAAAATTGGCCATCCTTTTGCCCATCGAATCGAGAAAATTGGAGAATTTTGGCGCCATTCTTCGAATGCATGGCTTCTTCTTGAGTCGTGATAATGGCCTTCACCACCCTAACTATGTTTGTTGTCATCACTTTGCATTTGTTGGAGAACCACCTCACATTCTTTTATCTCTTTTTGAGCATCTTGGAGTTGGTGCCGCAAAATCTCCAAGTGTTGCTCTAGTGATACCCTGGGTAGGGATGATATACCAAAATCTTATGTAGTATGGGTAGGGTCCATGGCCTTATATAGAACCAAAACCTATTACTGGACCAGACAAGAATAAACAAACCAAAACAGCTATGGAATCATGAATGGATGCCACGAATCATGAAAGAATACTGAGAGGTATTCCTCCATAGACACGTGCAAGATCTGATATCACTCTTGACTAGATGTTGTAGACACATGTGCACATAAATAATATAATAACAAAATCTCACAAAAGTACACACAAAATAGAGAGAGATAAGATTGAACACAAGATTGCTTACAATCTCCCTCCACATACTCTGATGGATGAGACTATTAAAGTGTGTGTATTTATAGGTATTTTCATTACGTCCTGAATAAAAGATACAAGAGGATGATGCTTTGAAAAGCATGCCTTTATAAAAAATTTGCTTTATTTACAAAACGCCACTTTATAAGCGATCTACTATTTTTACAAAAAAAAAGTCACTTTCTAAGCGATCTACTATTTTTACAAAAATATATAAAATACTAGCTTTTAAATATCTTCAAAGATATCTGAGTAAATCCATGTGCATTCACACCCTCATGATTCTTCGCCTACTAAATCAAAACACAATCACATTAAAAACCTTAGACATTAAAATCCATTTAACATTCCATTATTCCATAAAGTATAAAATGCCCCTATGGACATCCTCATAAATTAGAGCCATCTCTATGGAATGTGCCAAAGAGTGACATCTCTCCTTTCTAACTAGAGGTCAGATAGTTTCTCTAAGCCCCATGATGAACTTCGAAACTTGGAGAAACTTTGGGATAGATTCAAGTACTTTAAGAAGTACCTCCCTATACTTATCTGTATAATCCTGAATGGTTTGGTTTTTTTACTAATAAAAAACCAAGTGTCTAATGCTCTAGACCTTTCATCCGATGGTACAAAATAGTTATAGAATAGGATTTTAAAATATTCCCATGTAGTGGGCTCTTTCTTCTCCTGCTCATCTTATGCCACCACCTATGGGCAAGGTCCATAAGGTTGTAAGTTGCCTGCTCAATCTTATGCCTATCGTCCACAATATGTCATAGACGAAAGCACTCCTCCCACTTGCTAAGCCACTACTCAACAACGTCAGCAGTCCATGCACTAGTAGAGTCGTGATAAATTAGAGGTTTAAGATCCTTAAGCTACCATTGGGCCTCTCTTTCTATAAAACTCTCCCTAGGAATTTATGGGGTTTGATGCTCACCTGGAGCATCTAACTCCATTCCTAGAAGATCAATCTCTAGCACTATTTCCTCTTTCTTGGAGCTACGTATAGATGGGGGATGATTCTAACATCCCAATGCAACAAGGGAAGATGGGTGCCCTCCACTAGGTCCACAAGCAGTGATATATGCTCATTGTTCTGAATTTTCCTCTACACTAGTATAGAGACTTATAATGAAATTTTGGAAACTTAAAGTAGACTATAAGAGCTACTCAATAAGCTTTAAATCCTCCAAATTGATTATTCCAACTGAGAGAACCACCCTCTGCAAAACAAGCTACCTATTCGCAACACTCTCTGCCTATGTGCAGAGATATACCTTTATAAAGTTGGTAATTTCTCACAACTCGCTCAGTCAAATAACTTGAAAATTTGGAAAAGTTCAAGGCACTATATGAGAGACAAAATGAAGCTTGAAATTAACGAAAATGAGTACAATGAGAAAGCAAACAATTCTCTACAATAAGGTACAATCAGATTCGAAAAAGCCTATGACTACACCTCTAGATAGAGAGGAGCGAAATCATGAGAAAATGAAGTAAGCAAGCAAGGGGGCTGCTTGCTGGAGTTTATGAATTCACTAAACTAAGTGGGAAACTTGTGGAATGCATACAACTCAAGAAGCAAAGGTGGGATGATGCTTATATAGAGTTTTACTTTTCCTACAATCTAGCTAACCACCCACCAATCACTGTAGGTGCACTTTTTGGTGGTTCATTTGATGAGATTTGAATTTGATTGATTTTGATGGATCTTCTAACTTTATTCCACAACTTTGGGTCCTCCTTTTTTAATGTTCCACTTGCAAAACTCGTGTTTGAGCCCTTTTGCATGATTGATACTTTATTTTCAACACTCCTCCTCAAGTCTTAATGCCTAGGTCCTTCATTTCAATGCATGCCTTGAAGTGTTGTAGCTTTACTCCATCCAATGCTTTGATAAACATATCTACATATTGGTCCTTTGTATTGACATGCTCCACCTTGACATCCTTTGACATTATCTTCTCCCTAATAAAGTGGTAATGCACTTCTATATGCTTCGACCTTGCATGGAACACCAAATTTTGAGCCAAGCATATGCTACTTATGTTGTCACAAAAAATAGGTATTTGCTTAACTTGCAAATCAACATCAACAAACAACTTCTTGAGCCACATAAGCTCGCATGAGACTTGTGCTAAGCCTCTATACTCAGCTTTGATCCATGAGAGAGAGACACTATTGGTTGTTTCTTTGACATCCATGAGATGGTCTTTTTCCCTTGCATGATAACATATCCACTAGTGCTCCAGCTATCATCTTTGGAACCTGCCAATCAGCATCACAATTAGCTTGTACATTTAATCCATCATCAAATGGATAATATAGACCTTCATTCAATGATCCTTTGAGGTACCTAAGTACCCTTTTGGCTGCAACAAGATGAGTTACTCTTAGTGCTTGTAAAAATTGAGATAACGCTCCAACTACATGTGCAATATCTAGTCTTGTCATAGTGGCATACAAGAGTGATCCAATTATTGACCTCTACATGCTGACATCCTTCATTTCTTCACCTTCATGAGAACTTAGTTTAGCATTTACTTCTAATGGATTTGAAATGGGCTTGCAATCACACAAGCCAAAATTCTTCAGAAGATCTAGAATGTATTTCCTTTGTATCAAGTATATACCTTCCTCTTTATATAGTACTTCAATCCCAAGGAAGTACCTTAAAATCCCTAAATCTGAGATTTTAAAATCACATCCAAGCTTCCTTTTTATGTCCTTGATGTTGGCTTCATCATCCCCCATAATGATCAAATCATCGACATATATACAAATGAAAACAAGTTTGCTATCTTCCTTCTTCACAAAGAGTGATGAGTTTGCATGACTGATTGTATCCACATTTTACCAAGTAGTCCACAAGTCTTTGGTGCCAAGCTCTTGGGGCTTGCTTGAGTCCATAAAGAGCGTTCTTTAGCCTACATACATGATGTGGAAACCTCTCATCTTCAAAGCCTTGGGGTTTCTCCATGAAGACTACCTCTTCAAGCTCTTCACTTAGGAAAGCATTCTTCACATCCAACTAGTGCATCTTCCATTCTTTTGAGGTTGAAATTGCAATCAAACTTCTGATGGTGGACATCTTAGCTACGAGACTGAATGTTTCCTCAAATTCTATGCCATAGGTTTGAGCAAAACCTCTGGCAACCAGCCTTGCGTTATACATAGATGCTCCCATCTGCATGCCTCTTTACCTTGTACACCCATTTGTTGCCAGTGACTTTCGTGTCCTTTGTTCTTGGCACCAATGACCAAGTATCATTTTCTTCAAGTGCTTTGACTTCCTCCTCCATGGCTTCAATCCATTCCCTATGCTTATTTTCTTCTTCAAAAAAGTTAGGTTCTTCACAAGCTATAACTTGAGTCATGTAGGCACAGCGTCTTGCAATGAATGAATCATATGTTAACCTTTGAACAGGGTATTTAACCCTATTAGATGACCTTACCTCACCATTAGGTGGTAGGAATCTCCTACTTGTTTTAGATGCTTTAAATCCTAGAGTTTCTAATTTTTCCATATCTTCATCACTTGTAGATTCCATGTCTACCCATCGATGGTCTTCCTCATTTGCCTTTTCCTTTCCTTTGCTACTTTCTTCACTTGAATGAGCATCATTCCTTGTTCTTCCATGCCAATCTCATGTAGTAATCTCCTCTAATGGTGTGCTTGAAGTGGTTGGACCACTCATCTCCATGTTTTGTTGTTTCTCTTTGAGCTTCTTCCGGCTTCATATGCATCGTCAACTTGTAACACATCTTTGCTACCATACCAAGCCAGCAATTCATCAAATATTACATCTCTAGACACCTTAATCTTTGGTGCAAGGGTTATAGCATCTAAAACCCTTTTGCTCTGAAGAATATCCAAGAAATATACACCTATCTGCCTTCGGGTCTAACTTGTGTCTCAATTCTTGAGGTATGTGAACATAAGACACACAACCAAATACTTTGAGATGTGAAAGGTTGGGTGTCTTACTGCACCAAGCTTCATAAGGTGTAACTACATGTACTCCTAAGGTTGGGCACCTATTCATAATGTATATGGCTGTATTTGTTGCATCAGCCCAATAAGAGTTAGGAACATTCATTTCATTTAACAAAGCTCTAGCTACTTTTGCTATGTATCTATTCTTCCTCTCTGCCAGCCCATTTTGTTGAGGTGTATACCTACAAGTGAATTGCCTTCTGATGCCATGGTCATGTAGAAATTTTGAAAATTCATTTGAAAAATACTCTCCCCCTCCATCCGATTTGGGAATCTTTATATACTTCCGTGTTTCCTTCTCCACTAGGTTTTTGAACCTCTTGAAGAGGTAAAACACTTCTGACTTTGACTTCATGCAATACATCCAAACAAACCTTCAATGATCATCTATAAATGTGAAAAAATATCTATTACCTCCAATGGATGTCTCCCTTGTAGGTCCCCATATATCTGTGTGTATGAGATTCAACACTTCATTGCTCACATGTGCTCCCTTCTTGAATGAAAATCTACTTTGTTTCCCTAATTGACAAGCATGGCAAAAATGTTGCATATTCTGAGATGTAAGATCAGGTAGACCACTCACCAAGCCCTTCCTTTTCATGTCTTTCATCCTTTGTAAGTTTATGTGTCCAACTCTTTTATGCCATAAGTCAATTTCTGCAATCTGTTTATTTCCAATTGACAAGTAGACAGTGTGAGGGGTTGATGGCTTTACCTCCATGGTGAATATTCTTCCTTGCTTCTTTCCTTTTGCTATGAGCTTGTAGTCCTACATGGGGTCTTCAGCAAAACATCCTTGATCAGTGAACCTCACCTCATAACCTCTTTCAACCATTTGACCTACTCAAACCATGTTCTTTGTGTTGGTTGGCACATGCAACACATCCTTCAACACCTTGGAGCTTTGCGATCCATTCAATGCAACATCTCCCACATGTGTAATCTTGTGCTCAGTGTCATCCCCTATCTCTACATGTCCTTGAGTTATGGGTGAGTCTAAATTAAAGAAAACATCTTTATTGCAACTCATATGGTTGCTACAACCACTATCAATGTACCATGTGAAATGTGAATTAACTCTTTCACTTGACCCATACATGATAAGCAAGTTCTCATGTTGTGAATTTGCTAAAGTATTATCACAATTACCTTTGTTCTTTTTGTATCCTTGATTGCCTCCTCCTTTGGACCAACAATCTCTTGCATAATGGCCGAGTTTTCCACAATTGTAGCATTCTCCATTGGATGCTTCTCTTCCATGTGATCTTCCTCCTCTTCCTCTACTCCTTCCTCTTCCTCTTGATCCATAGCTTTTGTTGGAGCCTTCTTGGTTGCTTGAGCTTGAGTCATCATCAAAGTGTATTCCTAACCTTGAGTTATCATCAAAGTGTATTCCTAATGATAACCCATCATGGATCACTTTACATACATACATTGTCATTAGTGATGATAAGACATTTCTATCAACATTTCTTTGGTCTTGTTGGGGACTTGGTCTTGGATTTGGACCAAGATCATCCAAGATGTCAAGTCCCCACAGAGTGATTTATTCAAGCCTATATGTGACCATGCAATAGGCACCCATCTTGTCTACTAAACACTCTCCTTCCAATTGTACTACAAATAAGATTGTCAGAGTCAGAACCCTAAGATTTCCTAATCTAAAACCTTACTTTCAATACTCATCTCTATAGATGGCGACCCCAAATGCATTCAAATGAGTGAAGATGAGGTGGGCTTGGTATTCACATCTAGCTTTTGACATCCAGTCCATTAGCATGTTGGGATCTAAGTTTTGCATTTATCTTGAACTTGATGAGTCCATTTCTTCGACTTATTCTTTGAATCACTCATCATATAATAGATGCTCCTACCTGAGCATATAGAACTCTCTATTATAGAGATGCTACTATGCATTGATCTATTTGTTCAAATCAATTTTCTTGAATGTAGAATCATGCACATGCACATTCAAACAAGAAAATCACTCAAAAATGCAGTGAAGTGATTTGTTATTTGACTCAAATTGAGAGTGTAGTTTGACTTAGAAAAAGAGAGATGTACCTAGAGGGATGCAACCAATATATGGAAGAATTGGCTCACTTAGCTATCCTAGAAGTCTCTGGTCGACTTAAAGCAATCACAAACCAACGTACACCTATAATACTAGAAACACATGTTATATATACCCTTGAGGAATTTTGAATTTATGTGCCTCTGTATGATAGTTCCTATGATAAGGGTACACTTTCTATGTACCTTGGACTACTCTCTTGAGTGAGGAAAAATCAGCTCCCCATCTTTGAATGTAACAGTGTGCCTAGTGGGGTGGTCCATAGAGACATCCTTTGTACAAAATCGGCTCCTTCTAAAAAAGAAAGTGAGAGGTTCCTTCACGTGACTCAATAAAAAGATCCAAGAAACCTAACCACTCTTTTTGCAATGTACCAATTGATTACTCTCCCAAAGGGTAAAGGGTTTGTTGAAAATGGCCCCAATTTGCTAATGTCTCTAATGTATGCAAGCCAAGGGAATCATTGGTCTATTATTCCCCTCGATTTAATTGATGTGGTTCCTAGATTAGTTTGGCTTTGGATAGAGGTCATAAAGTTCTCCATTTTCCCAAGCTATTAGATAATGTCCATGAAAACCCTAAAAGTATAAAGGTGATGTATCTAGCCTAGGTTGACCTAGAGACATTGTTAGTGGCCTCCAAACACTATGTCCCTTATTGCTATCACCTTTTGCTTCTACCCTCAATAAGCTCTCCTTTACACAAAGGGGAACTCAACTTCTTGGTCTTGATGCTTGGATGCCCTAATTTGGCAGGATGATGTCCCAAGGACTCCTTAACTAAGGACATCATTCAGTGCATTCTATTCTTGTGGATCTCTACTTGACCCCAAGCCTTGACCACTAGCTTTAACAGGTCCCCAATTACACTAGCCGTTGCTTCTAACTCTTGTACGAATGCCCAAATAGATTTCATTTGACCAAACAATGTCCCTTCATGGACAGTGTTAGAACGAAAATGGCCCTTCTAGTGGGATTTCGATGATTTCCTTTCAAATTTCAAGTTTAGCATTGATTCTTGCTCTCATTCACGTTTTAAGTCACTTCACTTCTACAAGCTTCCCATAATTTCCCCTAGTTCATAATGATAATATTCCTCTATGTAATTGGGGACAAGTACAATATCTTTTGGATATCTTTGGAGTCCTAGTGGAAAGGGGTTTCTAAGGCCCTCAACACAAGAGGTTCCTCCAATCATCAATAGTAAGGACGTCTTATCTCAATATCTACAATCATATGATTTCATATGAGGAGTAAATCTATATAATACAATGAATAAAAGGTTGATATGAAATCAAAAATTACCTCTAGTTTCACACTACAACATGCCCAACACGTCTCATTACAATAAGTTAAAGAGCCCAACCCCACATATATATATATATACATATATACATATATATATATATATATATATATATATATATATATATATATATATATATATATATATATATATATATATATATATATATATATATATATATATATATATATATATATATATATATATATATATATATATATAGATACATACATACATACATACATACATACATACATGCATGTATGCATACATACACATACACATACACATACACATACACATACACATACACCATAGTGCAAAAAAATCGCGATTTATTCGCAAAATAAAAGTCGTTTTAATCGTCCACGATTTAAATCGAAAAAATCACGATTTTTTTACTTTTTTGTGACGAATTTTTTCGGGCAGAACTTTAAAACCCTGATTTTGTGTGTGTATATATGTGTATCTATACATATATAAATGTATATATATACGTATATATATGTATATATATATGTATATATATGTATGTATGTGTGTGTATGTGTGTTTTAGTTTTAATTTTAAAAAAAAAAAAAAGTGGTGAAGAATAAATATCGCGATTTTTTTTTTTAGGTGGGAACGATTAAAAAGATCAAAACGTTTAAATCCTGATTTTTATAAGCGATTTAAATCTCTTCCTTTGTACTATGACATACACATACACATACACATACACATACACATACACATACACATATACATATACATATACATATACATTAGAGCATTCTAGGACTTAGTCACTTTGAGTGAGTGTGAGAGTGAGAGAGTTGCAGAAAAGGATTATTTTCTAAGAGCTTGGTGTACACCTTCCCAACTAGTGTTCCAGGCATTCAGAGCATCCAAAAAGCTTCAAGTAATGGCCGTCTATAGTTTTCTAATCATTTAGCAAGCATTGCATGTGTAGAACTTGTACTTTCCATAAGTCAAGAAAATCACGACTATCTGTTTTTAAGTTTTGGGGGCCTTAGGTCACTTGCATGTTGATTTGAACTTGAATATCTCAATTAGTCCTTTGAAGTGATTAGCAAGGCCAAAATCTTGGTATAAGTCATCTTTAGAGAATCGTGAGGCAAAACATTTGTGGAAAAAATTGTTGAATCAACATATAAAAATAAAAAAATAATTCATCCTTGAATTTTTTGAGAAAGTCGTGAATTTCTCAAAGGTGACCACTTGGAGGGAAATTTCACCAAGTGCAAAAAATTGGGTTTTCTGGTTAGAAAATCATGAATCTCTAAAGAAAACCAACTCTAGAGAATTGGGGTGATTTGGTAAGAAAATTGCAAATTTCTCAACCTTAAGCTTTCCAGGAAATCGTGATTTCTTGTGGGAAAAATATATACCAAAAAAAAACCTAACTCCAGAGAATCCTCGACATTCTCAATTTTTGAGAAAGTCGTGAAACTCTGCCTTACTCAAGGAAGAGAATCGTGAATCTCTGCCTAGAGTGGGGGGAGGGAATCGCAAATCTCTACCAAGATTTCTTCCAAAAATTCATGAAGCTCTATCTGAGTACTTAGAAAAAAAATTAGGGATCTCTTGAAGAAAATTGTGACTCTTTGACAGATCCTTTTGCAGAAGATCACAAATTTTTACTTGGCTACAAAAAAATCACGAATCTTTGCTTGGATACTTAGAAAAAAATCACGAATCTCTGCTTGGATACTTAGAATAAACAATTAGGAATTCATTGCGAGAAAATCGTGAATCCCTTGAAGAGAATCGCGACTCTCTCCAAGTGAAAACAAAAATTGTAGTCAAACATTTTCCAAGGAAAACTTATTGTAAGATAAATTGTTCAACCCTAAAACACGGAATTTGGAGGACCTTATTCAAGATCATTGGAACAAGGAGGCTGGAAATTGCTATTCTCTACCAGAAAATTGCGATTCTATGACTTTTGCCTTAGAAGGAAATTTGCTGAGGACTTCTCTAAGGTATACTTGAAGGGGGGAGAACAAGAAAGAGATTCTAGCAACTAGAGGAAAAGGAGAAACAAAGAGAAGCTATAATTGTTGGGATTTGGAGCTTCAGAAAATCACGAATCCCTGCTAGAGAATCACGATTCTCTGAACTTATTATTGAAGGAGATAGTGCTTGTTTAGCTAGGGGAGAACACTTGGAAAACATTGACCATAGAAACAAATAAGAAAGAATAGTAGAAATTTCTCCATGCAATTGAGAGGAGGAAAAGTTATCCTTGAACCCAACCCTAACCCTAATTTGGACCAGACTCAAGACTTAGGGGACCAGGAAGCCACTACTAATAGAATGTAGAAAGAGCAAGGGAGTGAGGGGGACTTCAGAAACATACTAAGATTTGAGTTCAACAATAGGTTTTGAGCATATATATATATATATATATATATATATATATATATATAAGAATGGGATTCAGAGATATGTGGTGAGGCTTAGGTCAAACTCTTTGCTCAACATGACACCTATCACCCAATTTGAAAATGGACATTACATAAAGAGGGATGGGACTGATTATATTGTGACCATAGATCCAAAAAATATCAATGACCAAGGAGAAGTGCCTAACAAGAGAGTAGTGAGGGAAGATGCGGAAAAAGCCCTAAGTCCTAGAGGATAGTCTATCTGCACACACCAAGAGCAAGTCATTAGACTCCCATGTGATCAAACTGATACTTTGCTCTACATGAACCTAGAAATAGGAAATGTCTATTGGGCAACCAACATAGACACATACCATGCACTATCACACATGAACATGAAAATTCTCAAAAATTACAATGAACCTAGAGAGTCACCTACTTTCATGAATGGGGAAGGAAAAAGATTTTGGAAGTTGGTAGATGAGTTGAAAAGCTCATACACACACCTGAACCAACCATTTTTCCCTAGAAGGAATGCCACCAATTAAGAGGGAGGAGAGGAGCAAAGACACCCTAGTGCATACCATTTTGATACTCAAAGAGGACAGAGATTTGGAGAAGCTGCTAAGACAAGTAATCAAGCAAGAGATAGGCTAGGGGGAGGACATCCAAAACCTCCAACCATGTCACCTATCAGAGTGAACATGAATCAAGGGCTAGAGCCTAGGGAGTATGGGAATGTCAGACCCTACAGACACAATCTTGATATACCAAGGATGAATAATAGAGAGAGGAACGGAGGACAATGCAGAAGGTTGAGACCTACTCAAATGGTGAAGAGCATGAGAAATCAATATGATGGTTCCACTGATCCTTATGATCATGTGGTAGAATTTAAGCAAGTGCTCAAAGCAAAAGATGTGTAAGACTTCTTCACTCAGTACCAAGCTTTTGGGCTAACATTGAAGGATTAAGCTAGCAAATGGTTTCAACCACTTGCCATGGAAGCCTTCAGTAACATTGAAGCCTTCTTCTTGGAATTTATTGCAAAATTCTCCAAGAGAGGAATTAAACATGATATTTCCATCCTCATACACAATTTCAAACAAAATCCAAAGGAGTCAGTTGGGTTAGCTACTAGAAGGTTCAGACAATACATAAACAGGTGCACACCACAAGAAAAACCTTCTATGCAAAAAAGGATATCTTTATTTATTGACGGCTTGTACAATGCACAATTGAAAACTCTAGTCTATTGTAGAAGGTGTACAACCTTGGATGAGTGCATAAGGGAAGCCATAGACATTGATGATAATAGGGGAGAAGATCTAGTGGAAGGAGGAGGATCAACAACATCTGTAACCAAGATAGCTCACACTGAAGAGTTAGCTCAAGCCATAGCCAAACACTTAGGCATGGGGATACAACAGTCAAACATCCAAAGCAACTAGAACCCTAGATGTAGCAACTGTGGAGAAGATCACCACACCAACCTCTACACTAAACCAAGAAGGTACTTTCAAGGGGATAAAAGAGTCATCCAGTTTTACCCTCCAGAGAGACATGGGAACAATACAGCAGGACAAGCACGACGTACCAAAATCACTACCCCGTAAGAGACAAAGCTAACCAAGAGGGACCATAACCTGTCTTAGGTCAGCAACCACCCCTACCTACCAATGTGGCGCCAGTTAAGTATATGCCTCTCGAAGAAAATTCGGAAATGGCTATAACACCTTCAACACCCTTATACTATGAGAACTCAGAGGAGAGATGTTCCATATCCTACACAGAGGAATACCTTGAAGAGGATAGGATAGCAAACAAGGAAAATCAATATATTGCCTATCAAAAGAGTAATGGGAATTGTGAATTGGATCCCATCACTTTCATGTTTTTAGCAAATAAGTTCATGTGCCAACAAAGGTTAGTGGGTAACCAAAACCCTAGAAGTTTTCAAAGGAGCACCTACTACAAGTGTGGGGAGATCAGTTTATAAGAGATTGCCCTCAACCTCCTATACTAAAAGTGGAAGTGTAATGTAAGGATTGTGGAAAATATCATTTTTGAATGTGAGAGTGCAAGTTCAGGTGATAACTAGGGTTGATGCTAAAAGAAACCCTGAAAAAGCTATAGACGAAGAAATTTTGGAAGAGAGGTCAGATAGAAGAAAAAAGAACTCCTGGAAAAAGAGAAAGACAAGAGCTAAAGCAAAAGAGAAAAAACAGGATGTAGAAGGGAATGAGAGAAAAGGAAGGAAGGGAGGATCTATTTTGGAAGAACCTTTATCTACACAAATGAGAACTTTGTTGAAGCAATACGAATGAGCTCTCAAAGAAATCCCACAACAAAAACAAGAAGAAGGATACCCATTGCCTAACGTAGAAAAGAGGAGCTTTGCTTTGTGTAGGCAACTTATAGAAGCTTCCAAACAATTATTGGAAAAATATCAAGACTTGCAAGAGACATATGAGAAAATGCAAAAGTGTATGGATCAAGTCATTTGGGAAGAACTCAATGAACAAAAGGCCAAAGAATATAATGAGGAAAAGCCCCCTATAGGGGAAGTGGAGAAAAAAAGACACAACAAGATGAGGAAGAACGTAGTGTGAAGTGCACAAGCTTGAGATTACATGGACAAAAGTATAGAGTAAAAGTAATAGGAAGTCAGGACATAGAAGTGACATGCAAAATCTCATGGGACCAACTTGTGAAACAAAAACCTAATCTGGAAAGGATGTGCAAAGATTTAGCTAACAAAGATCAAAGCTCATGTGAGGAGGAGGAGAGAGTAATGCAAGTACTCTTGGACAAGATAGGAGGATACTGTGAGGGTGAGGAAGGGAACTCCACCATAATGTTGGTCTTCCAAGAACACAAGCTGCAAGCCATACTAGACAGTGGATCTGGAGTGGCCATTGTAACCAAACAAATATGGGAGAAATGGGAAAGCCAAAGATGAAACCATCCAAGATAAAACTTCAGTTAGTTGATGGGCATATGAAGCACCCTATAGGATTACTAGAGTAGGTGGATTTGAGGACACTTTAGTGGACTCCAGTTCACTAGGAGAAGTGGATTATGAGAAGTCTGCCCAAATATGGATGTGGAAGCCTAAAACGGGGGGGGGGGGGGGGGGGCATGTACAAATTGAACAAAGAAGAATACATTCTAGATAGACACATAGAGGACTCTAGCTACATGCCAAAGTGGTTTGATGAGAAGGACTTTGAGCCCTGTGGTTGGAATCAAATCTTGTCAACCCTAGAAGTAGTTGTGAATGAACACAACATGTCTTAGATTTGTGATTCAGAAGGATATGATCTGATACCATTCAACATGATTCATGCAATGCCAAACACAAGAAGAAACCACAAGACCAAGAATAGCTCTAGGATCCCTAAGGAAGAAAAAAGAGAAGAAAAAGCTAAGACACAAATGGATGACCTAGAACATTTCAAGAGGTATGAAGTTGAAGAAAGAAAAGTAATATTCCAAAAACCTCAAAAAGAATGCAGAACAGATCATGCCTATGATAATAGGGAATAGGTATGGTAGTCACAGTTGAGGAAGGGGAAGCGAGAAAGATAGTCATGGCCAATGATATACACTAGGAAGAAGAAGAAGAAGAAGAAGAAGAAGAAGAAGAAGAAGAAGAAGAAGAACAATTGGTAGCCTTAGTAAAGGAGTTTAGGGAAGTGTTTGCCTAGAATTATAAGGATCTCAAGGGAGTGGACCCAAGTATTTGTGTTCGTAAAATACCCATTGCCCTAGATTCTAAACCCTCCAAGCAAAGGCACTACACGTACAATGATGTTTATGCTGCCAAAATCAAGGAAGAAATTGATAAACTCCTATCAGTAGGGTTTAACACAGAATGGATATCTCCCCCAATGGTAGTACCCAAGAAGAATGGCAAACTTAGGGTTTGCATCAACCTCAAGAAGCTTAATGTTGCTACCATTATGGACAATTATCCACTTCCTATAACTGACCATTTGCTGGAGAGAGTAGCTAGCAAAGAGGTATACAACTTTCGTGATGGTTTCTTAGGATACAATCAAGTGGCTATGGCTCTGGAAGATCAACAAAAAAAATTTTTCGCAATTGAGTGGGGAGTATTTGCATTTAGATTCATGCCATTTGGCCTGACAAATGTGCTAGCTACCTTTCAAGGGCTTATGTTTCATGTCTTCAAAGAACTCTTGAGAACAACCATGGAGGTATATGTAGATGACTTACATGCCTCTCTCGCAAAAGATCAACTCACCTTTGGGAACTTAGATAAATCTTGGAAAAGTGCAAACTTTATAGAGTCTTTCTAAACCCTAAAAAGTGTGTTTTCTTTGTTAGATAGGGAAAGATACTTGGTCACATTGTTTCAAAGAATGGCATATCTACAAATGAAGAAAATACCAAAGTAATGGCTAAGATGCCTAGATTCACGACTGTGAAGGAACTACAAGCATTTATGGGACATTGTGGGTACTACAAGAGATTTGTACACAATTATGCTATGATTGCTAAACCTTTATATGCCTTACTCACCAAATTTCAATGGACAGAAGAATGTGAAGAAGCTTTCAAGAAATTGAAATATTGGCTAAGCTCAGCACCTATTCTGAAACCACCAAATTGGGAGAAAATTTTCCATGTCCATGTAGATGCTTGCAATTTTTCATTGAGATGTATTCTAGCACAGCTAGTGGAAAATTCCATGTTCGATTTCCCAATTGCCTATGCAAGTAGGCAAATGAACCACGCTGAGAGAAACTACACCACCACAGAGAGAGAGAGGGATTAGGCATGGTGTATACAGTCAAGAAGTTCAGACATTATCTCCTAGCAAACAAGTTCAAGTTCTTTGTGGATCATCAAGCCCTAACATATTTAATAAACAAGCCTTGTAACATGGGGAGGATTGTCAAATGGTTTTTGCTTCTGATGGATTTTGATTTTGAAGTTGTTGTAAAACAAGGTAAGACTCACGTCAGAGCATATCATCTATGTAGGCTATGCAATGGAGAAGAACCCCAAGGAGTGGATGATGAACTGCCAGATACTAATCTATTTAGGGTAGAAGCTATACCTACTTAGGCAGAAAACTTTATCCCACTGTTGAGTTTTGGACCTCAATTCACAAAAAAAGACATGAGTCAAGTCCTAGGTCAAACCAGGAATTACATCTATCAAGACACTTGTATTATCTACATGACTCAGGCTTATTGCTAAGTTGCATCCTAGACGAGGAACAAAGGAGTTACCTAGAAAGGGCACATAACCCTTATAACCTAATCCATGCTTCAAAGACTCAAACCCTAGTGAATCTCCATAGACAGGGAGTATATTGGCTAGATCAAAAGAAAGACATACATTATTTTGTGAAACAGTGTGAAGACTGCAAAGAAAGAAGAATAACTGAAAATGCAACCTTGTTTTTGATACAAAAGACTCTAGCATGGAGAGAAGAGATAGTAAAATAGCTGAGTAAACAAGAAGGACAAGTGAAACTACTTTTCATGAGAAGATAATGAATCTAGAGTGCAAGGACTACTCTTTGATAGCAGGTCAATTGTATAAGAGAGGTAAAGATGGGTACCTGAGATTATGTGTTTCAAAAGAAGAGTATGTTAAAATGATGCAATTACCACATGTAGGTGCAACTTCAGGACACTTTTCAACATAAAGAACTGCAAAGCTGATAATCTATGCATGATTTTGGTGGCCAACATTACATAAAGATGCCAAGTTATTTGTGGAAAGATGTGACATTTGCCAAAGAACAAAGAATCCAATAAGAAAAGATGACATGGCACTAAGGCCCATAATGAGCTTTAGAGCTTTTTCCAAGTAGGGCATTGATTTCATTGGACCCATTTCACCACCATCCAAACCACACATGTAGAGTACATCATAGTAACAACTGACCACTTAACTAAGTGGGCAAAAGCTAAAGCCACTAGAAGAAATGATGCTCAAACAATAGCAATTTTTTTATTTGAGAACATCTTTGTGAGGTTTGGGTTACCATTAGAAATCATTAGTGATAGGGGAACTCATTTTGTCAATGAGGTCATAGAACATCTTCTAAATGAGTTCTTAGTTGTGCACAGGCTATTAGCACCCTATCATCCCCAAGCCAATGGTCTTTGGCAAAAGCACCAATAAGATTTTGTGTGGAATATTGCAAAAGATAGTGAACAACAAACGGTGAAACTAGGATAAGCAATTACATCATGCTCTTGGGGCATATACAATTGCTTATAAAACTAGCATTGGAACAACACCTTTCAATTTGGTGTATGGCCAAAATGCTATCTTACCCATCAAATTCTTGATTCCAACCCTAAAAGTGGCAAAGACTCTAGATTGGACAGAACATGAATTCGTAAACAGAGTCTCCAAACTAAAAAAGTTAGGGGCTACTAGGTTACAAGCCATCAACTCTTTGTATGCCAACAAAAGGAGACAAAAAGGTTATTTTGATATGCATATCAAAGAGAAGGACTTCAAGGAGGTAGACCTAGTCTTAGCATTCACAATCAAGGAAATAGGAAAGAAATTGCAAAAGAAGGAACATGGACCATACATCCTACACAAGAGCAGTAATAGTGGAGCTATGCAGCTAGCAACCCTAAAAGGCCAAGTCATGCCCAACTACATAAGTGGACATAGGGTTAAGAAGTACCAAGAGCCTCTCATTGAACAACAATGGCAAAGATTGCACAAAGGAATGCATAGGTAGCAAGAGTTGGAAAGAATCAAAGAAGAGGCTCAAGAAGAAGCTAAGGAGAGAATCTTGAAGATCAAGAAGAAGATGAGACAGTCTTGACTCTACTTTTCATTGTTGATACTGTGTAACTCACACTTACCTGTTTGTTTGTTTTGTTTATGTTGTTGTATATTCATCTGCATGCTATGAATAACTGTAGATACATGTGTAAAAGAAGCCAAAGGGGGCCTCCATCATATGCTCTGCAATAGTGAGAAGGTATGCACATCATCTCGAGAAACCCTAACTAAACTTGCACTAAAATACACACACAGTTATGCAATAAGGGCTTTTGAGCATAGGAATGTCATTTTTCACACATGAACTTCACGTTGTAGATCCACCATCGACTCTAAAACCAACCTTCAACCTACATTCTCAATATTACAAACAATTAAGGGGGGAGGAAGACATCAAAACAAAAGCAAGATAGAAAAAAAAAGTAAAGCAAAGCAAGGAGGAAGTGTACAGAGGAGAAAATTTTTTATCTTGCTGATGAAAAGACAATTTAATTGTTAGTTGAAAATAAGACATGAACACAAACTAAAGGCTTATAATAGGAATAGTAATTTTTTTTCTTTTCAGAAAGAAAAGGGAGTAAAATTTTCTTCATTCTTTTAAGAGTTCTAATTTGGGAAGTTTTAATTTTAGAAATAGCAAGTCTTCACCATGATGTGAGTGCAAGTCTAAGTAACAAGTAATAAATGGTGTAAGATCAGGAGACCTTTCTTTGTTTTTTATTCTTTAATTCTTTGTGTGATGTCTTTCTTGAGTCTTGAATTGAGAAGCTTCAATGGAAGGTCTACAATATTTTGAAGGATCTAATCAAAAAGTTCTTGACTATAATAGATGGCTCAAGAGATGCTTGAAAATGTGGCCATAGCTCCATCCCGAGGGCATTGGTTCCTAGATGTAGGGGAGACTGATGATGAGGGTACACAGAACCTAGCAAGAATGACAAGATATGTGTACATGCTGAAGTTCGGAGAATTCAAATTCAACGTGGTCACCCTCAACATGGCAAAGCTCCATAAGCATGAGGACATTAAGGAGATCTCGGAAGAAGTTGGGATCAAAGGATTTTTAGAGCTAGATCTCATTATGATAGATATTCCAAGGTGCATCTCTGCAATGCAAACCATGGACAAGCACACTTGGAAGGAAAATGACCAAACTGAATACCTGATATGAAAAGTGCCAGATTTCATAGAAAAAATGAGGAACATCAAGGTAATCAGGCCTTGATCAAGGAGGCACTAAAATTTGAAGGAGGAAAAAATTATAATCTGAATGACATAAGAAAGGGCATGGATCAATACATGGAGATCAAAAAGTTTCTAAACTTTGACTTGGAAGTATTGAATATGGCAGTTAGTCTGTTCCACCAACACTTCTGTTCAATCCAGATGACCAGGTACATAATGCCACACAAAGAAATAAAACTAGCATTTATGAAGAGAGGCAGCTCAGACAAGATGGACCTATCAAGATATGTTCTAAAGTACATTTATGAAGTTGCGATGCATTGGAAGGAGAAGAAGTTCTTGGGAGGAGGACAGGCTCTAACAAGAATCATGTACACGACTTTCTATGAGGATAAGGACATGGAGCTGATGCTCAGTAGAAGAGAAATGGAAGAGTAAATGAAGGCTAAGCAAGTATATTCTCTAAAGTGATGGGAACGAAGAGAAAAGAATTACAGGAATCACCAAAGCCCACCACTCAACAGATAGTGGGCAAACCCCTGAAGAAAGTACAAGAAGTGGTAGGAGTTACCCATCCAACTAGAAAGAAACTAAAGCTATCCGAGGAAGTAAGGAGTCAAGCTCCACAAGAAGAGGAACAAGAAGAGCAGGAAGTTCAAGAGCAAGAACTTGACTATGTGATAATCAGGGTGAAGGAAGACCCTAGAAAAGTGACTCTAGAGATGGCAGAGCCCACTCAAGAGGAGATAGTCATAGCAAAGAAAGAAGTCCATGTAGATCCAGCTCCCTGTCCACCCATGATAAAACAACAAAAATTATATACATATTTTTTACAAGAGTGTGAGGACAAGAGAATGGCTTATGAAAAGGAATATCAAAAGATGCTAGATGACTTCTCTGATAAGGCAACCAAATAGACACAAGAAGAGCTGGAAGCCTATGAAAAGGCCCATGATAGCCTACTGGAATCAAAGACTAAAGCTACCTTTGTCAGAAGGGAAAAAATTTTGAGGAAATTGTTTTATCAGTTGAGCCTAGCAAAGGATCAAAGGAAGTTAGTGCAGCCCAAGACGGTAAAGGTGGTGCCAGCCACCAAGAGCAAAGATGTGGTAGTCCAGACATGGGAGGAGGATGTGAGGCAATAGTTGACTGCAAAAAGCAACAAGAGATTCCTGAAAGAAGATGAAAAAAGCAAAAGTACAAGCATTCAATGCCATACTTGCTAGAACCTCCATCAAAACTCCTTGAGGGTAGGTCCACATTGGTGACAAGAGAAGATATGCAACTTATGTGCATACCACATCCTTAGGAGTCGGAGGAGCAATATGAGGAACCAAATGATGAAGAGAAGGATTTTGAAGAAGAAGAGGAAGAGAGAAAATTATTGCAGCGATTATTAAAATCACTGGAGGTAGAGCAAGGAAATGGAACAAGAAGCGCATCTAGATGAGTTTTTTGATGCATCCTTAGGGTTTGAAGTAGAAGCAGCAAAAGAAATACAATATGAAGAAATTGTGGTTTTAACCACTAGTAAAGAGGAGAAGCAAAGCCAAGAAACAGTAGTGTACTAGGACCCTGATGTGGTAATGGAAGAAGTAGAAGAATAGGAAGAAACTAGGAGTTCCCTAATAGAAATACCAAGGGAACGCCTTCACTGGGAAACGTCTAATGAAGAGTAGTACATAAGAATGCAAGAAGATGAGGAAGATAGAGAAGATATGGCTCAAGAAATGAACTTCAAAATTCAAAATGTGTTGAATGATCTCCAAGAGGAGGCAAACCAACTAGAAAATACACAAAAAGAGGAGGAGCAACCAAGTGAAGAAAGTAGTCCAGAGGGAGAGAATGAAAAGGAAAGTATGGAGGATATGGAGGCAGGGAAGCTAAAAACAAAGATCCAAAATGAGGATAAGGGTGTACTGTGGGCAAGTAATGAAGAAGAGGATCAAAATAAAGAAGAGAAGACCACCATGCTCCCCCCAAGTCCAATTAAAGTGAACCTAGAAGTAGTGATGGAACCTAAGAAGAAAGAAGTGGAAGCTGATGAAGAAAAGCTGACAGAGCTAGAGCATGAGAATCCGTAAATCGAAGCTAAAGAATTACAGCTAGCTCTAGTCCAAGGCCAAGATGAGGAAAGGCAAGAAGATATTTTGGAAATCAAAACAATGATCAAATAGAAATCAAAGCACTTCTCTCAAGGTTCAAGGTGGGCTTTACTGGTAGGGTTGTGGATGGACGAAGAGAAGAGACATCTCTCAAAAGCTTTGAAGATGGAAATAAAAGACCTTATCAAGTAAAATGAGGCTCTGGCTAAAGACAATGAGGCACTTCAAGGAGAAATCACAAAAGTGATGGAAGAGATAATACCCATTCGGCACCATATGAGTGAGGCCAAGAGATAGTATAATGAACTCAAAAGTAAGTTCGAAGAAACAGTAAAAGCTAAAGACATGGAGATAGGAGGAGGAAGGAATGCACTCAAAATAGTGAAAGAAGAACTAGAGGAATGCCAACTCCACCTAAAAAGCAAGAAGACCGAAGTGACGAAGCTCCAATAGGAAATAGAAAAATGTATGCAAGATCTAGAGAATAGTATGATTGAGCAAAAAAATTCGGAGCATAAATGTAAAGAGAGCCAAAAGTTCCCCTCAAGTGAGAGACTAGACCATCTAGGAGCTCCTAGAAGAACTAAAACAAAAAGAACTAAAGTATTTAGGAAAGGATAAGGAGATAGAGAGCCACAAAAAGAAGTATATTGTGCTTTACTCCTCGTTCTCCATCCTGGATCCAGATAGTAGCACAACTTTCAAGAGCAGCCAAGACAGAGATAGGGTAAAAGAACTAGAGAAAGTGCTAGAGGAAGCCAAAGGGAAGCATCCAAGGTGCAAGAATAATTGGCAGCAAGGATCAATTTGGAAGAAAAGGTTAGTCAAGTTTGTGCTATACAAACTAAAGAAGCTGCCTAGAATGCCCTCCAATTTTGATATTTTGGACATGCCACTCATTTATCTCCACAAATCAATAAAAGAGTACTAGACAGGCATTTTAAAGAAGGAGCTTGATCAGTTTTTGGAGTACTCAGAGGGCCAATTTGTACTTACAAAAGAATTTTTTCATACATTTAATCGTAGATGGCACAGAGAGTTTTTAAATAAGTAGAAAGAATGCCGGCACGTGTAGACAAGTGCTCCGGTCAGCCTCAAGCTCAACCTAGCATATTGTCCATGTGCTCATCGAAGGGATTGGCCAACATTTTGGGAACACTGGAGAAGAGGACAGATACCTAGAACCTAGCTAAACTATGCAAAGTTAGCAGGTCCTCCACGCAGTTGGCCAACCAAATCTTACATGCTTCAAGTGATAGACACCTTTTTGGAAGATATGAGAGATGTAAAGGATTACACCATCATTGTAAAAAGCCACATACTCACCATGATAAAAACCTATTTGGAAAGTTTTTCAAAGGTCAATATTAGGACTCTAAAGTTTTTGGGCTTCCATTTAGGCACCAACATGCTACTTTTTTATCTCATAGAGATGCGAGACAGACAATGTCTGATGGCATATTATGTTCATGTAATATTTATGCAAAGCATCTACCTATAAACCTTCGAGGACGCATTTACTACATACTTTTTTGAAACAGACTCAGAGATTTTTTGGAAGAGTCTCTCTAGGTCTTGAGGCACGCATCCTTGCGTATGAGATAGCATACCTAGAGTATCAGAGTCGGAACACTATGGATGCATAGGCCACGACAGTTAACTCGAGGAAAGCTTTAATAGATTTAATCAACAATATCAACACAACAGCTATGTTGACATCCTTACCTTCACCTACCAACAAGTCTCTGTCCCATTGTAGCAGTAGGGACTTGATGACAAAGCAATGGTAAAGGGAATCCCTTTTTAATTTGTCAATCCAAGAACAAGCTAACCTAATTGGTGCTTAGAGACTAGTGCTTCACAAACTACATATCAATCATGCACAAAGGATGCAAGTAAGCACACTTGCAAGAAGATCCATGAGGAATGGAGGATGTAGACTGAAAGAAATAGATTAAAACACAATTCTCTGAAAAACACGATTCTCTACAGACATGAAAGCTAGAAACTTCAAATGATCATAACTCCCTTTTGCAGTTTTAGGCATTACCTCTAACTAGATACTCTAGGTTTTGATTCATTCACAAGATCGTCTCACAATCACGTGCTTTGCCTTGGAATACTCACCCTTCTTTGCTAGGGTTTTCAAATGAAAAGCAATCAAAATTCCAAGTACTTGGATTTTCACAAATCCAAGTTCAATTGGTTTATCCTTGACCAATTTGTAGTGACAAGAGCTTGTAACTTCTTGTCTTTAGATTCCTTTCTTTGCTAATGCTTTAGGCACCTACCCTGGGGACTTTATATAGGAATCTATCTACTGCTTAAGTCTAAGCATTCGTGCATGCTCTCTGGATTTGTACCAAAATCCCTTTAAGGATAGGTAAACATTTATATTTTACCTTCCACAGACTTAAGTACCATCTTCACGGTTGTAGACTATATTCTTGGAATATCTTCACTCTGTTCAGTCTTGAAACAACTTACTCTTTTCACAATTTTCCATTGGATAAATGAAACTCGAGTGAATAATTCCCAAAATGAATTTTATTGCCAATACTTGGGCAATCTATAAAGTAGTTCCAATCGAACGTTCTTGGACAATCATGGCTAAGCTTGATCAAGTCTGGTTGATGTTGCGACTAGAATAAAGGCTTAGTCTTTATCTTTAAGATCTCCTAAACTATCATAAGCTTCTTTGCTTACCCACAGGATTTTTAGAGATCTTTTCCTCAATCTTAAGTCCACACAAACACTGATGCCTCTCACATTCCAAAACTAAGCATCTTTGATATACCATAAACAAGTAGAATACACATCCACAGCTGCATAATCAACCAAATAACACAACCACAAAGAAGAAAAAGGAAACAAGATATGACATAGGTGTCACAGCCGAAGGAGCTTCTGGTCTTATTATTGTAATAGATACAAGAGCAAATGGCCCAGAATCCTCCACATTTGTGCCTTTTATACCCTTTTTGAGAGAATCGCAATTTTTTGCCTAGTAGAGAATCGTGATTTCTTGCAAAGCTCTCCCTAATGCAAGTTTGAAGATTTCTTTTCATGTCTAGCTGGGGTTGGATGCTCCTGGGTCACTATAGGAAGACTCTTCCTGAGTGTTACAAAGTTGAAGCTTCTATTTACAAGAAAATGAGATGAAATACATGGCTTGAAGTGCTTTTTCAACAATATTTATATGTATATGTATATGTATATGTATATGTATATGTATATGTATATGTATATGTATATGTATATGTATATGTATATGTATATGTATATGTATATGTATATGTATATGTATATGTATATGTATATGTATATGTATATGTATACGTATATGTATATGTATATGTATATGTATATGTATATGTATATGTATATGTATACGTATATACGTATATGTATACGTATACTTATATACGTATACGTATACGTATATATGTATACATATATGTATACGTATGTATATGTATATATATATATGTATACGTATATGTATACATATGTATACGTATATGTATATGTATATGTATATGTATATGTATATGTATATGTATATGTATATGTATACGTACATGTATATGTATACGTATACGTATACGTATATGTATATGTATATGTATATGTATATGTATATGTATATGTATATGTATATGTATATGTATATGTATATGTATATGTATATGTATATGTATATGTACATGTATATGTATACGTATACGTATACGTATATGTATATGTATATGTATATATATATGTATATGTATATGTATATGTAT
>CM035443.1:90597581-90635081 GCA_020310875.1 Ceratopteris richardii
GGAGAAAAAAATAAAGAAAACAAAAAAAAGGGGATTGTACACTTAAAGAATCTCATCAAGTGAACCATCAATAAGAAAGAAAAGCCAATGGTCAATCACCATGATGGTAGTAGAATACAAAGAGATGAAGATCAATTGACCTTTCACCATGGTATGAATCACTTACTTTAGCAATAGTATAACCATGATAGATTAGGAAACCTTTTCATCAGCATACCCTTGAGCACTTAGCTCAAGACCCAATTTTTTGCACCATACTTCTTCCAATGCATTTTCCAAGTATGCATGAATAGGGCCACATTACAAGGCCGTGCAAAAGGCACATATTTTCTTCAACCCATGCACTAACACACTTACCATCATGGCAGTACAATACAAAGAGATGAAGATCAACGGACCTTTCACCATGGTACGAATCACTTACTTCGGCAATAGTATAACCATGATAGATTAGGAAACCTTTTCGTCAACATACCCTTGAGCACTCAGCTCAAGACCCAATTTTTTCCACCATACTTCTTCCAATGCATTTTCCAAGTATGCATGCATAGGGCCACATTACAAGGCCGTGCAGAAGGTACATATTTTCTTCAACCCATGCACTAACACACTTACCCATCATTCATTATGAGTTACAAGTACATGAAAAAATAAATAAAAGCCATGTTTGGAAGATCGAGAGGACATCAAGGTTACAACATTAGTACCTGTAGCAATTCATTATCGACAGTTGCTCAAAATCAACATCGACAACCTCTTTTGAGCATCTCACAATTTTTGGAACCTCACAAAATACACTATCATGCGGGATTCTAATGCGGAAGTTTATACAAAGGGACCAAGACTCGCAAAGGATAGTAGTAACAAAAGGAAGCAGAGGAAAACCAACCGTACTACATATGAAAGACATACTCCTCTTGTTGATACAGGATGGACACTACCTCTCAAACTACTACAAGGAACAATCACTCCAACAAGGGTCTGTCAAGGATGATAGACTCAAGAGGGGGGGAGTGTTGAAACAAGGACAACGCATAGAAGCGCATCAAAGAAATAGACACAAAAGAAGAGAGAGCATGCAGGGAGCTCCAAGAAGCATATGTCAATTTTTTCGAACAAATCCCTATAAAAATAGTGATTTTTATCACTAAAAACCATTGTAAATATCATTTCACTTTTTTGCAACTCCATTTTGTTCAAGCCAAGGAGTTTTCAAGCTTGAGGAGTATAATAAGTATCATCCTATCAATTTTCATAATTTTTACACTTCGTTTGAGCCCTAAAATAAGCCCTGGAACCTAATTTTTAACTAGGCCAAACATTCAAATAAATTAAGTTTATGATCTAGGGGTCCGACCGATTCAGACGGATCTGAGGACACCGTTTGGTCATCCGTGTGTATGACCAAAGATCTCAAGTTTAGACTTACTAGGAAGTGTTGTGCTCTTATCAACAAGTGATCCACTTAGCTTAGTGGTTAAGTCTCAAGGATGTGAAGGAGGAGGTCTTGGGTTCAATCCCCATGGGGGACATGGGGAGAGTATTTTGCCCAAAGAGATCTAGAGCCTTCTAGAAGCATCCACTTGAGTTAACTCGAGTTAATTGGGACACTTGGCGCACATGCAGTTACATGGCCGACACATGGATGGTTAGTATCCACCTGCCCAAGAAGGCAATCCCCTGGAGCAAGGCATTTGGTTGGGAGGAGAATCATCTCTCTAGCATGTGATGGTCGTTATAATCATTCTCTTGCATTGGTATTAGAGATCTAGGCAAGCTCCTATGGAGACCTTTGATAGCTCATCATCTTCCTCAAGCTCTCATGGTGTTTCAAGATTTTCTGAGTGGCGGTAGCCTTTTCTCGCGGGTATTGTAGAAATCCATCAATGATTCTTTTTGTCGGCGTAGTAGGAAGCTCCAATGAGGAGATTACGAAAAGGGAGGAATAATTTTGATGTGAGTTCGAATTTCATCAGTATGCCATGTGCTCCTGGCGGGGCTTGAGCTCATCACCTGTGAAGAGCAGATCCATTCCTCTATCCACTAGCCCCAAAAGCCATCGTTAAGGATTACTTCCTAATCCTCCCTAAATGGTATCTTAACTTTGGCGATTTTGTATTCATTATACCCTACATAATAAGAATCACAGGATCATCTTCAAAACAATGTGATCGTCACCATCGTTGATTGCTTGTATGACTTGCATGGATAGAGTTATATTGCCGATTATTGCACGATTGTGTATTTTCTAGATTTTCCAAATTTGTTATATATATATATATATATATATATATATATATATATATATATATATATATATATATATATATATATATATATATATATATATATATATATATATATATATATATATATATATATATATATATATATATATATGCAAAATTATCCTCCAGATATATATATATATATATATGCAAAATTATCCTCCAGATGCTTGATAGGGCCACAATTTAGACCCATTTATGACCGTTGGTAACACTTCTCTAGATAACATAGCTACGCGAAAGGAATCGGGTCCGCACAAGTCATGAATCAGAAAGGGACCAATCCATCGCAATTTTGATTTCCCCATCTTCCGCTTCATTCTTGAATGGAAATACAACACTGATTCATCAGGTCTAAAAGTTTTCGTCCGTAAATTACGATCATGCCATTTCTTTTGGAAGCTTTGCACCTCCTATAGTAATAGAAAATTGTGATACCTATGCTCATGGACCTAGCACAACTGATCCATCCGATAAGCGAACAAGTCCTCTAGTACCAATCGCTTTTGGACCACAATCTGAAGACTTGGAATTGCAAACTCAAATGAAAGGATCGCTTCTTATCTGTAAAGCAGTTTGAAGGGAGTGTTGCCAACTAAAACTTTATATGATGTCCGATATGCCCAAAGCACACTAGGGAGAATAATTTCCCATTGATGTGTGGAGTCCAGTAACATCTTCTACAACATGTGCAGCAAAACTTTATTTGTGCTTTTTGTTAATCCATTCACACGACAATAATATGGAGAACTAAATTTGTGCTTTATCTGATATTCAGAGGTTAGTTTCGAAATTAACTGATTTAAAAAATGAGTTCCCCTATCTAAGAATAATTCTAGAGGGAGACCAAACCGTGGAAAGATTTTGTTCTCAACCTTCTTGGCTACTGTGCATGTGGTAGATTGTTTAGTCACCCAAGCTTCTGCCCATCTGGTATAGTAATCTATGTAAGTTAAGATATACAGTGCACCCGTTCGTGCTGTCAATGGTTTGATTGGACCAATAAAGTCTAAACCCCATTTCTGAAAGGGCTTCAGCGGAAGAATTGGTTGTAGCGAGAAATGGTAACTGTCTCGAGGTTCTCTAGTACGCTAACAAGCATCACGATTCCGCACCACATTCTGAACATTCGCGTACATGCAATCCTACCTATTGGATTTTTCATACCATAATCAAGTGATTGAAGTGGCCACCTGCATCACTTGCATGAGTTTCAAAGGTAATTGCGGCCACCTCATGTGGAGGTACACAGCATAACCAAATTTCGATTGGATCTTTGTGATGTTGCTGCAATTCACAAGCCTACACATTTGGCTTAAAGATCATACACATATGGAGAAGCATGGGAACCAATGCTTGAAGATAATTACCCATTTACTTTTTGTAAAAGTCATATTTGACTTAGAATCTTTGTAAACACCTACCAAGAAGAACTGGTGGAAAAGTTAGGAGTTGATTGATGGAATATCTCCTTTAATAGAGGATCATTTTTTAGAGAAAGCCAAAATTTGGATTCAAATTCAAATTGGAAGTGAACACTTATAAAACCTCTAGAAAAAAGTCGTGTGTAGATGAGTCACTTCCCGAGCTTCTCATTCTCATTTCTAAATGTGTGTGAGGCCTACACTCTAGCCCACACCTTTCTACACCATTAGGCAATGATCTTCATGCCTATGGCATTGTACAACATTGTTCATTAATACATATATCTACATTGTTAATTTTTGAGTTCTCTGTCATAGTCTCTAAAAGTCAGTCAACTTGTGGAGATCATATCTCGCTCATTTCTCCACCAAATTCAAAGATCTATAGCTTGTTGGAACCAGCTCAAAGTATTCTACATGCTGTAAAAATTTGAAGGATTTATATTCAGCCATTTCAGATAAAAGTTTGTCAAGGTGATCACTGGTCAAAGTCTGCAACAGTCCTAAAATATCGAGGGTAAAGGTTCACTTGCTAAATTAATTTCTCTGAGCATAGTTAATCTTTTTAAGTGATTTCATTTGAAATCATTAGCTTACTAAGCTAATTAGATACCCCTAAAAGGAATTTTTCCAATTCCTACTGTGCTGGTCATACTGAGCAAAAGATGCAGCAAGTGTATTGTCAAAAATAGAAGGTTTTCCTGAAGACTTGAAGTTCAAAGTTGTCTGTTTTGATTCAATCTTTTCATATATCATTTCCAAAGTACATAGGCTATTTTATGGTGTCATTGGAAAGCTAAGAAGGTCTACTTATCAACACTGAAGCATCAAAGGGTAGTACAAAGCAGGATTTGGCAGTACCTACTCATCATCTTGAAGTGTCCATCCATCATTCCCAACAGTGGTATCAGAGCAAAGTCAAGGTAAAATGGGAGATGGTTTTCCTTCATTTATTGATAAATTGGACAGGAACAACTATTAGGCATGGTCTCTAAGGATGAAGACATGCCTACAAGGAAGGATTCTTTATGGATACATCTCAGGAGATGAGGAATTGCCCTCATTCAAAACCAGAGGACTACCAACAAAGGAAGAACATGAAAAGCTCAACACATGGTGTGCCAAGGCTGCATTAGCCAGGTCTTACTTACTCAACTCCATCTCAGATTTTCTTTTGCCACATATTAGAAACTGTAAGACATCCCAAGAGACTTGGGAAACCTTGTCATGCTATTTCTCTTCCAACACAAGGGCCAGAAAAAATCAATTGTGGATTGAATTCACCACACTAAGGAAGCAACCTAAGCAGGCCATTTCAGAGTTTGTGACTAAGATTAAAGATGTAGCAGATCAGTTAGCAAGCATAGGAGAAGAGATTGAAGAAGAGAAGATAGTAAGGCAAGTGATCAATGGGATTAAAGTTGATGACAAATGGGAAAGCTTCACCACTGCCATGGACCTATACATGGACATGCAAATTCCAAATCTCACTACTCTCATGGGGCAATTGTTCACTCATGAAGCCAAGCTCAACAAGAATGGAGACTCATCCAAAGGTAATAGCTCTTCTGCCCTATGCACTGATAAAAGTAAGTCTAAAGATAAAGGTAAGAACAATAAAGGAGAGGATGAAGGCATTACCTCTTAAGCCAACTATGCAGGGAGAGGTAGATCATCAAGAGGAAGGGGCAGAGGAGGTAAGCAAGGTAGGAGGAGATCCTTTAACTCCTCACCATGCAACATTTGTGATTTATCAAATCATACTACAGATGAGTGTTTCAGGAATTACAAGAATCAGAGCGGAAGAGGATATCAAAGAGGTGGATACTCACAGTCAAGAGGCAGATTCAACCATCATCAAGGGTACAACAACAACTACAATGGAAGCTATCAAGGAGGACTCAAATCCAGAAAGGATTACAGCAACTATACAGAAGAGCAAGATGATTCTCTTCTGATTATGAACATGTCTTCAAAACCAGGTACAAATGATGACCATCTCTTCTACATTGACTCAGGATGCTCAAATCATATGGCTGGCAATGTAGCTCTACTCTCTGACCTTGAAGAACCAAGAGGTAAGCATCAAGTACAAACAGGTGATGACACCAAGCACTCAGTAGTTAAAGTTGGAAATGTAAAGACTTGTGATGGAAATCAAAACTGGTTGAGTAGGGTACTATATGTACCAACCATTACAAAAAACTTGATGAGTGTAGGACAGATTGTGGAAAAGGTTTGCAGGTTAGGTTCAACCAATATGGAGCATTTGTGGAGGATCCAAATCATGGGTTCAAGAGAATTGCTAAAGGAGAAAAGACAGGTAGACTTTTTACTTTTGAGCTGGAAGATACAAAGAATATTGCACTTTACAATTACAAAGATCAAACACTTTCAGAGCTTGAGATTTGGCATAAAAGGTTAGGGCATGTAGGTGAAAGAACCTTGAAGCAAATATGCAAGGACCAATGTGTGCTCGGGATACCTGATGTATCCAAGCAACATATGATCTACAAGTGTGGTGCTTGTCAGTTTGGGAAGTCTCACAGGTTACCCTTCTCAAGGAAAGGCTACATGCATGAGGACTATCTAGAGCTTGTCCATACAGATGTATGGGGACCAAGCAAAGACCCCTAAAACTCAGGATCAAGGTACTATGTATCTTTTATTGATGATTATAGCAGGTGGACTGTATTGTACTTTATGAAGCACAAAGATGAAGTGTTCAACTGTTTTAAAAAGTATCTTGCACTTGTTGAGAATCAGACAGGGAAGAATCTAAAGAGGCTAAGGTCAGATGGAGGAGGTGAGTCTTCTCCAATGAGTTTGAAGCATTCTTGCAGGACAGAGGAATCAAGAGAGAAATCACCACAAGGTATACTCCTGAACAGAATGGGGTAGCTGAGAGAAGAAATAGGTTGATTGTTGAAACAGCTAGGACAATGTTAAATGAAAAGAAATTACCTAACTACCTATGGGCAGAGTGTATCTACTACCACTTACCTCATAAACAGGTTACCATCTAAGTCCCTTGATGGGATGACCCCTTATGAAGCATGGCATGGTAAGAGACCCTCACTTGATCATTGCAGGATATTTGGATGTGTAGCATATGTATACATTCCTTCTCAGCTAAGTGAGAATTGATTCAGAAGTAATTTATCTATGTGTATATGTTGATGATATCATACTTACAAGTAATGATGTCAATGTAATCAAAAAAATCAAGGACTAGATGATGAAGGAGTTCAAGATCAGTGATCTTGGTCTAATAAAGTACTTTCTTGGACTTGAGTTAGTCTATACTAACTCGGGGCTTACGCAGAAAAAATTCATACAAGATATGTTGAAGAAGTTTCATTTGCAGGATGCAAAAGTTACAAGCACTCCAATGGAGGTAAACCTAAAACTAAGTGCCCATGAAGGTGATGAAATTGATGATATTATAGGTTACCAAAGCATAGTTGGAAGCTTGAACTATGCTACCTTAACAAGGATAGATATTGCATATGGAGTTAGTGTGCTAAGTCGGTTCATGCACAAACCAAGGGTACCTCACTTAGAAGCTACCAAAAGAATTCTAAAGTATCTCAAAGGCACTCAACATCATGGTTTGTATTTCCCTTACACTTCAGACTTGGATATCAAGATTTATTCAGATGCAGATTGGGCAGGATGTAAGGATGATAGGAGGAGCACTTCTGGATACATTTCATTTGCAGGTGATAAACCAATATCATGGTCTTCAAAGAATAATATTGCTTTATCTTCTACAGAAGCAGAGTAAAGAGGATTGGCTAATGCCACCCAAGAAGCTATATGGATCAAGTTATTGTATACAGAATTGGGTTTGTATACTAGCTCACCATTGATATTTGGAGATAATACAAGCTCACTTCACCTTGCATCTAATCCTATTTATCATGCTAGGATCAAGCATATAGAGGTCCATTACCATTATGTGAGGGAGAAACTATTAAGCAAGGACATTCAACTAACATATGTGTCAACCAACATGCAATGTGCAGATTTGTTGACTAAAGCATTGGATGGAACCAAACTTTGCAGGTTCAAATCAATGATTGGATTGCAGGATATACATGAAGACTGAAGATGAAGACCAAGCCAAAATGTTTGGCTTGAGGGGGAGCTCTTGGTGCAATTCACAAGCCTACACATTTGGCTTAAAGATCATACACATATGAAGAAGCATGGGAACCAATGCTTGAAGATAATTACCCATTCACTTTTTGTAAAAGTCATATTTGACTTAGAATCTTTGTAAACACCTACCAAGAAGAACTGGTGGAAAAGTTAGGAGTTGATTGATGGAATATCTCCTTTAATAGAGGATCACTTTTTAGAGAAAGCCAAAATTTGAATTCAAATTCAAATTGGAAGTGAACACTTATTAAACCTCTAGAAAAAAGTCGCGTATAGATGAGTCACTTCCCGAGCTTCTCATTCTCATTTCTGAATGTGTGTGAGGCCTACACTCTAGCCGACACCTTTCTACACCATTAGGCAATGATCTTCATGCCTCTGGCATTGTACAACATTGTTCATTAATACATATATCTACATTGTTAATTTTTGAGTTCTCTGTCATAGTCTCTAAAAGTCATTCAACTTGTGGAGATCATATCTCACTCATTTCTCCACCAAATTCAAAGATCTATAGCTTGTTGGAACCAGCTCAAAGTATTCTACATGTTGAAGGATTTCTATTCAGCCATTTCATAGAAAAGTTCGTCAAGGTGATCACTGGTCGAAGTCTGCAACAGTCCTAAAATATCGAGGGTAAAGGTTCACTTGCTAAATTAATTTCTCTGAGCATAGTTAATCTTTTTAAGTGATTTCACTTGAAATCATTAGCTTACTAAGCTATTTAGATACCCGTAAAAGGAATTTTTCCAATTCCTACTGTGCTGGTCATACTGAGCAAAAGATGCAACAGGTGTATTATAAAAAATAGAAGGTTTTCTTGAAGACTTGAAGTTCAAAGTTATCTGTTTTGATTCAATCTTTTCATACATCATTTCCAAAGTACATAGGCCATTTTATGGTGTCATTGGAAAGCTAAGAAGGTCTACTTATCAACTCTGAAGCATCAAAGGGCTGGTACAAAGCTATCCATCATTCCCAACATGTGATACAATTGACTCATAATGATAGTAAATTGGTGACTACGGAGACCAACTTTCTTTCTGGCTGCTGACTACAAATGAGACGGGATGATTCCATTCTCCAAAAAGCTCATCATCTCTTCGTACCATGTTGGAAAAGTCTGCACAACATCTTCAATCTCTCCCACTACAAATACCTCAGCATCCGAAAGTGCATCATCTACACCCTCTGGTGGTTCTCCATGATCAATGCGTGAGAGAAAATCAGCGATGGGGTGGCTTGCTCCTGGCCGATGGACAATGTCATATTCAAATTCTTGAAGCAAGAGTACTCACCTAGCTAGCCATCCTACCAAATTTTGTTGCTTAACCAAGTACAGCAGGGCACTCTAATCCACATGGAAGGTGAACGACCGTCCTAGTAAGTAATGCTAGAATTTCTTTATGGAGTAGATTAATCCAAGGCATTCATGTTCAATGGTTGAGTAATTATGCTCTGCTGATGTTAGTCTTTGACTAGCATAATACACCAATCTAAACTAGTTGTGGTCCTACTTCTGCATAAGCACAAGCACACTCCCAATGGCCTTGTCTAAAGCATCCACAAACACATGAAAAGGTTATGTCCAATTCGAAGCTTTCACAACAGAAGTAGTAGCTAGCATCTTCCATAATTGTTCGAAAGCAAGTTGGGCATCCTCCGTCCATTTAAACTCTGTTGATCGTACATGTGCTAATTTATTCAACAGTATTGCAATATGTGCTAGTCCCCATAAGTGTCACCCATGCCACCATACTTGCCCAAGGAACTATAAAACTTCTTTTGGTTTTTGGGGTGCTAGGGTCTCTAGTATGACCTTAACCTTATCTGGGTCCACTGCAATGCCTTTTTCTAAAATGGTATGGCCCAATAATTTTCCGCACTTGACTGCAAATGTTGATTTTTTAGGGTTAAGGCAGAGATGTACCTTCCTACATGAATCAAAACATGCATGTAAGTGCTCTAGATGTGCGACCATCTTGCCAAAAACTGAGAAGTCATCTAGGAAAATTTGCATAAAGGATGTAAGGTATGGAGCAAAAAATTGTTGCATGCAATGCGAAAAAGTGATTGGTGCATTATGTAAACCAAACCACATGACAGTACATGCGAATACCCCCCAATTTGTAATGAATGCCGACTTAGGTATGTCTTCCTTGACCATTCTCACTTGGTTGCAACCCGGCTGGATCTGTCTAAGAAAGAATAGATTTCTCGACATGCTACCTCATCTAACATACTATCCAAAAATGGAAGTGGAAAAGGTTTATGTACTATCACTACATTCAATTTCATGTAGCCCATGCAGATTCGTAATTGTTTGTTCTTCTTGGGTACAATGACTATTGGGGAGAATCATTCCTTATTTTCTATAGGAACAATATATCTAACTTTGATTAATCAATCTAGCTCATACTTCACCTGCTCCACAAAGTTTGGATTCATTCTGTATATTTACTGCAGTACTTACTGTTATAGCAGAGCAATTAGTGCCATCTAAAATTCTAGATTTGCTCCATACAAATTCATACCAGTTTAGGTTCTTCACTAGTGCCTACATTGACAACTTTGAGTGAGTCTTCTTCCATGCATATTCTACCCAACTCCATAGGGTCTTTCATTATCGGGCCTACAATTTCTCCATCCTCGAGTCCCAAAAGTTCTATGCAGATAGAGGCAGCCATGCCACCACATACGAAACTGATGATCGGGTTTACATCAATAACCCTGAATGATAAGAGGTCTCTATTGGCTTTGAGAAATTGCCATTCTTCATCTTCCTCCAGCCCATCTAGCATGTGCCGAGGTTTTTCTAATATTGGCTTATGTTATAGAAGACAGTATTGTTCATCCTCTAATTGAACCAAAAACTTCGCATGGTTTTTCTAGAATGTAATGGTCTTCGTGTCCCAATTCTATCGTACCTTGGTGTTCCTTAACCAGGGTCGCCCCAGTAGTAAATTATAATACAAATTCTTTCCTTTGAGCTCTAGTACTACAAATGTAATGGGAAAACACCACCTGAGAAATTCTGATGGGAATATATTTGATCAGCCCCACTGGCTGCACTCGCGATTGGTCAACCATCTGTACAAAAAATGGGGCTCGTTCAATACTATTCCAACCCATCTGTTTACACATAGTCATTGAAGCAATGTTTATGCTTGATTGGCCATCAATTAGGACCTTAGGAATAGCCTTCATTTTGTATCAGATTGTGATGGTGGGTACTACATAATCCACTACTCTATCTGAGTCACCTTTCACCATATTAACCATCAATTTTCGACTTGAGACCAACGAATATTTCTTCTGTAATTGCTTTAAAAATTTATCCTTGAAAGTCGAAGCAAGTTCTAGCAAAGCTCGTAGTGATAATTTAATGTGTGAATTCCGTAATAGCTGGCAAGGGGTACCTTCCTCAGATGCTACCTGAATCATATCATTCTGAGACTGATCTTTTGAAGTCATCTGGGTCCGAATGTCGATACCATGTTCTAGGTCCATAACTGTTAACTTCTTAGTATCTGAGATGGTAAACTCTACTAACTGTTCTGAGTTTTGCCCTTTTTGAGTAGCTCCACCAGTCTCCTGAGCTAGTATATTTTTGAATTTTTCTTATTTATTTTTCTCTATTGACTTTTATTATGATTTAGCTCCAAAACAAGCTTAGGATTCACGTAATAAGTTGGGTACTCTTGAGCCCACTTAACTGCTTTCTTTAATCTTTGCTTCTGCTTGATTGGTGCAAGATGCCCTGATTGCTATAGGTTCTGATATTCCTATCACGACCTTGTAACAACAACTACTAAGGAATCCAAATATTCCAGAATTATGACATTAGCCATAGATTCTTTGAGTTTGGTTTCATTCTTTCTCCAATCATACTCCTTGGCTTCTTCGCACTCAAACCTTCTCTATCCATGTTATAGACCAAATTGACATTGTATAAGTCTATTTCCAAAATTGTCCGGTCCAAGTGGTCTGAATTGACAACCTCATCCATATTCTTGAAAGTTTGGGTGAGATAATTTTAGTTGGTTCAAAAATTGTTGTGCATTTGTATACTGCGTCTGTCTAGATACCCTAACATCTTGGCTCTCCATCCATTTTCTGAATTGACCTAGAGGTTTATAGCCTACCGAGTTACCTTTCCACAAGGAGGTTCTACTTGTGTTGAGGCTACTAGTGTATTCTTTGCATTAAATCTGCATTCCTCTATACTGTGATTATTCTTATTATAGATAGCACAATATATTTGATTGAGGGTTGTTGGAGTTAGACGTCTGCAGAAGCACGCGAACAGCACAAGGAAGAAGAAGAAGCTTGGAGCACAAACACACAATACTGAATGTATTACTAGAGAATGTACAAAGATAAGTATTGGCCCATTAGGGCAATAGGCGTATATACAAGCCGGGGGAAAAAAACCTCCTAAAGAGGGAAAAAAGTGCCCCGGTGGTCCTAGTGTGTTCACACACATCACTACCTAAATATATCAACAAATCCCCCCTGGGAGTGATGCGGTGAACAAGGAGCTGGCACTCATGTATAAGGAAGTGCCAAGCTATGTGGAAATCACTCCACAAAAGGAAGTAAGCCCAAAGCTTTGCAGAAAGCTTCGAACTTCTCCCTAGGCAAAGCCTTCGTGAAAAGGTCTGCACTATTCTCCTGCGTGGGCACATATGCCAAGCTAATCTCCCCAGCAGAGAACCTCTCCCTGACATAGTGATAATGCACCTCAATGTGCTGAATGCGAGCATGGAACACAGGGTTCCTTGCAACTGCCAATGCGCTCTGACTGTCAGTGAAGATGGTGGTGGCAGAAGACTGGCCAACACCCAAATCAGCCATAAGGCGTCTGAGCCACACACACTCAACAGTCACTGTGAAAGCTGCCCTATACTCAGCCTCACAACTGGAAGTGGCCACAATAGGCTGCTTCTTGCTCAACCAAGATATACATGAGCTACCAAGCATGAAGCAAAAACCATTGGTGGACACACCAGTGTCATAGCAACCAGCCCAATCTGAGTCAGAAAAAGCATGCAAATCTGGCGGTAGTGATCCCCCCTTGGGATAAAACAATCCAAGTAGCCGAGTACCACTCAAGTAGCGAAAGATGCGCTTAACCGCCTTCCAATGCGTGACTCCTGGGCAATGCATAAACCTGCTCATCCGTGAGACAGCAAACTGAATATCTGGCCGAGTAATGCATAAGTAAATCAAGCATCCAACAGCCTGCTAATAGAGAAAAGCATCAAATGCATCTCCAGCATCATGAAGACTCAATCGTAAACATGTCTCCATAGGAGTGGCAATAGGCTTACAGTCTTCAAGGCCAAAACGCTGCAATAATGTGTCAATATATTTCGTTTGACACAAAGCCATTCCACCATCAACTTGCATAAACTGAATGCCCAAATAGTGATGCAAATGCCCCAAATCAGACATCTCAAATGAGGCATGCAAATCAGCCTTGAAATCAGCAATATGCTTCTCAATAGGACCAGTGAGCAGCATGTCATCAACATAGACAACAATGATCAGAAGCACATCATTAGCACGCTTAACATATAAGGTGCTTTCAGTTGGACTGTTCACAAAACCATGTGCAACCAGATAGGCATGTATCTTCTCATACCAAGCACGTGGTGCTTGCTTTAAACCATATAATGCCTTCTTTAACCTGCACACTTGGTTTTCATGCCCTTTTTGCACAAAGCCACGGGGCTGAAAAACATACACTTCTTCATGCAAGTCACCATTCAGAAATGTTGTTTTAATGTCCAACTGATGTACATTCCAACCATGATGGGCTGCAAGTGCACAAATGCTCCGAACAGTAGTCATACGGCAGGTAGGTGCAAAGGTCTCATCAAAATCAATGCCTCTTTCCTGCGCATAACCCTTTGCAACAAGCCTAGCCTTATACCTGTCAACTGTACCATCAGGTTTACGCTTCAGCTTGTATACCCACTTAGTTCCAATGGCCTTCTTGCCAGGAGGCAAGTCACATAAAGACCATGTACCATTCTTCATTATAGCATCATATTCTGATTGCATGGCAGCCATCCAATTTTCTGAATTCTGTGCTTCATCAAAAGAAACAGGCTCATTCTCATCACAGAGACTAGACGCAGCCATAGCATAGCAATCTGATGCAAAGGAGGCACTATGAGAGCCTGAACGAGTACGATATGACAAAGGTGCATCTAATTTGTTGTCACGCAAAGTCTGCACCAGCCATTTTGGCATAGTTTTTGCCTGCTCAATATCAGCTCTCTCATCAACAAGCTCATCATGTAAATCTGCATCAGAAATAGAATGATCAGCATCATCATATGAAACCTACAAAGGCTGAGAAGTTGCCCCATTAGGACCAGCACTAGACTGTCCACCTGTAAAAAGAGGCATCAACGTATCATACATGTCTTTGGAGCTAACAGATGTCTCCTTAGTACATGAAAGCAATGGCTGAATAGCATCTTCCACAAAGACAACATCACGGCTAACCAGAATGCGTTTAGTCTGTGGATGATACAGATGATAGCCTTTACTTTCAGAACTGTACCCAACAAAAATACATTTTACTGCATTATCATCCAATTTTCTGCGATGTTGTTCAGGCACTAATGCATATGCCAAACAACCAAAAACACACAGATGAGCAATAGATGGCTTGTGGTCATGCCAAGCCTCATATGGAGTGATAGACTGCAACGCTTTAGTGGGACACCTGTTCAGTACATATGCTGCACACATGACAGCCTCAAGCCAGAAACTATGTGGTAAAGCCTGACTTTTGACCATGCACCTCGCCATCTCCATGAGTGACCTGTTCTTTCGTTCAGCAACTCCATTCTGTTGAGGTGTATACGGCACTGTACACTGGTGTTTTATCCCATGTTCAGCCAGAAATGCATTAAAATCAGAAGACATATATTCCCCCCCTCGATCAGAACGGAGGGTGCCCATTTTACATGCTGACAGATTTTCAGCCAAAACCAAAAACTGTTTAAAGCACATGAACACTTCGGACTTTGCCTTCAATGGATATACGCATGCATGCCTGGAAAAATCATCAATGAAAGTCACAAAGTAAAGGTAATTTCCAAAAGAGGGTGTCTGCATAGGACCACAAACATCACTATGTACAAGCTGCAATTTTTGCTTAGCCCGAACTGAACCATCTTTTGGAAAGGAGGAACGCTGTATTTTGCCCAAAATACAGCCTTCACATACATGTTTTCCGGGTGCCTCAAGCTTGGGCAAAGAAGACACCATATCAGATTTTTGCAGGCGTAGCAAACTAGCAAAATTCAGATGACCAAAGCGTGCATGCCAAAGCTTTGCATCTGACATAGCCTGAGAATCATGAACTGCACATGTCGAATCATTAACAGATCTTTCATAGTCTATGAGCTTATACAGCCCACGACATAAAATGCCAGAAGCAATAATCACATCGCCATTTGACATATTATGAATTGTACACCTGTCATCAACAAATTTCACAACCAAACCAATCTTGGCTAATGCAGAAACTGATAACAGGTTCTTTTTGATCCCTGGCACAAATAAAGCATCTGACAAGGTGAAAGAACTACCATCAGCAGTAGTCAGAATGATCTTACCAACTCCCATAACAGGATAAGAGGAGTTGTTGGCGCATGTGACAGTATTCCCTGTAGGGGAAGGCTCGAGTGAAGAGAAGAAACTGCGCTGCGAGGTAATATGTTTGGTCGCCCCACTGTCAAAGTACTAAACATTTGAGTCCACTGCAGACATGCACTGCTCATGAGAAGATGGGTTAAAACTGCAAACAGTAGTAAACGCCCATTCTTCTTCCTGCACAAGATTAGCAGACTCTGTTTTTGGTGTAGAGGCTTCTGCAACAACCATTCCAGCCTCCTTTTTCTTTGCCTCTTTTGCAGCCAGTTTTGGACAGTTCTTTATGATATGATCATTCCCTTTACAGTACTTGCAAAACAATTTCTGCTTTTCTGATTTCTTCTCATCTTTATCCTGGTTCTTCGAATGTGCAGCATTTGTAGATTTCTGCTTACTAGTAGAAGAGCTCCATTTTCCTTTGCCCTTCTGACTAGCCAGGAAAGCTTCATCTGCAACACGCATAATGGACCTGTTCTGCCTTGACTGATCTTCCTGCAACAGAACAGAGACTAACTCCTCAAATGATAAGGCATTTGGATTGCCTTTCATCATCAACCGAAGAGTAGAAGCAAAACTCTGATATGAATCAGGAAGACCATTCAAAACGGTATGCACAAGTGAGCTATTTGGTATAACCTCATCAGCAGAAATCAACTATTCCTTCAAATCTTTGATCTTTGTTAGGAAACTGTCCATAGAATCACCTTCATTCATGTGCTCACTCTCCAACTGTTTTCAGAGGTAAGCAACACGAGCCTCATTCCTAGCTTGGTACAATGTGGTAAGTGTATCCCAAGCATCCCTAGCTGTTCTGCAAGAGCGAATATGAGGAATAATGGCACGTTTGACAGACAAAGCTATCAATGCATGTGCCTGGGCATCTCTTCCATCCCAACGACTTTGCTCTGCAGTAGGTGCAACAGAAACAGCAGCACGAACAGGAATCTGCGGAATATCATCTTCGACACCATCTTCATCAGCTCCAGCACCTGTATTTGTAGTACCTGTCGTTACACATGTAACAGGACGTCTTTCAACACCCTGCACAATGTTCCACAATCCTTTTGCAACCAAAACATGTCGCATCATATAAGCCCATAATGGGTAGTTGGTACCATCCAACTTATCCTCAACAGCCAACATACGGAATACATCACTGCTTTCAGCCATGGCCGGTGACTAAAATACCTTGATGCAGAAAATTGACTTTATCTCAAAAAGTTGAACAGAACTGCCCAGACGAGTTCTGCTAGACCTGTAGCAGACTTCGAGACGCTTAAACTGGCAAACAGAAACTGGTATATACCTTTGGCACAAAAAGACGAAATAGCTTGCACAAGCACTGCGATAGTGTGTTCGAAGGCCAAAACGAGCTCAGATCGCGATTTCGGCACAACAAAACGAAGCTGTTTTGATCTCGAAAACACCCTGAGTATGCTCACCAAAATTCGTGTGATTCTGAGACTGCAAACGGAGGAGTGTCGACGGCGCCCTAGATGAAGCGACGACCCGCTCTGATACCAATTGTTGGAGTTAGACGTCTGCAGAAGCACGCGAACAGCACAAGGAAGAAGAAGAAGCTTGGAGCACAAACACACAATACTGAATGTATTACTAGAGAATGTACAAAGATAAGTAGCCCATTAGGGCAATAGGCGTATATACAAGCCGGGGGAAAAAAACCTCCTAAAGAGGGAAAAAAGTGCCCCGGCGGTCCTAGTGTGTTCACACACATCACTACCTAAATATATCAACAAGGGCGTAGTCGGTAGTGATGTGGCCCGCATTTCTACATTGTAGACAATACAAGTATTGAGCCGGATTTGTACTTTTCTTCATAGATGGGTTGGTCTTTTCACAACCCAAATTGGCCAACTGTATTTTGTGGTCGACTCTTGTCGTTAGATCGATTATTTGATCTAGTGTTTGTTTTTGCTCCAATGTATAAATTTTTTCCTTGATAGTCGATTGTAGTCCCTCCACAATGAATTCTTGCAACATCTCTTTGGAGGGACATTTATCTGTGGGGAACTATCACATCATGGATCTAAAGTTTAAGGCATATTGCTCTACCGTCCCTTTCTGCATCATGTACTATAGAGTAGCATACAATTCTGAAATGCTTTTGGCAGTCCAAAATCATTCTAGGAAAGCTTCTTTTAACTCATCATAAGATGAGAAATGGTTTGGGGGGTACTCGATGACCCATTTAATTGCATCTCCTGCCAAAGTCGCTTGGAATACCTAAGATTTATGATCATCATCTTCTAGGCCTCGATGATTGCAGACATATTAGTTCTCGAATGTGTGCACATGCACATCCGGATCTTCATCTGTTCTTCCATAAAAGTGAGTGTAATTCAGCTTGGGGAGTGGATTGCGATGAGCCATCATATCATCAAATTCTTCCAAGACACTGAGTCAAGTGAAAGGGACTAGGGCTAAGGCCAATTCTGGTTGGGGTTCATTATCACCGCTTTGGCCTAATTCCATAGGGTATTCTTCTTCATGTTGTTGGCACTACTAGTCGGTTGTGTTGGATTCTTCTTGCCATGAAGCCTTGGCTAACTTTCTGTTCTTCTACTCGAAAATCCAATCTTGCAAGAGTTTCGGAGATAGCACTCCATTCTCCACCCAGTACAACAACTCTTCCAGAGTACTAGCTGCTTCAGCAATTGAAATATCTTCAAGGTGTATTGTTTCTAAAGTCTACTTAATGAATTCGTCCTAATAGTCATAACAGTGATTTTGTTTCATGTACTCCTTACCACTCCACAATGACATCAATCTATTTGGTAATGTGTTTCACCATTGACCCCATCCCATCATGGTCGCCAAATGTTTATACGCTACTATACTTCAATAAAACACAGCACCAATTGTCCAAAGGAAAGGGTATGGGAAAAGGGATTTATGAATGCAAAACACACTCATAAACATGTGTTTACATTCCTTAGTGCATACTTCAACTAATAGGCTCTTCAAATATTAACATTGCACGTTACTCAGAGACTTTGAATACACAGAAAATCTTCAGAGATAAAGGAATTCAGAAATACAAATTACTCGCTTGATTAATAAGATGATTTAGCTTACACTTCCATCAATTACATTAGACTAATACGCAGCACATACATGAGTTTATAATATAGAGCTTGGTTCTTATAGTCATTTCGGAATTCTCACTCCACACACAGAGATACTTCGGAACTCAGCAATTCACCACAATGTAGCGTACCACACCGATCTTCTCTCCGTAATCTTCATAACCTTCACATCGTTCCATACTTCGGAATTTACAAGAAGACACGAGAAATTCTAGACTTCGGAAACTGTTAAGACCTTCGTATCCAAAATCCCTTTTCCCATTACAAAATATGTTCACAAAGTAATGTGGTCATCCATACTGGCTACGAACAAGGGCATCTCTCAATGTACTTCTTGAAACTACATCCTACTAACTGGATAGTTTCTTGGGGTGTTTGTTTGAAACTATGGATCAAGATGAAGTGTTGTGTCTCATTCCATTCTTGGACAGCTCTGCAATGAAAGCGTCTAGCAGCTATGTGATATTTCTAAGTTGACCTTGATGTAGGGGTTGAAATCATGTTAGGGTTTTATTCTTGAAGGTTAGTCAAAAATCCTCGTATTGAGTGAACAAATCTTCCACTTGTCCTGGTCGCAACACTTGCTTAAATTCAGATAGATGATCATAAGGATCTGCAATTCCATCAAAGTAATTTTTCATGGTTTTCACCACTTGGGAGGGTCTAAAGCTTCTAGGGTGCTCTCTTGTTCTAAGGAAAGGAAATTCATCCATGCCTCTCTGATTCATAGGTCCTCTGGCTTTTCTCGTTCCGTTATATATGTGTCTAGTCTTGATCTTTCTCTATCTATAGTATGTAGAAAACTCATTTCAGGTCATTCCTTAGATTTCTCCTTCTGTACTCCTAGGACATGTGAAGATCCTACTCCATTCTGACTATGAAGGCTAGTAGGCTTTTATGAGTAGAAAATCTTTTCACCTTTCTAACTATGCACATGTTTACTATCCTCCATGACAACATACATTCTCTCCAAAGTATTGTCTAAATATATGACCTTGCCTAGAATATCAATTCAAATGCATATATGATGATCCCATCTACCATAGGAAGGAAGAGACCAGGAGTAGATACAGAGAGAGTAGAACGAGAAAGACCTAAAGGACATAGGCACCAAAGAGGCATGGATGACTTTCCCCTTCCTAGATCAAGGGAACGCCCTAGAATTTTGAGACCAACGTAACTAGTGAAATCCATGAAGAATTACTTTGATGGTATAGGCGACCCATATGAGCATGTAACAAAATTCAAGCAAGTGTTCAAAGCTTAACAAGTTGAGGATTTGTTCACACCTTACAATGCTTTTGGATTAACCCTAAAGAATATCATTATCACATGGTTTCAACCCCCAGATCAAAAATAGCTTACGAATATTAATCAGTTGCTAGAAGCATTCATTATGGAGTTCTATAAGAGTGGAATCAAACAAAATGTTGCATCATTAATCCAAAACTTTGAACAAACACCACACGAAACTATGAGATTAGCAAGATGGAGGTTTAGACAATACATGGAGAGATATCCTATCTCATAGCTACCTACTCATACTAAACAAGTTTCCCTGTTTCTAGATGGCTTCTTGAGTGCACAATTACGATCATACATCTATCTTAAGGATGCCCCACCCATAGATCAATGTGTGAGAATGTGCATAGATATTGAGGATAATTTGGGTGATGAATTGGAGCTCTCTGAACTCTATACGGATTCTGATTGCTCAACCAACTTCACATCCAAACCTTCTACCTCCATAAAGGAGCTAGCTGAATAAGTGGCACAAAAGTTAGGATTGGTGAGGAGACAAACCCCTAGGATGGTTTCTGTGAAATGTTGTTATACTTGTGGAGGAGATCACATGGCAAATGTTTGTCTTTTTTTAGCTCAAAATCCAAGGAACCTAAATGCCCAGTACTGCACAATGGAAAGAAAGTACACAAACCACAGTGCATAAGATTATCCCTATAATAGGTAGGAAGTTAGGCAAAACTACTAGCAAATGTACCCTCATCCAAGTAGGTATCAAGGCTAGTACTAGAAGCAACCTTAATATAGGTCACCATAGAACTACCAGCCACATTATCAGACACAACAAAGACCACAATCCATGCTAGGACAGTTACCACCACCTCCTACCAATTTAATCTCAGTCAAATATGTGGTGGCAGATGATAACCTCAATAGGGCATTACTGCCGACATCTGCATTGATCTCAAAAAATGACCCCAATGCACAAAGCTTTGATTTGATGCATGGAGATAGTCCACCAAACTACTACATAGAGTCCTCAAAGCATACTGACATTTACCTATATGAAGCACCTATAGGGGAGCTTAATTGGGAGCCAAAATATTCTAATGTCATGTAAACAAACCCTAACCCTAGACCTCAAATGAGATAGATGAGACCATCGGCCCTTAGAGGACCTTACTTTAGATGCCAAGAAGATCATTTTGTGAGGAAATGTCCCCATCCTCCACTTGTAAGATAGCCACATTAGCTCACCATTGAAATCCTACTTAGGATGTGGGGTTCTGACATTCATTAGATGGATGATGTCTATCAACATAGTATCGACACTAGGTGTGGGTGATACTTCTTGGAATTGTTAATCTTGTCTCACATCCTCACTATTCAATGCTATCTCACCCACATTATATGTATGATCTCACCCACATTATTTATATGATCGGCATCCTCTTAGATATAGGTTCCAAGGTGAGTTGCACAACCTTTCTCTTTGCTTCTAACAATTTTGCAATTTAGTGAACATGGAATATCAATTTTTTCATTAACATTTACACATTTTTTTCTCAAACACAATTGATACAAATAATCAATCAAATCCTCTCTTATTCAAACAAACTTGAACATGCCATAACTTGCATCCCTACAATGCACATAAAAAATACTTGTGCACCAACCCTAACTTCTTATTAGCGCTCATTACCATGAATTAACTTTTTTGTTATAGAGATGGGGATTGAGTTACTTACAAAATGAAATCTCAAGTTCCATTTCTCTTCAAAAAATTTGATCGATGACTCAAAATAACTTGTGGTGAAGAATCTGATTGGTGAAACCTTCCCTTCTGCTCACCTTTTTGCGTGCGTTGAAGATGGTCCAAAAGAGAAATGGCCGTTAGCAGAGTTTCGATGTTACTTTACTCCATAATTGATAGCAGCATAACTTAAGATTGTTTTTCTCATCATTCTGAAGCAAGAATTCTCGATACCATTCTGCTGATCTTTTGATATAACGACTCTGCTTGTTAGCGAAGTCCACATAGTAGAGACCAAAACGGCTTCTCAATCCTGAGTTCCACTCGAAATTGTCCATGAGAGACCATATAAAATAGCCTTGCACATTGTATCCGTGTTCTCTGCGTATGACATAAACGTAATAGTAAGTCCGAGAAATTAGGTTTATTGAGGTTTTAATAAAGAGAACTATATACTTTATGCAGGCTCCCAGATTCTGAAGTGTAGCTTTTAGATATTCAATTCTTTTCAGATCATTGCAAGCTACATGACGAGGCATGTCCTCCATATCATCCATGGTACCTGTGAGATAACGTAACTTCATTGTAAAGTTTAAAGAACACATACTCTTTAAAAATTCTGAACAGCATATGGTCTCGTAAAACAAAACGGGGCCATTCTAACAGCTTGCTTATTCTGAGTATGATCTTCCCCATTGTACAGCTAAAAATTAATACCAAAAAAAACGGTTCTCCAAATTTCGTATCACGCTGAAGAGGAGATAATGGCTTACCATTCTCGGTGATAAAGATGGGAATGCTTGATAGTTGCTGTTTGCCATATCGCTGTCTTAACCATTCCAACATTTTGGGTAGAGCCCATGGACAATTGTATATCCAATCATTATCTGGTGGTCCCTGCACAGGTTGAATAGCTGATCGTATTCCTGTCTTCTGCAGAAAGTACAAAGTCCCATATTTTTATTCTCGTCTTGAAACACTCACCATGCATTCTCCAATGAGATTTCCTTCACTGTTCGCATCTGTTGAAGGAGAGCAATAAAGAGCAGGAAACAAGAGGAAAGAAACACGGTTATTCCCCATACTAGAAGCAAGACGCAAAAACACATAATGCAAGGTAACTTTCCCTACAGTGTGTATTAGCCATACGATCTGTTTCATGCCATCTCTGACTAGGTTCAATGTCATACTCTATATGTTCTGCATAATATGCAGTATAGTAATTGTAGCCAATAAAATCTATACTTCCATGCAAGATAGCGAGCTCCTCATCTGTAAACTTTGGCAGGCGGTTTGCAGCTCCTTTGCGCATAGAATCCGGATAATCCATACCAAAAAGAGGATCCAAAATCCTGTGATATATAATTTTACAGACGGTTTTCATATTACGTGGCAAATCTTCTCAGCTATCAATCTTTAACACTAAAATAAACCAACGATACCAGATCCATCATACCAGGCGATTTCGAACTCAATGCATCTTTGAGCTGCATCTTCATCTTGCCTCGTGACACTGAAAGGTTCGAACCATTTGCCATCTACGACCATTCCAATTCTTCCCTTCTGGTCTGCCTGCGTACTCTTTTGTAAGTATGCACTCGAGTTATCAACAGGCAAGACTTCATCATCAGAAGGGTTATAAAGTAACCTGAAAAAACTTGCGATAGACTTGCACAGCTGCCCCATGTGCAAGCAGAGCATTATGAGCCACTATATACGGTTCAGTGGAAGAATCTCCTGTGGTTTTCTTCGAATTTTCCAAGGCAGATATTGAGCATCTTCCTGGTGCCTTACTTCCATTCCCATAACCTTCCACTGCCATTGTTCTAATTTCGTTGAATGTTGCCCAATTCTTCACTTTGTCCCCAAACAGCTTGAAGCAACTCCCTGCATATCTAGCAAAGTGCTCCCTAATGAAAGCGTTAGATTAAAAAAGTAAATACACCTCTTATAAAAGAATCAAAACAACATTAGCCTCTTCTGGTTAGACTGACTCACACAATCCCCTTTGTGAGCCATCCTCTTACATTGACATCATTTTCAAGCCACAGTGGTAAGTCCCAATGGTACAAAGTTATGAACGGTTCAATACCTACAGCAAAATTGATATGAGAGAAGGTGCTATAAAGCATACAAATTCTTTCATTCATGAGATATAGCTTCCATTTAGCTTCGCTGCCCAAGAACTGTGAAGTATCTTGATAAATCACTGGCTTCATCAAACTCATGTCAAACTACCAAACTTTACAAATCTCAAATTTAAGAACATGAATTCATTCAGCCTTGCTGAACAAATTAGCAAGCAGAGCATATTACAGCTACTATATTATATGTCCAGCCCTCATTAGAGCATCAAAAATAGAGTTGCTGTTAGAATGGAGGGTGACTAAATAATATAAGTGCAAATGCATAAATACAACACAACTGACGAAATTATGGAAGGAGTTATTTGCAATCGAAATCCTTAATTGTTAAGTTGAGTTCACCTCTTCATAGAGTCACGTGTGTACTAATTGATAGCTCTAGTTACAGTCTAGCTTGAGTGAGGGTTGTCAGTTGTTGTGTGGAAAAATGTCCTTGATTTATTAGCCTTCAGGATAAAGGAAAACCTGTTAATATCAATAATGAGGACGCAATTCCGACACTTACTTTTGTAGTTTAAGGGCTCGCATTTAACTTTAAGAATGATAACTTTTTTCCATCGTGTTGGGCTGCACATGTGAAGTGCCCATCTCAAATTATTAACTTTTGCCTTTATCATTTTATCCTGCCATATAATCCAAATGTGACTTCAGAAAAAATAAAGGTAAAGGATCTATTGAGAAATCACTAGCTAAACTAAAAAAGCCCAAATTCATTCATTAAGAAACGTGGCCAAAAATGATACTCATTCACAAGGATATTTAACTATCAGTCTATCATGCACAAATGCCAATGAAATATACTATGGCATCCCTACTGTCACCGAAGCCCCAATATTGAAAATTGAAATACCAAAACATTCTTGCATGGACATGCGTGTACATAGCTGCACAATCATAGGTTCATATATACAAAATATATTGAGTTCTACTATCGGTCAAAAGATAAAGCCAAAGATAGGCAGTTATGGGGGTAAAACATGACCCACATAGAGTCATATTAATGGCGGATGGTCATAACTGGTGATGAAAATTTTACGATGTGATGTATAAACACTGATAATATGAATTTGACCATGAATCTAAGAATTTCAAACAAACCTCATCTCAGTCATGTATTGAACCAAAGAAAAAGGTTCTGTAATAGTCAGGCAATAATAGAAGGTCAAGAAAAAACACATTTGGGGGGTTGGGTGGGCACATTATCTGCCAAAAATGAGTAACAAGTTAGGAACCATCAAATTTCAATATTAGTTATTCGAGTCTTTATAAATTGGAAAAGAGAATGCCCAGAAACCAGAAAAAGAAAAAAACTCAATTTCCCAAACAAAACAACTAAAGAGGTTCAATAGCTTGTGTGAAAAAAAAAAATATACAAGCTTAAACAAAATTGTTCATACTTGCAGACAATGGACTGAGTGCTTGCATCCAGAACAGATACATCGATAGAGAAAAAATTCCAACAAAAGTGCAGGCATTACCAGCATCAAGAAGGCAGTCAATCAGATTGTTGTAAAATGAAACTCCTTCAAAATTTAGTTGTTCACTGTCATCTTTAAACAGAAGAATGTACCATTAGCATATTTTCATTTAGAACTGTTTTATCTAGGATCAATTTTTCTTTTGTGATAAGGATGTAGATGTTCAATCTGAATGACCTGGAAAAATGCGTGACCAAGAGATGGAGAACCGATATACTTTGATACCTAAACTCTTCATCATTAACACATCATCCTGCCAAAACCAAAATATGTGGCAATCAGGATCTAGTAAATATTGGATTTGGCATGAGTTTCTTGAAAATGAAAATACCATACCTTGTAAAGATGGTAATGGTTGCATGCTACATCACCATTGGAGCCGTCACTGATGCTACCTGCATAAAGTTCTAACTGTTCAATGAAGGCATTACAAGCTGTGTGAGCAACCAAGGAGCCATCACTAGAATTATCTGCACTAGACAGCGTAGTGATTCAACAGAATCCTTGCACAAATTGACTGAGCTATAACTTAGGAACAACATTGCACAAGCATCAAGAGCTTTAGCTCTGCACCTCACTTATGTACTTAAACAAAAGAAGAATAGAGTTGATGAACAAAAATGAGAAGACAGACAAATAAGATATAACTACACATTTTTTCAGCATTACTAAAACGAGTATGAAAAATGAGCTCCACCTATCTTTTATAGGCTTTAAGTTGCCTTCTCAGGGTGAAACAAAAAAGCACAGGTGGTAAGGTTCATAAGGTTCAATACACATTCGGTTCGAGGAAAGAACCTTACCTCGAAGATAAGGTTCGTAAGGTTCGTCCATTTAAAAATTATATATATATATAGTGAGAGAGAGAGAGATAGAGAGAGAGAGAGATATATAGATATAGATATAGATATATATATATATATACATACATACATACATACATACATACATATATACATACATACATATAGAGAGAGAGAGATATGTGTGTATATCCTGAAAGAATTAGAGCTCTTGAGTCTCAATGGTTGCCTTTACCCTTCCAAGTTAGAGATCCTTTCTCTATGGAAAAGGCTCTCACAAATGCAAGAACACAAACGAATGCAAGAAAGTAAGCTGCCAAGCAGCTATGGTGAACAAAAGGCTATGAGCTGCACTTTCGATGGCTAATAGGCCGATAGCTATGCTCTTAAACCACGACTCACTGGCTCACTCAATCCCCACAACACAACAACAACAACAACAAAAAAAAAAAAAAAAAAAAAAAAAAAAATCCCAAATGAACCTTTAAAAAATTCAGACAATGAACCTTACGAACCCGGTTCGAACCGAACCTTACGAACCTTATGGTTCCAGTTTGTGAGCCGAATCCACCTTGGAAAAGGACGAGGGTGTGAAAATTTGTGATTTTTGTTTTTTGCAAGGGGAAGAGAAGGAAAGACTATGCTTTTTTTAAACCATATGGCCTATAACGTTTTTAATTAGAGAGAAAAAGAAAAGTAAAATAGTTTAGAAGACTTAAGCTAATGATTGACTTGACCAAGAATCACCCCAACAAGTCCTTTATTTGGAGTATTAAAAAGAATTGAATGAGAGAGGTATAAATATGTAGCTATTTCTTCTCTCCATTGCCATTGAGAAAACATTGCTTTCCACTATGCTTCATTCTAGCTCACAGTAAGGAGTTAGGGCATGTGTCAATAGGGAGGAGGCTTCAAGCATTGTAAAAGTCTATTGTAGTAGTCTCACAGTGACTCATAGAACACCTGCCCATGTGAGCAATGAGAGGTTGAGACCCTCAAATAAATGGCAAAAGTTTTGCAATTTTACATGCTCTCTGGAATCGTATTCTAAGCACATCCAAGTTTCACACGATAATGTTAAAAAAATAGGCTTTTGTAGTAGTCTCACAGTGATTCATAGAACAACTGCCCATGTGAGCAAACAGTGGACTGAGCAACGGTTGCCCAGCTCTAAGCATTCGATGTTTGTGTAGATGGAGCCTCCCAAGAGTCTTGGGACTTACCTATTTGTGATCGCCCATCTTGGGCACTTCAAGCACGATGTCTAATACCATGTAGCAAATGTGATTGAGCAGCTGTATGAGGTTCAAACAGTGGAGATGAGGCCAAGGCAGTTACCCTCGTGGGCAGTTACAAGGTGGAGTCCCACTTGGGCAATTACCTTGTAGTGGGCAGTTACCTACCCATTGTAGGCAACCATTTGAAAGGCCCCTTCCTTGCCAAAGGGAACTCATGGTTGTAAGAAATAATAGCTCAATGGAATAGACCGGTAGACAGAGTTGAGAAAAAATGCAGACAAAGAGAGATGCACACTCAGAGATAGAGAACTCGAATTCTCAAATTGCCAAGAGTAATGCAGCTATAAAGATGGTGCTCTCTACTTGTGTGCTCCCAATATGGAGTTGAGATGGCAATCTAGACAGACTATATATAAAGGGCTTACTAGTGTGCAATGCTATGTAGAGCTACACATGAGCCATGCTTTTATATAGTTTTTACAATGGGAGTAGGTATAGATAAACAAAGTCGCCAGAAACAAAATAGTCGGCAAACTATATAATCCAACAATATCTCCATGACCATGAGTCCTACTGTCTCGGCCCTACGGACCAAGGGGGAACCACACGACATCACAAGGCCTTTATTTTCGCCTTAAATGGCAACCCAATGGCCCCAAAATTTATGCCCTACCTAACCTAATGGCTAGGCTCACAAAGATCATCAATTACCATCCACAGTCACACATAGACCTCATCTAACTTGGAAGTTAGGGTTCCACAAATATCTTGGCTCTCACCAATGGCTTCTCCTCATAATGGGGGGCTTACAACTTAGAACACCATGGATCATTTGTGATCATTTGAGGGTGGAGTATTGAGTATATGTAACACCTCCCCTCAATAACCACCTTGCAGTGAACTATCTCTTTGGTCCAATGCCAAGCTTTGGAAAGTGTCGATGAAGTTGCTCTCTCTCAAGAGTCTTGGTGAAGATGTATGCTCCATTTTCTTCATTTGCACAATAACTTATCTCCACGACCCTGTCCTCAATCAACTCATGCACATAGTGATATTGAATCTACATGTGCTTGATAATGCATGAAAAACAAGATTCTTGGTGCTGGCCATGCAACTTTAGTTGTCACACTTCAACCATGTAGTCTCCTGTCTTTGTATTGCTATGTGCCATAAGATCCTCCTTAACCTTACTGCTTCAGATGCTACTTTGTACTCAGCTTTAGTAGAAGATAATGCTACAGTCAGTTACTTCTTACTGAGCCAAGAGAAAATCCCAGATCCTAAAGAAAAGAAATATCTAGAAATCGATTTTCTGGCATCAAAAGTATCCAACCAAAGATATTCCTTCTTCGTAAAGAATACTATAATCAATGGTTCCTTTCATACACCTGAGTATTTGCATGCTTTCCTTCTAATGAGTTTGGCAAGGCGTATTAGAGACCCTGCTAACTACTCCAATAGCATAGGAGATATTTGTTATGCTATTGCACAAAGTAGATGAGACTTCCAACTAATTTCCTATATCTTCCAATATCCCCTTCAAAATCTGTCTTGCATACTTTTGTTGAGAGATAAAAATCTTCCATAATTCCTTCCATACTTCAAGGCCTAAGAAATAATGCATTAAGCCCAAGTCATGCATTTCAAATTCTGAACTCAGGGTATCTTTCGTTTGTTGAAAAAGAGGATCATCATTTCTTGTAATCACAAGGTCATCTGCATAGATTACAATCACAATTGTCTTCCCGTCTCTCTTTAAAACCTAAAACCTAACATCAGAAGTACATCTTTTGAAACCTCGATCCAAGAGATACTTATCTATCCGTCGGTACCATGCTCTAAGGGTTTGCTTCAGCCCATATAATTCCTTCCTCACCTTGCACATCTTTTGAAACCTACATCCAAGAGATACTTATCTATCTGTTGGTACCATGCTCTAGGGGTTTGTTTCAGCTCATATAATGCCTTCTTCAGCTTACATACCTTGTTTTCTAAATGGGGAGGCTCAAACCCTAGTGGTTGAGACCCATATACCTCATCCTTGAGGTCTCCATTCAAGAATGCTGATTTGACATCCATGTGATGGATTGACCATGGTTTATGCACAACAACAAGGACTATTCGGATAGTACATCCTTATAGTCGGGACAAAATGATTCACAAAAGCCAATCCCTTCAACTTGTCAGTAGCCATGTGCAACAAGTCTTGCTTTCTACTTTTCCAAAGTACCATCAGCCTTGTACTTTAGCTTCCAGACCCACTCAGTGCTAATGACTTTGCGCTTAGGGGGTCGATCCACTAGCTCCCTAGTTCCATTCTTAATGATATTGTCATATTCTGTTCGCATGGCAACCCTCCAATTTGGATCACAGAGTGCCTCTTCCACATTGGTTGGTTCCTTTGCTACTTCTTGAATGAGATCAATCATCAGGGCTGTATTTACAATATGGATGCTTTCTCGTCTCTGCTCCTCTATTCTCTGTGATCGCCTTGGTCCATCTGTAACTTGTTCTAGTGACTTGGGGATGAGGTTAATAGAATCATAGAGCTTCCTCACCCAACACGGCAATGGCATTTTCACTTGGGTGACAACAGGCTGGTGACTTTTAGATTCATCATCTAAAGATGATGCTTTCTTCTCTTGTGTAGAAGGGATAGCTCTTGGGGCAGATTCATAATGGATTGCCCCTTCGCCTGATGATAAGGTGGAAGCTCTCTTTTCCTCCTCCACTACATGTGGCTTCTCCTCCTTAAACACCACATCGAGACTCGCCATAATCTTCTTAGCCTCAGGCTTGTAAAGCTTATAAGCCTTCTTATCCTTGCTATACTCTATGCCCAAGGCTTGTGTAGGCATTTTCCGCACAAGTCAGCATGCTCCAACTCTAGAGGATAGCTTGCTCTGTTCTTGCTTTCATGTGGAAATGCCTTCCTCTGTTGCTTTGGGATCATGCAAGCTTCATATGGTTCATTCATGTCTGTTATCAATGGTAGGTATGCAACCATACCCTTGCGATGCATCTCCTTTAGTACAAGGTATCCAAGATAAACGAATCTCTCATTCCATAGTTCACTTGTGCCCACACTTGTAATGGTTGTAAGAGCCAACAAATCATATAGGTTGTTCCTCCTTATGCCAGTCCCAACAATATTGTTATTACTATCCATAATCTTAGCTCCTATCTTACGAAAAGATACCTCATGACCTTGACCAATTATAAAAGCTATTGAAAGCATATTCCGTTTGGTTTGTGGAACATACAACACATTTGAAAGCTTTCTGATATCCCCATTAGAATCAATGAAAAAAACCATACCTTCGCTCTCTAAAAGACATCTTGCATTACTACCTACCTTTACTGTGATGTGCTCCTTTAGAGGCTCTAAGGAACTGTAAAGATCTTTTCTGCTAGCCATATGATGAGAGGCACCATTGTGCAACACCCATGAGTTATCTCTTGTTGAATCATCAGCCGAGGAGCATATCTCTTCTATCGTAACAAATAACTCAAAATTTATTTCTACACTATTAGGAGACTCCTTGCCCTTTCCACCTTTTAAGAGCTATTTTTCTCTTCTTCCTTCTTGATGCGAGAGTCTTGAATTCTATGAATTGGCTTCTTGTAGTGGAAACACTCTCCCTTGAACTTATTTTTGTTGTTCTTCTTTTTGTCTCTATCTTTTGAAGAGTCTGCTATGCCTTCTTTGGCACTTGCTCTAAATGCAGCATCTCCTTTGCTTCCGCAACTCCTTGCCTTGAGCCATAGCTCCTCTTCGATGAGTAAGGCACCCAATTCTTCAGAAGTTAGAGATTGAGGTCTTATTGAGTATTGAGAGAAGTTACCAAACCATCAAACTTTCATGGGCAGATTTGAAGACAATGCCAATCTAGCTCCTCACTTGACTGTTGTACACGTAACACCTTCTCCCCCCATTTGATCTCCTACATTATTTATGCGAGTTATAAACACCTCTGCAGTCTCCCTATCAGAAAATCTCTTTGCTTCTAGCGGATTCTCCAAGTTTTGAATCCATGTCTTAGTACGTATTTCATATTGATTTCTAAATATGTTCCATGTTTCACAAGCCTTGGAAGTATGCTAAATGAGAGTCACAACACTATCAGTGGTACTTGTAACTAGAACACATGGTGCATCTCGGTTTCTACATTTCCACGCACATAGAAGATCAGCATCAAGAGGAATCATTCGACCAGAATTATTTGGATAAGGTTTCTTCAGGCTCATGATCAATCCAAAGAACAATTTTCGAAAGCTCACATGAATCAAGGATAGAAGCGATTTTAAACTTCCATAAGGTGTAATTCATACCATAAAGCTTACCTTCCGTGAAGGCAAATGGTCATATCCGCAATGTTGGGATGACCGGTATCATTGCACCTCCTGCTTGTGCTCCACCTACTCCTGTTGACAAACCACCTTGATTCCCAATCATAGACAATGATGCACCGCTTGACATATTCTCTTTTGTCGTTAAAGCCTTTGTAACCTCTGCGTTCTGCTTCTTCACCACTCAAAGCCTCAGATCTCTAACACCTTGTAAGAAATAATTGCAGAGAAGGAGAGGCCCGTAGAAAGAGTTGAGAAAAAACGCAGACAAAGAGAGACAAAGACTAAGAGGTAGAGAACTCAAATTCTCAAATTGCAAAGAGTAATGAAGCTACAAAAAAGGTATTCTCCATACATGCTCTCCCAATATGGAGCTTAGATGGCTATCTAAACAGACTCTAGATGAAGGGCTTACTAATGCGCAATGCTATGTAGAGTTACACATGGCCATGCTTATATAGCTTTTGAAATGGGAATCAATATAGATAAATGCATTGCCGGGAGGATAGACCCCCCGACCTCACAGAAGGGAGTAAGCCCCCCCTGCACTTCCCCCATTAAGGTTCTATGAGGAGACCGTGCAGCACCACAAAACCTTTATTTTTGCCTTGAATGGGAACCCACTGGCTCGAAAGTTTATGCTCTACCTAACCTAATGGCTAGGCTAACAAAGATCATCTAGTACCATCAATGGTCACACATAGACCTCATCTCACTTGGAAATTAGGGTTCCATAAAGGTCCTGGCTCTCACAGTGGCTTCTCCTCAGAATGGGGACCTTACAACTTAGAGCACCATGGATCACTTGTGGTCACTTGAGGGCGGAGTATTGAGTATATCTAACAGTGGTGTGCAAGACTATGTTGGTTGGCACTTTCATCCTCCACCATGGGTTAGTCATGTATGTGCATGTCCACCCCAAGAGGACTCCCAACGTCTATGTAAGCAATAGTTTAGCACCATTCTAAGGCATGTTGATCAAGTAGTTTTTATGTTGTAGACTATCTTGTGAGTGTGTTTGGACAAGTTTTGGCCGAATTATCAACTCCAGCTGAGTGTCATTTTTACCCATTGTTGTCTGCTGTATATGATTTTGCAATAGGATTTATTTGTAGAGCCTCTTGATTTTTTCCTACAAGTCATCCTCTGCCTCATGTGATGTAGACAGTGGCTGTTTTCTTCCTTTTGAACACTGTTGTGTATTGTTGAGGGCTACAATTATTTCTTAGTTTGTGTACATTCTAGCTCCTTGTTTTTGTGGTGTTGCCTTCTACACATAGAACATGTTACGGAGTATAGTTTCTCCAAGGAGGGCATGTCCCTAGAGTAGCCACCAGACGGGAAGCTACATTGGGTATGACCAAGCACACCCTACAAACTCAAGGCTAAAATCCAATCCTCTTTTGGTGAGTGCATTCCTCATGATCTGACCAAGCCTCCAGCTCAGGCATTGCATCACTTGGCTAAGGGCTGCATTTAAAGATTGGAGCACATGATGGTCCCATTCGAGCGTTCCCTTTGCATGACATACCCACTCAAGTGAGCTCTCCACTAATGCTTTCTCCTTCCGTTACCCCCTCTCTCGTTGAATCTTATGCCAGGTTTGGATGCCAATGACATCAGCTATTGTGTGGAAAGTATCTCTAAGTATGATTCATTTGTTTCAGCTTCAAAGTTTGCGTCACAAAATGCAAGATCATAGAGGTCTCATGTTGTGCCACCCACTTTTCTCTCTCTCTCTTTCTGAGTTTCTGTTTTGCTTCTTAAGTCTTTGGAGACAATCTTGCATTCCATGCCAAGAAAAGATGAAATCGGTGAACAACTCTCTCTCTCTCTCTCTCTCTCTCTCTCTCTCTCTCTCTCTCTCTCTCTCTCTCTCTCTCTCTCTCTCTCTCTCTCTCTCTCTCTCTCTCTCTCTCTCTCTCTCTCTCTCTCTCTCTCTCTCTCTCTCTCTCTCTCTCTCTCTCTCTCTCTCTCTCTCTCTCTCTCTCTCTCTCTCTCTCTCTCTCTCTCTCTCTCTCTCTCTCTCTCTCTCTCTCTCTCTCTCTCTCTCTCTCTCTCTCTCTCTCTCTCTCTCTCTCTCTCTCTCTCTCTCTCTCTCTCTCGATTATTTCGGGGGAAACAGTCGGTACCACATGACATCATCAGGGCAGACTCCAGAGCTAGCTGCACCACCCATGGTAGTAGATGCACTATTCCAGATTATCTGCTTTATTCAGAGGATGAGGGAGCTCCCTACAGATAGACTCACACACACAGCTTTTGAGGCATCTATACAGATATCAGAGTCAGGATATGAGAGAGCTTGGTACACTCAGGTTAGAGTCTGGTTTGATAGTCATGGACTTGATATGGACAGATTGCCGCCTTTTCAGTATGACCTAGACTCACCTCACATCCACCTCTCTCGTCGTGAGAGGAATGTTGTGCTTAGACAGGATCTCTAGCAGCTCTACATTAGTCAGACATGGCACACACCACACATGGGATCGAGACTATCGCACTACCGAGACCAGTTCTTAGATATACTAGCGGACGGTTTCATCCAACGACCACGCTACATGGATACTTACATGCCTCATAGCTCGAGGGTGGCGATTGGCCAGTTGAGAGTCTCACCACACCGACTAGAGATTGAGACGGGCAGAGCCGCAGACATTCCCAGAGAGGAGCGGATATGCAGGGTATGTAGAGTAGAGATGGAGGATGAGGAGCACTTTGTATGTAGATGTAGCGCATATGATGGCATCAGAGGCAGATACGAGACTCTGTTTGGAGGACAGCCCACCCTCTGAGAGATCATGGGCTTTAGAGACCAGCGAAAGCTCGGGCGATTTTTACTAGAGATACAGAGTCACAGAGATTCCCTACTCCAGCCTACTGTAGCACTCCATACAAGAGGGAGACAGAGTCAGCTCACTGACTTCTTTATTCCACGATGTGCTGCAGCCCTCCCCCCCTCAGCCCACACACGGAGAGGGGTGACTCTTCAGCAGGCTCAGAGTTCTCGAGCTAGGAGACGACCCCGTGCTATGGGATATCGGGCCCCGAGACTTCACCGACACCAGATTGCGGAGATCCAGGCTCGTCACCATCGCGCCACGGAGGAGAGACGATTCCAGATGATGGCCGATCCTGCTGCAGCCATCAGGGTGGCCCTGACTCCACCTCCACCTATGTATCACATCTTACACCCACCCACTAGCACAGGATGGAGCTAGTTAGTCGTTTCATATGCATTCTCATGCTTGTTGTACTACCCTTTTGCATATAGACTATCATAGATATCCCCCTCCATACACCCCTCCCCCATTTTCATGGGTATCTCCACATGCATACTACGGAGATCTATACCAGCTTTACCAGTTTTTTTTCAGCACTTTTTATCTTTTCTGATTGATAGAAGATACACCCATGTACATCGATTTGTCTCATAGGCCGAGTTCGGCCTCCTAATAGACGTAAAAACACTTTCTTTCTTTCTTTCTTTTCTTCTTCTCTCTCTCTCTCTCTCTCTCTCTCTCTCTCTCTCTCTCTCTCTCTCTCTCTCTCTCTCTCTCTCTCTCTCTCTCTCTCTCTCTCTCTCAAGTGAAGAATCTCACAGAAGAAAGAGACAATTGGAGGGCAGCTTATGAGCACATGAAAGAAGAGGGGGAGATCTCCAACGTGGAGACACTCAAAGAAGAAATAAAGAAAGAGATCAAAACGGAGGTAGAATCTACTAGAGAGTCGTGGGTGGAAGTAGTACATAAAAGGGTTAAGAAGGAAGTTAGGGAAGACGTGCAGAAGGAAGAGCTGGCACGAGTCCAGGATACACTTGAGGAGGAGAGGCTTCGACACACTCGAAGACTCCACATTAGGATTACAGGCCTACCCGAAGGGACATCACCGGAAGCCGACGCCACTGACATTTGCCGTCGACTTGGATACAAGAGCATGCCCTTCACAGGGGCATGGAGGGTTGGGAGGGATACATCGCGTTTGCGAGCACTCATCCTTAAGATGAGCTCTGAGGAGGCACGAACTTCCTTTTTTAGATGCCGATCAGTACTACGTGGACTACCTGGCGGCGCTCTCTACATGGATGAGGACCTCACACGGATGCAGGTGGCACACCGACGTGCTTGCATGCCACAGATACTCCAGGCACATCGAGAGGGGAGGAAGGGCTTTTACCGTGATGGTAAGGTCTTCATAGATGGCCGCCCTATCAAATAGGGCCACGCGGCCTATGAGACATCACTACACCAGGAGACACCACTCAGAGGAGTGGTGTGGAACTGCAACGGGGCACTCTGGATGCGACCAGACAGACTCGAGAAGATCCTGGCATCACATGACTTTGCGTGCATCACAGAGACACACGAGAGCCCAGAGAGAGGTCTACCACACATAGCAGGTTTTCATTGGGAATCTGCATTCAGGACCACGACGAGACAGAGTACAGCGCGAGGGTCGGGAGGTGTGGCCATTGTATTTAGACTGGAGATACAAGATTGGAGATACAGAGCTGGATCCACATTATAGGGAGAGATGAGGAGGCACGATACATGTGGGTTCGCATGGAGATAGCACAGGGGAGTTGGATTTACATTGCTATATGCTACTTCTCTCCAAGCGGATCTCGGTACGCAGGACAGGATCTTGGGGGACCGATCCGAGATAGAGACTCACCATACACAGCGCTTTCAGATGAGATACTACATTACAGCACACTAGCTGAAGTCTTCCTTATGGGGGACTTCAATGGCCGCACTCAGTCACATAAGTGCGACGCATATGACATGGATCACCCACATCTCATGAGGACCAGAGACCAAGACGAGATGAGCACCAGTAGAGTATCGGCGGATATGGGTCAGGACACCACCGGGTATGGCAGACATCTACTTGAGCTTGGCAGCCGACATCAGCTCGTTATATATAACGGGATGAACCGTTGGCCAGGTTCGGGCGAACTTACTTGCTTCCCTCACGGGGGAGGTGAGAGCACAGTCGACTATATTTTAGGCACCACCTCTGGAGCTTCACTCATCCCCTCACTTAGTATTGGACGATGCCCACTTGGTGCTAACCATACATTTATCACATTCACACTCTCATCTCCTACTCCATTAGACCCTCCCTCGCCCACTCAGACACACACCACGATACACTTCACACACGAGCTCTCACACATTTATGCACACCATTTACACACCCGCCTACTCTCCCTCGACCCACTTTCACCCTTGGACACACTTACATCATAGTTCACCACCACCCTACAGGATTCAGCTCTCTGCAGCTTCCCACACCGCACACATATACACCCTCCGCACACAGGTTCCATGCCCCAGAATAGATGGTATGATGCAGATTGCCGCGAGCTACGGAAGCACCTACAGATTTTAGAGCATAGAGGGGATATTACACACGCACAGGCACAGCGTCGCATGCAGAGCCTACTCGCCGCAAACGGCAAGATTGGGAGGAGAGACAGTACTGGGATATTTATCATTTGCTCATGAGTCGAGACAGTGTAGTGGCATGGCGACATTTGAGAGAGAGGAGTCAGCAGACACCTATTCGAGACCCGAGCACTTGGCATAGCTATGCACAGAGCTATACGAGATCCCTGACCAGCCCCCCATTCCCAGACCACAGAGCTCACATCCATTATGGTGGGATGCGCTATTGCCCGTCTACAGCATGGCAAGGCCCATGACCATTTCGGTTTACAGGCAGAGCACCTCATCTACGGAGGCACGACCCTAGCACCGCTCATTGCCCACCACTTCAACCGTGCATTGGTTGAAGGATTCCCTGACCCATGGATTGAGCACACCATAG
>CM035443.1:90640081-90647581 GCA_020310875.1 Ceratopteris richardii
CTCTCTCTCTCTCTCTCTCTCTCTCTCTCTCTCTCTCTCTCTCTCTCTCTCTCTCTCTCTCTCTCTCTCTCTCTCTCTCTCTCTCTCTCTCTCTCCCCCCCCATGGCTCCCAAGCTCGAGGAACAGCTCGCCACCTTAGAGCATGCCCTCCGAGAGTTGATAGGAAAACACAAGAAAGAAGGAGATTCTGCACTGAACGGGGTTACCCGCAGAGTTGTCGTCCTCGAAGCCAAGGTGGCAACCTTGGAGAAGGAAAAAGAATCCCTTCGGGAAGAGCTTCTTGCTACCCGCAAGCAGCACTCATGGGACTGGGAGGAGTTGCACACTGAGCTTACTGATATGAAAACGAAACTGGACAGCATGCACGAGGAGGGGGAGATCGCTCCACAGCTAGAGAACATTCGGGTGACTATCAAGAAGGAGTGTATGGAGGTGTTGCAGAGCGAGCTTGAGACTAAGAAAGATGCATGGGTCGAGGTTGTAAAAAAAAAACCTTCGACAGGAGGCAAAGAAGAACAACCACCATGAGGAGATCCACATAGTGCATACCACCATTGAGGAGGAGCGGATGCGACAGGCTCGCAGGCTCAATGTTTGCGTCTCCGACCTCACAGAGACAGACGGATCACCAGAGCAGGACGGGCGTCGCTTGTGCACATTACTTGGATACCGCGCGGATGAGCCTCTCCCTTTCACCAGAGCCTGGAGGGCAGGACGGGACACCACACGGAGCAGAGCACTTATCCTTCAGTTCTCAGATGAGGCAGAGAGGAGAGACATCCTCAGACGACGGGCGGTACTACGCACTACACCGGGCACCCCCATCTATTTGGATGACGACCTTACACGGATGAAGGTAGAGCACAGAAGGGCATGCATGCCGCGTGTCCTCCAGGCAAGACGAGAGGGACATCGTGCCCTATACAGAGACGGTCGGGTCATCATTGATGGACGGCCCATTGACGAGGGATTCGCGGCCTATGAGACAGCAGAGCAGGAAATGCACATTGCAGTATGGAACTTCAATGGATCTTTGTGGACACATCCAAGGAGCCTCAAGGAGGTGATGGAGGGAAGAGACATTATCTTCTTGACAGAGACACACAAGAGCCCGGGGAGGAGCCTACCGAGGATTGAGGGCTATATGTGGGAGTCAGCTCACCGCCGCCAGATGAGACAGCGCACCACACGCGGATTAGGAGGAGTAGCCGTGCTCTACAGACAGTCGCTACAGCACAGGGTACAGGTGGTAGCTACAGGGTACAGGTGGTAGCTAGAGACCCAGAGGCACATTTCATGTGGATGCGCCTCCGGCTATCAAAGGAGAGAGCAGCGTACTTCGCCGTATGCTATATTGCACCCATTGATTCGCGCTTCACACATTCCCCTGAGCAGCTATCAGGGGGGGAGGGACCAGACATCACATCGCCATATGACTGCCTCAGTGACACGATTATGGAGTATACCGGGATGGGTGAAGTCTTCCTTGCAAGAGACTTCAATGCTTGCACTCGGAGCCACCAGTGTGATATCTACGACTTTGACAACCCTGAGATGCTTCGTACCATAGAGGACATGCCTACACTCAGAGCCTCAGCCGACACCGCCACACCCACCTCATACGGCCGACACCTACTCCAGATGGGAGCAGCACACCGTCTCATTATATAAAATGGGATGGGGACCTGGCCCACCTCGAGCGGTCTCACCTGCATTCCACCCACGACACCACAGGGGGCAGTGTGGTAGACTATGTTATCGGACCCCCGGAGGCGACACATCTCATCACCTCATTCACTATCCCACCCTTACCGATTGGAGCTGATCACGCATATCTTGCCCTATCCATTCGCAGCTCACCATGCATATCCCACCCCGTCACCATACAGCCACGAGCCCATACCACCATTCACTTTAGACATGAGCTAGCACATATCTATAGCTCCCATGTTCGAGAGCGCATCTACTCCCTTGATCCCTCTGCCTCCTTGGACACCCTCACCGCCCACTTCTCCTCAATCCTCCATACATCTGCCACTCTCAGCTTCCCATACACCACCCACAGCACTGCACATTCGACACGGCTGGGGCATACACCCCAGAATAGATGGTATGATGAGGAGTGTAGGCGACTATACCGACATCTCAGAGCACAGAGTATCTTGGGATCAATCACAGAGAGGGAGGCACGACGACAGATGCGAGCCCTCACATGCCGGAAGCGGCAAGCTTTCGAGGAGAGACAAGAGGCAGAGTTGATCGACCTTCTCATGAGTAGGGATTGTGCCATCGCGTGGAGGGCACTACGTGAGCCACGCCCACCTACACCCATGGAAGATCCTCCGACTTGGCACACCTACGCCCAGAGGTTATATGACGTCCCATGACAGCCACCATTGCCGACTCCTTCCACACCAAGTCCTGTGATATCCACCCTCTTCACGGCAGGCATGGTACGACAGGCCATCCATAGGCTACAGCATGGCCGTTCAGCAGACCACACGGGGCTACAGGGAGAGCACTTTATATATGCAGGAGATGTAGTTTCCCACTTGATCGCCCATCTCTTCAACCGTGCTTTGGCTGAGGGATTACCAGACTCATGGACTATGCATACCATTACGCCTATCCATAAGTCCGGCGATATGGTGGACCCAGGGAACTACAGGACTATTATGATAGGCCATATCCTGGCCAAGATCTATGGGGCAGTACTAGAGGCAGAGCTCAGTACACACGCTGAGGCAGCTCGGATCAGAGCACCCGGCCAGGCAGGCTTCCGCCGCACTTTCTCCACCATCGACCACATCTTCGTGCTTCGTTGCTTGATTGAGAGCGCGAAGGCGAGGAAGCAGAGACTATACTGTTGCTTTGTGGATTTCTGCAAAGCCTTGGACATGGTCCCTCGAGAGAGACTACTACGGAGGCTCCAAGAGTTACAGCTACCATCAGACATGCTATGGGCCATCCACGCTTTGTATACACGAGTCACAGGCAGGGTACGCTGCCCCGGCGGTCTATCAGACATCCTTGTTAGCACCATCGGTGTGAAACAAGGTTGCCCTCTCTCACCCACTCTCTTCGGTCTCTACATCAACGAGATCACGGAGTATATACAGCGAGCAAGAGGGCGAGGAGGAGACCTCGGAGGTACGCCAGTACACATCCTATTATATGCTGATGACATTGTCCTTCTTTCATAGTCACAAGAGGGGTTGCAGTCACATTTACAGGCGCTCGATACCTTTTGCATGGAGAGAGGACTCATAGTGAACCTTGGCATGACCAAGGTCATGATCTTCCATACCTCCAGGACAGTAAGCCATCGTGCCTCTTTCATGGCAACTGGAGGACAGATAGAGGTAGTGGACTCCTACGTCTACCTAGGTGTCACCTTCTCGGGCAGCATAGGGGTATTCTCCATGGCACAGGCCGCGAGAGATAGATTGACGCGAGGCTATGCGGCACTTGCAGGATTGGAGAGACGCTGCTTTCAGACACATTTTCAGGAGCCCCGGACTAAGGGGTGGCTCTTTGACACTCTAGTGACACCCGCATTGATGTACGCAGCGGCAGTATGGGCACAAGGGATCACAGAGGCGATGTGGGCATGGATTGAGAGGCCCCAGGTCACCATGATCTCACGCTTGCTGCGCAGCAAGCCCTCCGTTCCACATGACATTATACGAGCTGAGCTTGGCACACCACCGATGCTAGTGGAGGCCCTCATCCAATTTAGAGAGTAAGGTATGCACAAACTTACCGATGGTTAGCAGACCATGGCATGAGCATTAAGGATTCCTGTAGAGAGGAGGTGGAGGACGAGGAGCACTACAGATGTAGATGCCAGGCATACGAGGACATCAGAGACCGCTACCCACAACTCTTCAAGGGGGCCAGAGAGATCAGGGCTTTATTGGGGACAGAGGACCAGCGCCCTCTAGGTCGTTTCCTAGTAGAGCTCCAGCGCCGCCGTGCATCACTCCTCCAGTAGAAGATGGAGATACACAAGGGCCCCCCCCCCTCAGACTTATATTACAGATTTTTTCAGACCCATAGCCACTCGAGGACCCAGCTCGATGCGGGGTGTCACATTACACAGAGCAGAGGAGCTTAGACGACAGCGTCAACGACCGAGACCCCAGTCCGGAGAGCCCGTCCACATCAAAGAGAGATTCAGGCGATTCACGCACGCCATGACATGGAGATACGGAGACATCAGCAGCGCACCCCTATCGATTTGGACGCTCATAGCATTTTGAGGATCGCCATGATGCCTTACCCACCGATGCATTATATCCTACACCCACTCCAGGCATTGACTGGGTTGTGATACCATCGAGCCTCCCCTCCCTATGCATATCATATTTGTATCTCACCCATTGAGCATATAGAGTGCATACCCATAGCACCCCACACCCTTGATGCAAGTTACTATCCACTCCTTTTATACCCTTTTGTGGTACTCACACTTTATTTTCCTTTTCTATGCACTCTATGAGCAGGTGACTGGGAGAGTACAATGTCCAGGTGGTATGTCTGGGGCCATTGCTAGCACCATCGGTGTTAAGCAAGGCTGCCCGCTCTCTCCCACTCTATTTGGTCTCTACATCGATGAGATTGAGGACTACATTCTCCGAGCTGGAGGAGAGGGCGCAGATCTCGCAGGTACACCTGTCCACATTTTATTGTATGCCGATGACATCGTCTTGATTTCAGAGTCACCATATGGATTACAGTGCCACTTGGATGCCCTCGATGAGTTTTTACACAGAAGGGCTTGACAGTAAACCTTGGCAAGACCAAGGTCATGATCTTCCACACCTCCCCCTTGGTGAGGAATGGAGCAGGATTCACAGCCGGCGGTGGACAGATTGAGGTGGTCACTTCCTATGTCTACCTCGGAGTCACATTCACGAGCTTACCTGGCCCCTTCAGCATGAGACAGGCAGCCACCGATAGACTCACACGAGGATATGCAGCTTTAGCCATGTTAGAGCGGAGATGACACCAGGCACACTTCCAGGAGCCCCGCACGAAGGGGTGGCTATTTGACACACTAGTCCGACCAGCTATGATGTATGCTGCGACAGTTTGGGCCCCAGGCCTCACAGTCACCCAGTGGAGTGCGATCGAGAGACCCCAAGTACGTATGATCTCGCGACTATTTCGCGGGAAACAGTCGGTACCACATGACATCATCAGGGCAGAGCTAGCTGCACCACCCATGGTAGTAGATGCACTATTCCAGACTATCTGCTTTATTCAGAGGATGAGGGAGCTCCCTACAGACAGACTCACACGCAGAGCTTTTGAGGCATCTATACAGATATCAGAGTTTGGATATGAGAGAGCTTGGTACACTCAGGTTAGAGTATGGTTTGACAGTCATGGGCTTGATATGGACAGATTGCCGCCTTTTCAGTACGACCCAGACTCACCTCACATCCACCTCTCTCATCATGAGAGGAATGTTGTGCTGAGACAGGATCTTTGGCAGCTCTACATTAGTCAGACATGGCACACACCACACATGGGATCGAGACTATTGCACTATCGAGACCAGTTCTTAGACATCCTAGCGGACGGTTTCATCCGGCGGCCATGTTACATGGATACTTAGATGCCTCATAGCTCGAGGGTAGCGATTGGCCAGTTGAGAGTCTCATCACATAGACTAGAGATTGAGATGGGCAGAGCCGCAGACATTCCCAGAGAGGAGCGGATATGCAGGGTTTGCAGAGTAGAGATGGAGGATGAGGAGCACTTTGTATGCAGATGTAGCGCATATGATGGCATCAGAGGTAGCTACGGGACTCTATTTAGAGGGCAGCCCACCCTCCGAGAGATCATGGACTCTAGAGACCAGCGACAGCTCGGGCAATTCCTACTAGAGATACAGAGTCACAGAGATTCCCTACTCCAGCCTACTGTAGCAGCCCACACAGGAGGGAGACAGAGTCAGCTCACTGAGTTCTTTATTCCACGACGTACTGCAGCCCTCCCCCCCTCAGCCCACACACCGAGAGGGGTGACTCTTCAGCAGGCTCAGACTGCTCGAGCTAGGAGACGTCCCCGTGCTAGAGGATATCGGGCCCCGAGACATCACCGACATCAGATTGCAGAGATCCAGGCTCGTCACCATCGCGCTATGGAGGAGAGACGATTCCAGATGATGGCTGATCCCGCTGCAGCTATCACGATGGTCCTGACTCCACCTCCACCTATGTATCACATCTTACACCTGCCCACTAGCACAGGATGGAGCTAGTTAGTCGTTTCAGATGCATTTCCATGCTTGTTGTACTACCCCTTTGCATATAGACTATCATAGATATCGCACTCCATACACCCCCCCACTTTCATGGGTATCTCCACACGCATATCACAGAGGTAGGTATCAGCTTTACCAGTTTCTTTTTCAGCATTTTTATCTTCTCTGATAGACAGAAGATACACCCATGTACATCGATTTGTCTTATAGGCCGAGTTCGGCCTCCTAATAGACGTAAAAACACTTTCTTTCTTTCTTTCTTTCTCTCTCTCTCTCTCTCTCTCTCTCTCTCTCTCTCTCTCTCTCTCTCTCTCTCTCTCTCTCTCTCTCTCTCTCTCTCTCTCTCTCTCTCTCTCTCTCTCTCTCTCTCTCTCTCTATCTATCTATCTATCTATCTATCTATCTATCTATCTATCTATCTATCTATCTATCTATATATATATATATATATATATATATATATATATATATATATATATATATATATATATATATATATATATATATATATATATATATATATATATATATATATATGAACCTTGGCAAGACCAAGCTCATGATTTTTCACACATCTAGTGCAGTGAGGAGTGCAGGCATTTTCACCATAGAAGGAGGGAAGCTCGAGGTGGTTACTTCATACCTCTACTTGGAACTTACTTTCACCAGCCTTTCAGGACCTTTCACCATGAGGCAGGACGCTAGTGATAAACTCACCCGAGGGTATGCAGCCCTAGCCACGCTAGAGCAGAGGTGCCACAAAGCACACTTTCAAGAACCCCACACGAAGGGGTGGCTGCTTTTCGACACACTAGTCATGTGAATCAGCCCACACTCCCTCACTTGAAGGGGATGTTTATTTTGTCACCTTCACAAATGATTTTTCTAGATAAAATTGAGTTTATTTCATGAAGTCCAAGGCTGAAGTATTTCAGATTTTCAAACACTTTCATGCTATGGTTGAAAAGATGATAGGACGAAAACTAAAGACTCTACGGTCAAAAAATAGAGGAGAATTCTTGTTGATGGATTTCAGCTATTATCATTTAATATGGCTAACTTTGAATCTATAACTATCGGAAAGCATATGGGGGAACAAAGCCCCCGAATGTCCAAGGTATACATGAAATAGAGAACAACAAAGAAACTAGAAATCAAGAGTTCTACGAATGCCACAAGATTATTGATCATCAATAAAAGGTTTTTCTAAGTTGTTTGTGAAGGTA